>OU795040.1:6621302-7036106 GCA_917208275.1 Patella pellucida
CTTACCATCATCCATTATAATATCCTCAGTATCCATTTTACACCTAAAATTAGAACAAATAAATAAAATATCTAATTTATACCATAAAAATAAATATCTAATTTATACTAAAAACAATTTAAACCTACAATAAGTGTGCTGTAATTAAAAACTATAAACCACGTCAGTTATTCGTTTTCCGTCACTTTTCTGATCTCAAATTTGTCTTCGATAAAGGTTATTATAGACTTTATCAACCAGCTATTTATAGTCTACGTCTTAAATATTTCATACGAGTAGTTCGACACAAAACTGGAAAGGCCCAGCAATTAAATCAACACACATGAATTAATAATTAATTCACTGCATAAAATACAAACTTATTTACTCATTCAATGTCATGGTTAAAATAAAAATGACCCCTTCGTTGTTGCATATTCCCGGACTACTAGTTAGTAGTATTTCACCACTGAGAAGAAATTTCTGAGTCGAAATCAAAATTTGAAAAATACGTCTTCTTCTGTTTATTAACTGGGGGCTAATCGAGAATATGAAATAAAACTACTTGCTACCCTAACAACAGGCTCCAACCTCAACTCTTCGTTGAGTTTAAATACAGATTTTAAATCTGGAAATACAGCAAAATACTCTACCTCAAAAATCTTGTTTACACTCGTCAGGGGGTTTCCAGTTTAAGTCTCGATTATCAAAACACATCGCACCACTCATACAAATTTAGTCGCTGGATATTTTAACGAAACGAAGAAATGTCAATGGTTTTGAATTAAGATGATAAAAATGTACTGAGAGCAAACTGGGGTTAATACTCTAAAAAAAAAATTTAAAAAATAAATAAATAATGAAAATAAAGGAAACGTATTAAAAAAAAAAGTAATCATTATAAACAAAAAAATAAAAAATAACAAAGAGCCTAAATTGATTAAGGTCGGGGGAGGGACGATTCCTCGGTTGTACGTGACAAAAAGTAGGGTAACCAGTCCAACCTCGTGGGTTTCCTCCAGGTCCTCCGGTTTTATCCCACTGCTCTAAAGACACCTACGAGCAAGGGAAGTATTGAAATAAAATTGAACCATATGTTAGTCCCGAAATGACCTTGTTTGTTTCGATTGGACGTTAATTTAAATAAACCAAAGGATTAAGAGCTTAAATGGGTAATGATCAATCAAGTGTACTAAAAACACATGCTACCCATTCGCCCCCCCCCCCTCGTATATAAGTTTATAACCCTTAGATTAGCTAATTCAGTCTGGATAGTTCTGAGACGCTGGGTTTTTCCGATGTATATCATCTAATATCATATTTTCCCACTCTTTAAGTGTGTGTGGGTTCGGTGGGTTGGATGACCGAATGGTTAGCACCTGCGCGCTGTGTCATAAGGGCTGTCAGTGAGTCAACAAGCGTGGCTTCAATTCACAGCGAATTATTGAAATAAAAAATAAACCATATGTTAGTCCCGAAATAACCTAGTTGTGTTGAGTGGACGTTAAACCCCATCTCTCTCTCCCTCTCTCTCTCTCTCTCTCTCTCTCGTGGGGGATCACGGTGGCTAAATGGATAAGGCGCTGGTTCGTTAGCCTGGAGGTCGAGTGTTCGATCCCTGCATTGGCCGAGAAAGTTCATCTCGATTTTCCAGCGTGATTTCCCCTTGTCAGTGATGCAGAAGGAGGGCCTGACAAGGACAGCTGCCTAGTCGTTCGGATGGGACGAAAAACCGAGGTCCCGTGTACAAATTGGAGTGCACGTAAAAGATCCCTTGGCAGTTGGAATTCGATATAAGAGTAGGCCGTAGCGCCGCTGCCCGGGCAAAAATTTCCCTCATAGCACACTGTATGGCGTATGCCCGTCTTCAATTGGCCCAGGTTAGGAGCTTAAGCGTAAGACGTTAAACCCCATTTCATTCATTCATTCATTCACTCTCTCTCTCGTGAGTTAACAGGTTTAAACACAGAGACCGCCGGTCGAGATTTGAATTCTGTTCACGAATGAAGCGTGTTTTAAATGACTTGTCACATTGATACCTACTCAACATGTTTGTTTTTATTGCACAGAAACCCCACCCACATCTATATATGATTTCTACTAAAACTAGTGTAAACCAGCAAAAAAGTGCAATAACATTGAACATGTCTAGTTATTGTACGGTTAAAGGGACAATAACACTCCTGTGGCTCGACAGGTCCAGAAAAAATAGCCTAATTCTAACTACTAGATGTTTAAGTGTCCTACCTGTTATGTAAATTATCCATTACATCCTATTTTACTTGTCTAGAGGGTTCGAAAATATGTTTAAATCCAATTTGCATTTGAAAGTGTTTACGTAAAGCTTTTCAAACTATGTAGTTGATTTTTTCCAAATTTTTAAATTCGGTGTGTTCAGATGAAATTTGTATCATCAATTAATTGGAATATTGTAAAAAAAAAAGTACAATTTGTTGACCAGAATAATGATTGTGGCATATTATTCAGTTGCAACAAGAGTGTTATTGGGGCTTCAAGCTCCATCAAATCTACTAGAGGGAAAACAATCTGCTTTTTCAACGAACAGAACAAAGGAAGATATAGCGTCCATATTACAAGATGATTTGCTGTGATATAAATTAACCGAACGATGGAGAGCTTAGACGTCTGGGTTATGATCACTCGAGTCTACTTCAACACGTCACTATAAATCTGACACCGGCACTTTACATCGTTATTAACCTGGCCTACTCATATGTATTTTCCGTTTCCCATCAGGGCCGTATCAAGCGGGGGTGCAAGGGGGTACATTGCACCCTCAGAAAAATACGGCGACCCGAGAAATGCCCCCTTCCCTCCTCCACAAAAACATTTGACAGTCTTTCAATTATAAAATGATACGCTTGATTAAGATCAATATCAGTAAGTTGGGCATTATATATTGGCGCCCTATCACTCTGCTGTACCCCCACTCTTAAAATCCTACATACGGCGCTGTTTCCCATACAATGCCTTATTAATTATATATCATCATCCTCGCAAGACCAGACTCTTCAACACGTATAGTCACGCCCTGGATATTAAATTTTGATGTATCAAATCGGCTGGCGAGGATGGGTGTGTGTTACGAATTGTATTATAATGATTGGGATGTGACCACCCTAGATTAGAAATGTTTCCCGCGATTAACACCCGACCATTTTACTGTGTGTACATGGAAATAGCCGATCATCCTTCCAATAGCACCTATCTGCTGCCATGGTAAAATACTTCTTTAAAATACATTTCCGGTCCTAACATGTTTTTGTGAGGTGGGGTGAATGGCCGAATGGTTAGTAAGTGCGCGTTGTATAAGTCAACTGACGTGGTTTCGATTTCTCGGCTGTACGTAAGAGGAGCGAGGTCGTCTCCAACCTCGTGGGTTTCTCCGGGTCCTTCGGTTTCCACCCACTGCTGAAGACCCCTACGCAAAAGCGAATTATTGAAATAAAATTAAACAAAGTGTTAGTCAAATGACCTAGTTTGTGTCGCGGTGTGGACGTTAAACTTCATTTCTCCTTCACATGTTCATGTTTTCTAAAGAGCATTGCATTTTAATGATAAATGACAAAAGTTCAAGTTTAGGAAATGGGTTTATGCAAGTCAAAATGATTAAGCATATTGATTTAGAAATTCTTTCTAAGAATTATTCAGATCTATTGTTTAAAGATGTACTATGTAGGCTACATTTAAAGGTACATTATCAAGGTGTGGACATATAAACATAAACTATGTAGGCTACATTTAAAGGTGCATTATGAAGGCGTGGACATATGAATATAAACTATGACTACAGTTATATGTACATTTAAAATATGATACAAAATTCTCTCTCTCTCTCTCTCTCTCTCTCTCTCTCTCTCGTTCTCTCTCTTTTCTAAGAGTCATAACTTCGCTCGTAATGAATTAATTGGACTGAAATTTTTTTATTACCCCTCCCACTCTCCCCCTCTCTTTTTTTCAAAAGTCATAACTTCGCTCGGAATGAAATTATCCGACTGGATTTTTTATTATCTGTTTTCAAACTATTATAGCGTGAACTGTCAGCGTTTTGCTTTTATCTAATTACATAAATTTCACAGAGCATTTGCAAACCTACGTTTGGAATTTACTCAAAATATAGCCCTATCAAATACATCAATAAGAAACCATACGAAAAGTTTTGTGTTTTAGGGTCAAAGATGTTTTTCATTAACAGTGATGGAAAGTTGAGTAAATTCTTAATTTATTTCTGAGAATGCTGTGTGAACTGGCAATTGGCAAAAAAATCACGCGGTTCCAATGCAGTTTTCAGCATCATAATCATAATCATAATGCATAACCACAACCAGTGTTAAACATATGCATAATTTTATACTACATTTCCAAATGCACTTGAAGGGATTAAATTAAACCTTTTTACTACTGCTTGAATATATAAATATGGCACTTGAAGGGATTTAAATAAAACTTCTTACAGCTGCCTAAAGTTTAATCTTAATCCCTTCAAGTGCCTGTGAGCAAATCGACTATAGCATGTACCACACAGCCCAATATTATCCAGCGGCACTTGGAGGGTCACGACCCCCACCCACGCACACACATATAAACATTGTTTTTTTATGGAGGTCCAGACGAGATCTTGTTCCCGATGCAATATCCCAGGTCACCACGCCCCTACACGGTGGCTCAGTTAGTATGCCCCTAGCTCATTAAGGAGAAGGTATGTGATTCGATTCCAGTTTTACCTGATAGTGTTCCCCGAAATATCACATGCTGTTTTTAGTGTTTAACGTCCGCTCCCACCGAAGGTGATATCGCAGACAAGTCTTATTTTTCATTTTATCTTAGCTCACGTGCAGGGGTCTTATCTGATAATGTTCCCCGGAATATCACATGCTGTTTTTAGTGTTTAACGTACGCTACCACCGAAGGTGATATCGCAGACAAGTTATATTTTTTCATTTTGATTATCTTAGCTCACGCGCAGGGGTTTTTCCTGTGGGAGGAAACCGGAGTACCAGGGGGAAAAACGACGAGGTTGAAAAGGCGCCCCTAGCTCCACTCTAGACCACTAGGCCATCCCAACCCCCTCGGAATACCCGAACGTAGATTTCGTTTATCAGCGGTGCAGGTCGGAGAGCCAGGATACGAACAATGTCTACTATTTTATCCTTGAGGCCTACACATTCTCGTTCGGGTGGTCAGTCCGTTTAGAATTCGATTAAGCTTTGGTTGACACTTCGCTATCCGGTCAAAATTCCCGCCATACCACACTGCATGACGTCCGCTTTAGCCCAATTGAAATTAAACAGCGCATGCCTGTTCTCGAAAAAAAATTCGCTTCGTGCGAAAAAATTCGGGTAGGGGAAAAAACAGGCTTTCGAGTTAGCGCGCTTGTATTTTCCACTACACTAGTGATTGTTTCGATCATTCTTTGTCTCATAGCAACATTGGCAAAGTTTCCTTCCTGAACTTCCACAATGGCTGCTGCTTTTAATCTGAGATATTTACTCTTGTTAAAGGTGAGATTAAAAGCAGCAGCCATTGCGGAAGTTCAGGAAGGAGACCTTTCGCGCCATTTTACTGGCATTACTGCGACGAGAATGGGGTGGCCTTGGCCTCGTGAGTTGTATTTTACCACGTGAGAGTTTACGGATTTCTGATCGGCTTGCTCCTTTTTTCGCGTCTGGAAAGTAGACACTGTTCAAACTCACTTTTTCGCCGAGAAAAATGCCAGCAAAAAGTGTGGCGCCGCCTGAAATTCTACTGCGCATGCCTATACTCGAAAAAATTCGCTTCGCACGAAATAATTCGCCTAGTGGAAACCCGGCTTTAAGCCGATTTTCCACTAGGCGAATTTGTTCGACCACAGGCATGCGCAGTAGAATAAATTCGACTAGTGGAAAACCGGCTTTAGGCTGTATAGGGGCACTCTACCGTGTAAACCGCCGTGCCCGTATACCGTATACCGAATACCGTATATCGTATACCCCTATGTAATCACAGCCTTAGCAGCCTAACCCATGTCCTTATCTATAAGTACAAGTGATTAATTCTCCCCTGTAATGTGTATTTTACATCATAATACCGTGACTGTACATAAAGTGTATGAATAACTATATACTGAATAAGAAATGAGTCACCCTAGATTTATAGGTAAATTCTCTTGTATGAGTTTATACACGCAGATAACGGCGATCGTGACAATGTATATCTATGTGTTGCTGTACAATGAATTACGATTACCTAGTAATTAAAACCCCTTTTTATTTCCAAACAATATGTAATTGCCCCTTTTGCTCGGAAATGAAACAGGGCTTTACTTCCTGTGATAAGGATGATGAAGGGCCTACGTCATCGTGCAGCAGGTTATGGTCGCAAATGTTGCTCAGACAAAGATTTAGATAACGAGGTGGTCGTTCTTACTATAATACCGCCCCCCTTCCACACACACACCCCTAAAAAAATGAATATATAATGTATAATGAAAAATCAGTATTAATTCATTATGGGCTATATACACAATTTAATGGTCAGTGCAGGAGGACCGCACTACACGCAAAACAAAAATTTATAAGATAAACCTGCGTACAAGACAGAAAATAGACATTTAAAAAAATAAACAATTATCAAATAAAGTGAATGGATCCGGGGGCCAGCCGTAAGCGTCCACTGTACATAACGTAAGTCATAATCCATCTTTAAATTTACATAACGTAAGTCATTATCCATCTTTAAACGTATGAATGAATGAATGAAATGGGGTTTAACGTCCTACTGTTATGCACTTAACCTGAGCTAATTGAAGACGGACATACGCCATACAGTGTGCTATGAGGGAAATTTTACCCGGGCAGCGGCGCTACGGCCTACTCTTTAGCGAATACCAACTGCCAAGGGATATTTTACGTGCACTCCAATGTGTACACGGGACCTCGGTTTTTCGTCCCATCCGAACGACTAGGCAGCTGTCCTTGTCAGGCCCTCCTTCTGTATCACTGACAAGGGGAAACCACGTCGGAAAATCGAGATGAACTTTCTCGGCCAATGCAGGGATCGTACACTCGACCACCAGGCTAGCGAACCAGCGCCTTATCCACTTAGCCGCCGCAATCCCCCCATCTTTAAATGTATATAGGCTAACGTAAGTCATAAGCCATGCTTAATATACATAGCGTAAGTCATAATGCATCTTTAAATGTACATAACGTAAGTCATAATGCATCTTTAAATGTACATAACGTAAGTCATAATGCATCTTTAAATGTACATAAAGTAAGTCATAATGCATCTTTAAATGTACATAAAGTAAGTCATAATGCATCTTTAAATGTACATAAAGTAAGTCATAATGCAGAATAGAACTGAATCATTCTTATAAAGATTCTTGCTTGTAGGTAGTCGAGTACAAATGTCGCAAAAGCATGTGACCATTTCTCAGAATTGTGTGTCATGATCAGGTGTGCTATGCCACGTCATACTGGCCGGCCAGTTAGAGCTCGAAGCGCGGCACTCTAGACCACTAGGCCACCCCAACCCCCCGTATGTCGCGGGATAATTACATTTTTCAAGTTAAATATTTCGATAAGGTTAATAGGCCATGTCTTTACTTTATAGTGCTGAACACGTCTTGACCCACATATTTCAAAGGGTATAATTATGTGAAAGTTTGCACAGCCCCTTTAACGAATCATCAAACGACCGGAGTTGCTATAAGAAGTTTAAAAGAGATCCATTTTTAATTGACCCAATGTACCAGGCTCGGACCCAGGATGCTGCCTGTGCTGCAGTCAATGAACCCAAAATTAGTTCTTAACAAATTGCTACATAAATAAAAAAAAAATAATGCAAAGGGTGCGGTTGTGACTAACAATGACTGACAAGTTTAATCGGGTCCTGAAGTACCTGTACGTACAACCTAGGAAACAGATAAGTACAACGATGATGAAGAAATTACGAAACGGTGGTGGAACTATTATAATTTATATCCTCGTTTATTATAACTCATAAGGAGTGTCTTTATAAAGTAGGATCAATTGCCCGTGCGCTATCCGCCCATATCATAAAAACGACAGCCCCAAACCTATTGTCGAATTTACAACTCCTTCTTGATAAAACTTGTGACTTGTACAGCCGTCTGTTCACAGGTAAAACAGTAACCAAACAAGATGGAGCTGAAGCGCGTGCTGGTGTTCTTGTTGTTAACGACGACATCATTATTATGTGAATTAATTACTGATGAAGACCTCGCGAGACAATTTGCTGCAGATGTCAATACAATGTCTGAAGGAGTTAACTTCCGGTATGTTTCGGCAGCTTGGACTTACAATACAAATATTACCCAGGAAAATCAAGAAGCGATGGTAAATTATACTTTTAATTACATCTACGTTGTGTGAATTTCCATGCATATTGAAACAAAATGGCTGGAAGAGAGAGAGAGAAAGAGAGAGAATGAGAGAGAGAGAGAGCGAGAGAGAGAGGGAGAGAGAGAGATATGGCTTAACGTTCACTCGACACAAACTAGGTCATTTTGGGACTAACGTATGGTTTTCAAATTTTTTTTTCAAATAATTCGCTTGCGCGTAGGGGTCTTTAGCAGTGGGAGGAAACCGGAGTGCCCGAAGAAAACCATGAGGTTGAGAAGGCGCCCCTATCTCTATATAATAGATAGATAATAGATAGATTTATTGTATCATAGCATCCATTACGGACAGCATACACATTTTAAAACAAAAGTTGATCATACAATTATAACATAAATCGATTATACAATTATAACATAAGTGGATCATACAATTATTATAACATAACATCTGGGGTGATTCTTTATGGATGTACAATCTGATATAATAAGCCTATAAGCATCAACAAGTGGTCTGTATATCGATAATCAGCATAGAGATAAAACGAAAATTATCTAAACTACCCTGGAAAGTTAACAAACTATTTTTACCGTAAGTATTAGTATAATACATGTTATCATATTATAATGAACAGATGTGTTGGTTAACAGGTAACTCAGATGCTCTTTCTTGGATACACTTATATACATATGAAGCAACCTGACTAGCAATTTCGTTTGGGGGATTTAAAACATTTATCATATTGCACGAGATGTGCGGATTGCTTTTGAAAATTGGCTTAAATTTTGAATTTCTAAGATTGTTATATTTATTACAGTCAAATATGAAATGGTATTCGTCTTCTATTTGATTATTATTACATTGTTTACATAAACGTGCATGTGACGGAATATTCTTATAACGACCACGCTCTATCTCGAGATGGTGTGTGCTGAGCCTAATCGAAGTCAAAGCAATTTTATGGGCTTTCAATTTGACTGAGTGCAGATAGAACGGTATCTCATAAAAATCTGGCTTAATTTTTCCATACGTCCGAAGTTTATGGGTCGATTGCGAATGCTCTTGTTGATCGGTGACTATTAGGAAAAGATCGACAAATTTGTTTTCGGTGGCGGATTTTATGTCACACTTTTTTAGGTCATTTTGTTCAAGTTCAAAATATCTGGTTAAAATCCCTATGCTTTGACAAAATGATTTTCTTGAACCAGCAGTTTTACAAGAAAGTTCATAATCCGCTACAAATGACGTGTCAAGGAGTTTGTTTTTATTATCCGATAAGAACCTTTTGAAGTAGAGAAGCATACGCTGATATATGTCCAGAGATAGTGGATGAATACCACATTCAGCTAGACATCCCATGTTACTGGCACGCTTAGGCATATTCAGAATGGATTTACAAATGTTGATCGTACTTCTATTTTCTTCAAATTTATCCCATCTGTCAATTTTAATTATGTTTTTGTTTTTGATAACGTATGAACCCCAAATCTCTGCCCCATAAAGTGCTATCTGCTTAACAATAGAATGATAAAGTTTTATCATTACTGTAGACGGCAGGGATTCAGTACAGCATAGTTTTTGTCTTATCGCATACCACGCGCGTCGGGCTTTTTTCATTTGGTCACAGAATGCTGTTTTAAAGCTAGAATTATTAGTAATCGTTAATCCAAGATAATTGTACGTTTCGGTTTTTTGAAGTTCAAATTCTTCAAAATAAAATTTATATACACAGTTCTGCTTTTTACTTGTTTTAGAATTAAGGAACATCATTACTTTTGTTTTATTCGGGTTAAGTTTCAGTTTCCAATCAGAACAGAACTCGGATAAATTATTTAATTGATTCTGTAGATCAGCCTCATTAGTGGACAATAAAACTAAGTCATCTGCAAACATAAGATGGGATAACGGTTCGCCATTAAGCAGCGGGGTGCTAGCTGATTTAGTAAGGTAGTTTTGTAGATCGTTAACATATATATTAAATAGGGTTGGGCTCATATTACAACCCTGCTTGACACCAACCGTCGAAGAAATTACCTTGGATAATTGATCATTACACTTTATCTTATACGTTGTTTTATGATACATCGATTGTATAATATTATATACATTGCCGTTTATATTATGTTTAACTAATTTGTAGAGAAGTCCATCTCGCCATACTGAATCAAATGCTTTTTTGAAATCGACAAAACATAGATACAAATTTTTCTTTTCGTAAAATTTTCGGTTAATAATAGTCTTTAATATAAATAAATTATCTATTGTTCTTTTTCCTGGTCTAAAACCTCCTTGCGATTTATCAAGAATGTTATTGTTTTCTAGGTACTCTGAGAGTCGTTGATTAATAATTGCCAAAAAAGTTTTGCCTAAACAGCTAGCTAACGCAATTCCTCTATAATTATTAACATCATTAATGCCCCCCTTCTTATATACAGGTATTAGATATGACTCTGTCCATTTGTCCGGAAAATGACCAGACGAGAGAATGAGGTTAAAGAACCTGAGGTAGTGGTCAATAAGAATACTAGAGGAATGTTTAATCATTTCATTAATTATCAAGTCTGGTCCGCTGGACTTGTTGTTCTTGAGATTTCTTACGGTTTTTTTAAATTCAAACGCGGAGATGGGCTTATTTATGTCATGGTTTATTTTCTTAGTTTCTAAAAGAGTTTCGGTTCTTATTTTGATCTCTCTGTGGAGTGGTAAACTAAGGTCTTCATCCGTCGCTAATATTTGAGAGAAATGCTGTTCCCATTCACTACAGGAAATATTTGGATTTTCATTAGACTTTTTATTTTCAAGTATTTTATTCACAAGCTTCCAATATTCCCTTGGGTTGTTGCTTTCTAATGTATTAATTTTATCTAAAATTTTATTTTTTACTTCTCTAGATTTAAATTTGGTTATCCTTTTATAGGCCCTACGTCTGTCCGAATATATTTTCAATAAATGTTTATTATTTGGATATTTTTGAAGCTGCCATTTGGCTTTAATCATATCGGTCTGATGGCGTTTACAATCCTTATCAAACCATTCGTTTTTTTGTTGATTTGTTTTCTTTTTATGTTTCACCAGTTTAAGACTGATCTTGGCCGCACTTATAAGGATATCAGTAAACATTTCCGTAGCATTATTTATCCCGTTTAATGAGTCGTCGAAGTTTGAAAGGAGGAAAGCGTTTGAGCGTTTAACCGAGTCTAATTGTTTTAGACATAATTTAAATGCCTCGTCAGAGTCCGGTGTCCAAACAAAGTTAGCAGCATGCAATTTGTTGTCTTTATTAATTGGTGTTTCAGATATGTTATCGCGTGTTGACCTTCTGGGTTCATCTCTTTGAGTGTAGTGACTGGTTTTACTTGGACTAAACTCGCAATAGATGAGACAATGATCTGAAAATTCATTGATCGAAAGTATGTTAAATGAAGTAATTTCTTTAAATATGGAATGTTGAACTAAAATATAATCGACGGTACTACAACCATTATAGTGATAGCATGTCGGAGAACCCAAAACATCACCTAAAGTCCGGCCATTTAAAATACACATATCCGTATTAGTACACATATTAATTAGATCTTTTCCGAAGGTATTAACAATCGTGTCATTGTTGTTTCGTTTTGTTGGTATATTATCAATAAATGAATTTTGTGATGTAAAACAGGGGAATTGTTTGTCTCGATCTAATGGTTCTTCAGTATGAAATATATCATCCAGTGATCCAGTTCGAGCATTGAAGTCACCGCCTATAATTACATTGCCCATTTTTTGGTGTTTCATTATATCGGTTTCAAGGGCTGTGTATGGATCATAATTCTTTCTGTGCCAAATATTTGAATTCTTAGGCGGTATATAAACAATTCCAATATATACATCGTTCTTAATACAGAGGATGGATTTGTTAATTTTACACCAAACTATGTCTCCGTCATGGTTGCTTTTAAAAGTTATGGAGTTTGAAAGTGATAAAAGATGTGATTTAATGTATATTGCAACTCCGCCTCTTGCATATGTATGGTCAGAGGTGCAGCTATTTCTTGCATATAGAAAACCTGTATAATTTGACAATGAATATTTATAACAATCTAAATCTACTTGCTCTTGGGTTACCCAAGTCTCCTCGAAACAAACAACATCTAAATTATTTACAATTTGTTCTATTCTACTTCTACTGTCTACATCGTTAAACTTCGTTGTGAGTCCATTGATGTTCCAAAAACCTATTTTCAAGCTATGCATTATATTTTACTTTTTATATGACTGACAAAGTACAAAGTCGCATACAATACCTATGGATAAAGAGCTAACGAACAGTTATTGACTATATTTAAGTAGCCGATGTAATTATTGGACCTGAAATTGCCTATATAGGGTAATATATATTTTTAAAAAAATAAAAAATTAAAAAAATAAAAAATAAATAAAATAAAGTTGAACTATTCATGTAGACGTAATACTGAGTTAAATATACACAGGGAACGATACGACTAGATTGAGTAACACCGAATTAATCAAAAGACATTGACGGTATATGGTCAACGTCTTGCACAAAGCAAACATTAGTTTTATCATTATCTATTTAATGTGTTTTCACATGTCGAATGATGCGGGGTGCCATGTGCACTAATGTGTCTTGGCTCATTTAGATAATTACTTTACAGTCGGGACAGAAGATAATTGGATGTTTCATCTAGGTTTGACCACAGAGATATATGGCATTTTATGACACGTACTAAAATAGCTGTACCGTATTCGTTTATATGAACTGGATCTTCGTAAAATCTACTTTTAATGTTACATCGGTTATAATCATAGAATTTTTCACGCACATCTATTAATTCGCACCAATACATATTAGCAACATCCTTTAATATTCTGTTGATGATATTTAGTTTACCATTTTCAGCAACACTATCTCTTGGCAGTAGCGTTAAAAACTTGATTTTGGCGTTCGGAAATCTTGCCTTGGTGTCCTGTATCAGTTGAATATAATCCTGTCTGCAGTGTTCAACTGTTCTAAGACTAGAATCATTAGATCCAACAAGACAAACAACATTTAAAACATTATCATTATGAGCACAGTTATTAATATAGTGTGACACATCACGTATTTTCGCACCTCTTAATGTTTTAGTAAATGTTGATCCCGAGGGATCCAATCTTCTTGGGATGATGTATTTTATTATTGAAGATCCAATTACTATATTTCTTTTATTTATTATATGGTGATGAGGTTCCATGGAAGGGTGTTTATGGTATTCTGAATGTTTACGGTTGGTTTCATCTGATGAGGTTACAAATCTGTTGTTAGTTGAAATAGTTGACTGGTTTGTTTGGTTTCTGTTGGTATCTATATGTGGTTCTTCGGGTTTGGTATCAACAGCTATATTTGGGAGGTTATTTACATTTTTACCTTTCCTACATTCGGCAGTTTTGGGTTTATTATTGGTGATCGTGGGTTGTGGTTTAATGTTTGACTTCATATCTTTTAGCTCATTGTCCTGTTCCTTAATTTTTTGTTTCATCTCTTTAAGCGCGCGACCGTGTTCGGTAATGGTATACGTCATGTTAGAAATAACTGATAGCAGTTCTTGTTTTTCAGTTGATAGAATTTTTACACTGTCCTGTAATAACTGGATGGCCGTTTTAAGATAATCATCCCCAGAATTCGCTCCTTGTTGGACACACATCTTACTTGCTTTTCGAGTAGAAATAATCTTCCTCCTCTTCAGTTTGCGTTTTCCCCTCGGTTGTATAGTTGGGGTTGATATGTCTGGATTATCTGTAGCTGAATTGCATACACCTGTCATATCTATCGTATGCAAAGAGGCATCCGAGTCATCCGATACTTGCACTGTCGGGCTGCATATTTCTGTCACATCAGGTGTATGGAGTGAAGACGGTGTTAAATTAGCACACGGAATATTGATATCTGCGTCTGAATTGAATTTGGGCGTGCTTTCTAGTTGCATTGGCGCAATACATAAATTATTTCCTAGTTTTGAACATGTGGAAGATATGAGCTTTGGTGTAAGTTTCCCAATGCTCGATAGGTCTGAGATGTCCCCCTCTTTATCAGACAATAATTTGTTAGAACGCATAATTTGTTTAAATGAGTCTCTAACTTTAATATTAAGTTCGCTGGCTTCTTTGTGGTTAAAGAGTCCTAGTATAATTTGTAGGTGATCTGATATAAAAGTGTTATAGTTCTTTCCGTTCACAAGTCCACTACATTTAGTATGATATAAATTAATAGTGTAATTATAACTGTCCTTTGTTTTAGTTTTACAAACTTTGGTAGAAGACGAAGCTGCTCTCCCCATTTGGTCAACATTATTTACTGTTGATATTACAATATTGTTTTGTTTTCCAAGGTTGTTGTAGAAAACCTCTGCACATCGACGAAAAATCTGGTAGAACCCAGAACTAAATTTAAATACTACTCCGCCTCTCGTTTCTTCGAAAGTTATATTATTTCGATTAGTAGCTTTTAATTGTTTTTTGAGATATTCGTTGACACTTAAAGTATATTTTTCGTGATTGACCGAGTATTCGTTCACCTCGTTCACAAAGTGGCAAGACGTAAAAGAATCTGCATCCTTGAGTGTGGTAGCGTGCGTTGTGGCCGCTTCCATCTTTGAAATCACACAATGTTCCATGTCGAAGATAATTAATATAATATACTGAAAATAATACGTTTTAAAAGTTGCTTACTGTATATTTGCGTTTCGCCTGATTCCTTCGAGATTGGTATATCCTGAGCGTAAAATATATTAAGTTTGTAGAATTTTATCCATAGGTATTGTAGCGTTTTTCTTAGCGGATCAATTCACTGCAGCCACTTGCCGCCATCTTGTATGATACTGTGTCACATACGCTCACACTAGGGCTCGAAACCACAGCCGCGAGCCAGAGGTGACAGGTCAGCTAGTGGTCGAAGCTTGCGCGTAACGGGTTTTTAGCAGTGGAAGCCCACCAGGTTGAGAAGGCGCCCCTATCTCCATGTCACATACGCTCACACTAGGGCTCGAAACCACAGCCGCGAGCCATAGGTGACCGGCCAGCAAGAGATCGAAGCGCGGCACTCTAGTCCACTAGCCCCCCCCCCTCCTAAAACAAACCCCTCTTTAATCTAGGTTACAATGAAATCGTGTTGAATATGCGTATGGTTGATCTCCTTCGTCAATTCGAGTTAAAATACGACTTGTTTAGTATTTGTTTTTTTTAGTTTTATGGTTTTGTTTGTCGACAATGAAACACAAAATCAACGAATTGTACCCAACAAACGAAGTCAAAGTATAAAATATTCAACTTATGGTTTGTCTTATTTTTTAGATAGATGTAAAATTGTGTTCGAAATGACAATGTCACCCAATAAAACAACTCCTAAAATACCTTAAAAGAGACACTTTTATTATTAAACCATATTAAATACCTTTCGGGAAAAGGGGAATTGTCACACCTGAAGACAAAACAACATACAATACGTACATTAAAATAGACAATTTTAATCTTCACCGAACTTAAAGGGACAATAACACTCTTGCTGGCTTGACAGGTCCAGAAAAAAAATTACCCTTATTTTAACTACTAGATGTTTAAGTGTCCTACCTGTTGTGTACATTATCCATTACAACCTATCTTACTTGTCCAGAGGGCTCGAAAATATGTTTAAATCCAAGTTGCATTTAAAAGTGTTTACGTAAACCTTTTCAAACCATGTTACGGCATATACATGTATATCAATTTTTCCAATTTTTAAGATTCGCTGTGTTAAGATGAAATTTACATCATTTATTAATTGGAATATTGTAAAATAAAGATTGGGACATATTATTCAGTTACAACAAGAGTGGTATTGGGCCTTTAACGTGGTACAACTATATTAAATACTCTTTAGTTTCAATCTTCACCATGCGAAGTTCATACAAGCGCCTATAATTTTATTAGGCACGTTTTTATGTCATATTTTTGAAATAATTTAAGGAGTATTTATTCAGGTTAATTTTATACTATCATAAAGGGAATAATCGAAATGACTGGGATGCAACCCGTTACTTAAGGTTCTTATCATTTGATTTAAAGAATATTTTATTCAATGAGGAAGAGGGAGAGAAATGGAGTTTAACGTCCACTCGACACAAACTAGGTCATTTCGGGACTAACATATTGTTTAATTTTTTTATTTCAATAAATCGCATGCGCGTAGGGGTCTTTAGCAGTTGGAGGAAACCGGAGTACCCGGAGGAAACCCACGAGGTTGAGAAGGCGCCCCTATCTCCACGCCACATACGTTCACACCAGGGATCGAAACCACAGCCGCAAGCCAGAGTGACCGGCCAGAGGTCGAAGCGTGGCACTCTAGACCACTAGGATATACCAACCCCTCATTGTATTCAATAAATGTACAGAATTTATATAATAAATACAGGATACGCTAACAAGCTATATAAAATCGCTTGCTTAGAATGAATCCTTAACAGATTTGTAACTGGCAAAGGGGGTTGGATGGCCGAATGGTTAGCACGTGCGTGTTGTATCATAAAGCCTGTCATTGAGTCAACTGGCGGGATTTCGAATCCCAAGTTGTACGTGACAAGGGGTAGGGTTGTCTGTCCAGCCTCGTGGGTTTTCTTCTGGTCCTCCGGTGTCCTACCACCGCTTAGGACCCCTACGCGCAAGCGAATTAATGAAAAAAAATTAAACCATATGTTAGTCCCGAAATGACATAACTTGTATTGAGTTGAGTCAGTGGACGTTAAACCCCATTTATCTATCTCTGTGTAACTGGTAATCATAATATGAATACAAATACATAACATGAAACACATACAACTGCTTCCAAATATTTATAAATGTCCGTTTGACAAAAAGATGACTTATGCAGAAGTTCAGTATTTTCAGGCCTGAATAATACATAAATTGAAAATCCCCTATAACTCATACTCCTAAAGCATCAGAATTACCCATGCAATTTTAACAGGTGACTTGTTTGCCACCAATCTGAGCGAAAATACTCATCTAGCTCAGTATTTTCTCATTACTCATCCAAATGAGTAAGCTTTACTCATTTTTGACCCACTTTATTTTCTCAGTGTAGACATTAATTAACTTATCCAGGCCATATTCAACTCTCGATGTCATCGCTAACCTACGATATTAACTGGATTACAATCTGGTCTGCTGCCCAACGTAAATTATTGATTAAATTAGAAAATGGATAATCAAGACTTTGTTTTTTTATCGTACCGACTTTAGTAATGGTGATAGATAGAGTGGATCAATTTGACTGAAATGTTCAGCAAATCCCCTTTACATTATCTAGTTTTTAACTATTTTCACTGCCAAATCTTTATGTAATCTCCAATGATCTATTTTTAATTTGACAGTACTTAACTTTAAGGGTTTACTTAGGAAAACACAAAAGGAGACATTTTCTTATATCTTTTTATTAGGTCAGTTAATTGACTGAAATTTGTAAGAGCAATACAAAGGGAGACATTTTCTCTTGTCTTTTTATTAGGCCGGTGTATTGGCTGAAGTGTGTAACATAATAAATTAATATATTATACAAACCTATAATAAAGAAAGCAAATATAGAAAAGTTGAACATAACAACCTGTTCACAATGTTTATACATTTACGATCTTAAAAATCCAAGGCGGTGGAGAGCAGGGATTCAAAAGGAATTTTCACTCTTCAAAATTATCCTTATTTACCTGCGAGTCTATCTCTGCATTTGGATTAAGAATCGCGATTTGCTCTTCTTTAGTGGATAGATTAGACACAAGTTCGTCTTTATTATTTATTTGGTTAATATTATTGCATGGTTGACAAAGAAAAGTATTGTTCAGATTTGTTGGGATTTTTTAAAATAGATAATGTCTTCGTGTAATTTATTGTATATAAAAAGTTTGATAGAGAAGTGTTATTATAAATCCGTGTTTTTTATGCTAAAACAATTCTAGGAATATAGACGGCGTATAAACAAATAGTCAATCATTTTAATATTTGTTTGATAAAAATCACGTAATGCTGTGTAATACCTAACCTATTTTATTTTACTGTGTAGACCTAACCTATTTATATTTTACCGGTTTTATAAATCTATCTCTCTTCTTTCTTATTAAAAAGGACCTATTTTTATTTAATTGACTTTGATGGAAACACCGGGGGTTGATTGCTCAAAACTAAGTTATTTTTACGATCCGTTAAACTCTAACGGACATATCTTGGTAACGTGTTGTTTGTAAACTTTCCGTTAAATTTACTACATAATAAACTTTAGAATACTTTTTTTATACTAGCATAAATCTGTTGAAAAGATTTTCACCACCAAATGTTTGTGGCCTTTATTTCCAGCAATAATCTTTCTCTTCGTTAAAGTTAACGGATCGTTAATAGATACCAGAGCCTTGAGCAACCGGCCCTTGGTCAATATAACGGACTTTGCAATGGTTGAATTGCTGTCAGAAAATGATGTATCACTAGGCCGACTTGATATGTAAAAAGACTCGTAGGAGATTTTCTATATATCATTTTTACAATAAAATTGTCTGAATTTTATCAGATAACATATGTAGTTATACATTTGTTTAGTCTAAAATAAAGACGTGACGTCATCCTTTGACGTTGCCGTACCATCATTTCAAATATTGTATGAAATAGCATTCTGAACATCCGAGACAAGCTACTTGTGGAGAGGTATCTCAGACACAGTCAATAGCCGTGATATCCGTATCACGTGATCTACACATAATAGGTCATGGCATTGACGACAGTGGGTCACGAGGTCAACAGCACGTAACTCTAAAAACAATAGGTTTAGCTTCATCATTCATTCCTTCGCACCCAAGAAGACTTTGTATAATTTGTACAGTCCCAACATGTTCTCTCTTCTTCTTATGATTTTTCACAAAAATAACATCTACAACTTATAGAATTGGCTTCGTCTTCAATGACAGTGTCTGCGAATGGTTGTTCATAGAGGCTGCCATCTTGGCATTATTTTGTGCGTCGATCGTGACTATTTCAGATATACACAGGCTATCCGTCCTGCATCTTGACAAGGGGAAACCACGCGGTAAAATCTGGATGCTAGGGACGAACACCCGAACTTCAGACTAGCAAGGCACCGTGACCCCCTAGCCGAATTAACAGATAAAGCCGAGATGACATTAAATTGTTCCAAGACTGCTATAAAATGCCTAGCAGACTTAAAGTCTTTTAAGAGGCATTCACCCTCTCCTGCGAAGTCAGCTTTTTTGAGACGAAATTGACCTAGTCCAATTCCCCAGATATATTTACTATATCTGATATGTGGACGTGGTGGACATGTGTTAGTCCCGAAATGATCTAATTTGAGACTAGATGACTCTCCCTGTCGAGCTGGCACTCGGTCTGCGCAGCCTCGTGACTGGCACATACTGTCAACATTGTATATTTCCCCGTTTCCGCCCTTCCCCCCACAAAATATATTTCACGGCTACGTTGCGACGGTACCAGCATACCCAGGTGTTGACACCCATTACATCACTCCTGCCTAACAAATCATCAAGCTGTGGTGTTACGGTGGCGGCATAGTATTTCACCGTAACACCACAGCCACTCTAACCATTCATAATACATCTAACTATCCCTTTACAGCACTTCACTCCCTACAAATTTCCCCTCGTCCTACGTCAACAACACATCTCATACATCCAGTTTGCTGATTAACCCTTGTACCACGTCTACTGGATTGACCAAGTTCAATTTCCCAGATATTTTTTTATCATATCTGATATGTGTACATAGAGACTCGATGAATAAATTGAATAAGTAGGTTGATATTGGATCTCCTTGTCTTACATCACGTTCAGGTGTGAGGTACGTTGTCGTATAACCGTTGTTAACGACTGCGTATTAAATATATGATACACCCACTATTACACAAAAATTACGGTTGGGTTCGAATTTCCAGAACACCATACAATAAAAGACGAATTTACATAAGCTCCGGCTCGTTTTCTTATCCTATATATTGTATATTTATGATATGTAAATATTTATTATTGACTAAATATTGTTAAAAAATGACAGAACACAAGAACGGTGAACCCAATTCATCTCATTTCTTTACAATAAACAATGTTCAACCTATATTCAAATAACGATGCGTGACTTGCATTTTGTGCTGAAATATAAAATGTCTTATGACTTAATCCGGGTTCATGTGTAGGCTAATCTGATTAAAGGTACATTATGGGAGATGAGATAAAGAGCTGGCCTGGCAGTTCTCACTATAATAGTTAAAAGTTAAACAATGTAAAGGAAATTTGCTGACATTTTCAGTCAAATTGATCCATTCTGAACGAAAAATTTAGCGATTGAATTTTTGAACTAGCTTCGATCATCATTACTAAAGTCGGTACGATAAAAAAAATAGTCTCGATTATACATTGATCATCAATTAGCGCTTAGCAGCAGATCAGATTCCAACCCAGTAAAAAATAGTCTTGCAATATGCTGATTTAGTTGTTGCATAATGCATGTGTAACACGTTAATATATGCCTTAACCTTTATGATTTTATACGTGGCATTGAGTATGGTCGACTGTCCAACCTCGTGGATTTTCTCCGGGTCCTCCGCCCCCCCCCCCCACACACTGCCAAAGACCCATACGCGCAAGCGAATTATTGAAATAAAATTAAACCATATGTTTGTCCCGAAATGATCTAGTTTGTGTAGAGCTGACGTTAAACCCTATTACTCTCCTTTTTCTCTCTCCTCTCTCTCTCTCTCTCTCCCTCTCTTTAAGATTTAACGAACTAATGTGCAACAAAAATCACATTATTTTTCAGGTAGCAGAAAGTTTAAGATTAGCAGAGTTCGATCAGGAAGTAGCTTTTAATGCATCGGCATTTTCCTGGGCGAATTTTACGGATACCAACCTGACACGTTTATTCTCCCGACTGGTGGACATCGGTACAGCAGCCATGCCAGATACAGAAAAATTGGAACGGGTAAAACAACCTTTTTGAATGGCATTTAATAAGTGAACACATTAAAAAAAACACAACAGTTCTGTGGATAACAATTACTGTATTTCTATTAAAGCTGTAGGGCCTATTAGTATTGTGCTTGATAACGACAAGAAAATCATGGTTGAAACGTAGCTTATATAGAAATATAGTAAATATAGTAATTGTTATCCATAGAAATGTCGTGGGTAAAATAACCTTTTTGTTATAATACAATACAATAAGGTTTCTGTTGAATTATTTAACTATTGATATAAATATCAGCATATGAAACGGCAGATGGACAATACGGTACCCATAACAAAATGCCAGCAGCCTTCCGAAATGACGAAATCAATGACCACACATCCATTTTTATTCCACAAGCCATTATTCACACCTCAGAAGTTGAACATTCAAAAACAAACGAACACAGGGAAAAAAATGATTTCAAAAGATTTTTTCCAAACTGATTAAAACACAGATCCTATTTCGGTTCGTTTTTTATAGTTCAAAATTTCGTTTAACTTGCCTTTACTACATTAGGATCTGGAAGAGTTGTTATATTACAGGCGTTCTAGTTGATGTGAGGAATTAGCCAATGAAACCATCTGTTACGGCGACTTCATGGCGTGCCATGCATGGAACTGTGGGTATACCACTCGAAGCGTCAACGCTGATTAATTAATGTCTAAAGTCACAGGGTCAAAAATCCCTTGTACGACCCCTGACGCAACCTTCCAGTACAACGCTTCCGATCTTTATGTAGTGTAGGTCATCGAAAGTAATAAAAAAAAACAAAAAAAAACCGAAATATAGATCTGTATATTAACCAGATTGGCTTTCTGTACGTCTTATGAAATGCTGTCTTTTTTTTTAAGCGGATCAGAAAAGAAGCTGATCAGCAACCGAAGGCGTATTATTATCACTTTAATGGTGAATTTGTGATATTATTTACATTTTATTAGAACACAGTAACATAAAAGTCGTGCTCTGTTAATGTGTTGCCCAATCACTAAATAAAAAGATTAGGCCATAATTAAAAGATTGTTTGTTCGCCCAAACGCTACCTACCCCCCCCCCCAAAAAAAAAGCTGCCTACTCAATTCTTTTATTGCCGTTTTTGAAGGATTTTTTTTTAACAGCATTATTTGTACGCTTGACAATGACACCCAACGCGAAATAATTGGTCGGGAGATTTAACAGCCACTGTCATTTCTATACATAGTAACGCCAAACTCGACTTGTGATTTCGTAAAATCCCGTTTTTTATCGTCAAAGTCTGGTCCTCCCCAAAAAAAGAATTTGCCTACCTACCTACCCGTACCTAATCATCATGAGTCGGGTTTGGGCAAACCCTGGCCTTATTTGTATTTTGTTTTATCTCTGTAGTTAAATCAGGTCCAGTCGGAGATGAGGACTACTTACAGTACGGGTGAAGTATGTTTATCAGAATCCGAATGTCTGCCCCTAGATCCTGATCTTACCGCACTATTTGCTGGGTCGAGGGATTACGATCGACTATTAGCAGCATGGCAGGGATGGCGAGATGCCAGCGGTAAGAAGATGAAGGATCTATATGAAGAATTTGTTGCCCTTAGTAACGAAGGAATTCGAGCTAATGGTAAGTAAACGTTAAGGTAACAGAATGTTTTTTGTTTTGCGTTTGGTGCGGTCCTCCTGCACTTACTAGTTGGAGCAATTTTTTTCAAAATTTGTATTTTGAGATATGTATTATTTGGACATTTGTTGTTCGAGAGTTGTATTTTGTTGTTTGTCTCCGAAATTTAAATTATAGGCTAATAATTTGGTTTTCTAAAATGAATTTTATCGTTATATTAAACTTCCTTTAAATTAAACAAATATGTTATTTGCAATTCTGATATTTATAATGTCTGAGTTGTAAAACAAATATTGATTTTAAGATACAAATATTGATTTTAGTGTACAAATGACGGATTACGACAATAAATGAAGAAATAAAAATAAAAATTAAGGACTATGTAAGTCGTATATCAAATAGCAACAATTTTGCGGGTTGTATATACAAAAGCAACCATTTTTCAGGTTTATAACCAATAAACCCGTTTTTTATGTTTTAAATCTTATAACAACTTTACATGAAAAACAATGAAAGAAATTGTATTACGTTGACTGTTTTCATTGCCCGTCTTCAATGAGCCCAGGTTTGGGAGCATTATAGTAGGACGTTAAACCCCATTTCATTCATTATTTTTCATTGTAGGATATGACGATACGGGAGCCTACTGGCGTTCTTGGTATGACACGCCCACTTTCGAAGAAGATCTCGTGGATTTGTTTGAAACGTTGAAACCGTTATATGTTAATCTACATGCCTATACCAGAAAGAAACTTAAAGAACTTTATGGCGAAGATAAATTCCCTTCTACTGGTCAAATACCTGCACATCTACTAGGTAAGATTTACTGGGTACGATATGTAGTTTATAGCAACCGTTTTTCACGTTTTACAACAATCTGAATAAAACACAGATCCTAATTAATTTCGGTTTTTTATTGTTTAAAATTTCGTTTTACTTGTCTTAACTAAAATATAGCCCTTTATAAAACGTTTGTTGTTTTAATGTATCGAATACATCAATAAGAAACCATGTGCATAGTTTTCGGTTTCTGGGTCAAAGATAGTTCTCATTAACAATGATTTTAAGTTGAGTAAATTCTTAACTTAAGTCTGAGAATGTTTTGTGAACACAGATTCTACTTTGTTTCATTTTTCATAGTTCAAAATATAGTGTAGTCTTAACTACACTAGGATCTGGAAGAGTTGTTATTTTACTGGCGCTGTTGTTGAAGTAAGGAGTTAGCCAATAAAACGGTCTATTAGGGCGAGTTCTTGGCGTGTGATGCACGGAGCTGTGAGTAAAATGTCAACGCTGATTGATTAATCAATGGCTGACGCCATAGTGTCAAAAGCCGCTCGTACGAATCTACGATCCTGCTGCGAACTTCCAGTACAAAACGGTTAGATGTTCATGTAGTGTAGAGGCCATTCAAAGTTTTAGAAACACGAAAATAAATATTGATCTGTATTTTAATCAGATTCTTTCTATATCCAATTACAACCGTTTTTCTGGATTTTATCCAAAACATCCACTTTCCAGATTTTAGATACAATTACAACCGCTTTCCAAGTTTCCATGTATGATATCCAGCCTGGACCGCATTCCATGTTTGATATCGAATATCAATAGCTTTCAAGGTTTGATATTCAATAGCAACTGCTTTTCAGGTTGTATTTCTAATAACAATCCTGGAATAAAGATGCCATCAGACTTATATATACCGGGAATTTTGTATATTTTACCGGATATGACGTGTATTTATATGTTTATTTGTTGTAGGTAATATGTGGGCACAGACATGGAATAATCTTTATGATGTTTTAGAACCCTATCAAAATAAAGACAGTATTGACGTCACACCGGAAATGATACGACAGGTAATATGTCAGGTTTATTATACGTGTGTAGGTCGTTCAATCTGATTAAAACACAGATCCTATTTCGTTTCGTTTTTTATAGTTCAAAATTTCGTTTTACTTGTCTTCACAACACTAGGATCTGGAAGTGTTGTTATCATTGACGTGTTCTGGATGATGTGACGGATTAGCCAATGAAAAGGTCTGTTACAGTGAGTTCTTCGCGTTAAAGCTGATTGGTTAATCAATGTCTTACGTCACAGATAATGTGATACTATACTATAAGGCTATTCTAAAGTTATGAGATTATGTGAGCTTATTTAATGCCTTTATTAGTTAACCCCATCATTCCGCAACTCTCAGCAGATTCAAATACCCTACATCTAGCCTCGGGTTCCCAGATTACCAACGGCGTTGCCCTTGACGACGCATTTGAAGAATGTTTTATCACACAAAGATTTCAAATTATGAAGCTATTTTTCTTTCAAGTTTATCCGATTTTCTTTAGACAAGGACAAATTTGCACTCAATATTCTACACACTCTTCAAAGGAAGCCACTGTGAGAACTTCTTTATGAAAGCGCCAAGTTTTCCTAATAAGTAAACCTGTGCCTCGTCGCAATTGTATAGGCGTAGGTTCATATCACTTACCGTCATGTAGCCAAGGCTAGATGTAGGGTACAATGACTCACAAATATACTTTTCCCAAGTTAATTAACATAAAGTTTCCTTTATTTCGGGTTTTTTTCAGAATTATACAGCTGAAAAAATGTTTGAAGTTTCCGATGAGTTCTTTGAATCTCTTGGAATGATTAAAATGCCTGAAAGATTCTGGAATTATTCCATGTTAAGTAAACCTGATGATCGAGATGTTGTCTGCCATGCCTCGGCCTGGGACTTCTATAATAGAGAAGATTTTAGGTAGGAATTATACTGAGTGATGTGATGTTCTGGACAAGGAATAGGGGCACCTGTTCAACCTCGTGGGGTTTCCCCGTGTCCTCCCGTTTCCGGGGGATTGAATGGCCGAATTGTTAGCACGTGTGTGTGTGTGTGTGTTGTATCATAAAGCCTGTCATTGAGTCAACTGGCGTGTTTCGATTCCCCAGTTGTACGTGACAAGGAGTAGAGTCTTCTGTCCAACCTCTTCGGTTTTCCTTGTGTCCTCCAGTTTCCTCCCACTGCTAATGACCCCTACGTGCAAGCGAAGTATTGAAATAGAATTGAACCACGTGTCAGTCTCTCAACACAAACGAGGTCGTTTCTGGACTAACTATTAGCTCTATTTTATTTTAAAAATGCACTTGTACGTAGGGGATTTTAACAGTGGGAGGAAACAGGAGAAACCCAAAGAGGATGGACGGGCGACTCAATTCCTTATCGCGTATAACAGGGGATTCGAAACCACGTCAGACATTATGATACCCCCCCCCCCCTACACACACACACACCACGTATTAGGCAGGAATAAAACTTGACGATTTGAGATTCTTCCAAAGAACCGGAAAACATTTTTTAAAAGTGAACATGCACGCTTCCCAGCGTTTAGTAAAGTGAACGATTTAAAAGTGAACGATTCGCGATAATATCAAAGCAGTTGAATTAATTAACTGGACTAAATGAAATACATATAATTTAAATTGTACTTACATGTTTGCTTCCCAGTATTTGTGTTTCTGTGATATATACGGTATGTCCGATTCTTGATTCTGACCAATCGCATGCGAACACCCTTAATCGCCGTAGGGCATTAGTCTCACAGCCAACACCCGTTTTACCTAAACCCTCCCCAAGAAATAATTCCAATGCAATATATTTAAATGTACTGTAGTTGGTAAATAGATTAAATTTATTCTTTGAACTTTTTTTTCAAAAGAGTGAAACAATGTACAGAGATTACTATGGAAGACTTGATAACAGTGCATCATGAAATGGGCCATATTGAATACTTTCTACAATATAAAGATCAACCAGTCGTTTACAGAGGCGGAGCTAACCCTGGTAAATTATTTAGTCCTAAATTTCATCAATTCCGTTTCATTTAAAAATTCGGGAAAAATGCACAACTTTAGGTTTCATTTCAAACGTTTTCTGAGACTCATAGATTAACGGAATGGGATGGGATTAACGCCTCTTCAATGCAATCGTTTGGTCATCTTAGATTAAAGAAATGGGATGGGGTTCAACGTCATTTCAACGCAATCGTCTGGTCATTTGGGGACTAACACATTATTATTTGTACGCCTACGCTTCTTCGATTCCCAACGTGCAAGGAACCTTGATTTTCCATTCTATACGAACGATGAGATGCAAGATTGGATAGTTTGGGCCTACAGGCGTCACACCTAGCTGGCTCAATCCTCCTACGGACAGGATACCATAGACACAGATACCTCAACCAACAAATGCAACCATCAGAACAAGTTGATGGATGCGGGGCTATCGCGTTACGACAGGATGTCCCTATTGAATCCCCGATCTGATACGTGCAGCTACATTAGGATATGTTCAAATACGACCAACAGGATTGCTACGACTGACCTCAATGTATGATAAGACCTAATTCTGATAGGATCGCCACCATTACTTCAGGATTAAAACCACGATTTCAATCATAGCGCGAATCGTGTAATGCCACAATTCGTGCTACAACTTCAATCGTGGAGTAATCGTAGTGATGCGTATCTGCACCTACCAGATCGTGGACCCAATATGGACAACCCTATCACAACGCACCACACGACAGGGGAAACCTACAGCTGAAGCTTGTTGTGGTTCTTTGATTGTATGATTTGTTTTTTCAGGATTCCATGAAGCAGTTGGTGACGTCATATCTCTATCTGTACAGACACCAGAACATCTAGCGAAGATTGGTTTGATTCAAAATGTTACTAACGATAATGGTAAGACACGTATTTAGCAATATGCGCGCTGTATTATAAAGTCGGTTATTGAGTCAACTGGCGTGGTTTTGATTCCCTGGTTGAAGGTGACAAGGAAGAGGGTTGCCTGTCCAACCTTGTGGGCTTTTTCCTGGTCCTCTGGTTTCCTCCCACTGCTACAGACCCATACGCACAAGCGAATTGTTGAAATAAAATTAAACCATATGTTAGTCCCGAAATGACATAGTTTGTGTCGAGTGTACGTTAAGCCCCATTCTACTTTCACAATACTGCCTAATCCCCACTTCCTTTAGCTATTCTATAGTCGTAATGGTCATATTTAAACCGATGTTTTTTTTCTCGATTCCAGAAGCGGATATCAACTTTTTAATGAGTATGGCTTTACAAAAGATCGCTTTCTTACCATTTGGTTATTTGATAGACCAATGGAGGTGGAGTGTTTTTAGTGGAGAAACACCAAAAGATAAATATAATGAAAAATGGTGGGATTTAAGGTAAAGTTTATATGATGATTTCACTATTTTGCCTGATTACACTATTTTGCCTTATTACACTATTTTGCCAAACCGTTTTATTAGGACTTCGAATTTTGTCTAATGGTCTTGATTGTTTGTACTTGTTTTTTTTTAATTATAATTTTTTTTTTGTGAGTTTTGGAGCAATGGTGCTCTGTAACTAAGATGGCAGCTCACTAACCCTGGTTCTTACTCGAGATTTTCCAGTGTGTTTTTCCCTAGTCAGTGATACATGACAGGTGGGCCTGGTAATAACTGCCTATTCGCTCAGATGGGACAAAAAAGCATTGCTTAACAGTAGGAATTCGTAATAAGAGTACACAGAATAATAATGCCCGTCTGCATTAGCCTTGTTAATGGGTCATCCCTCTGTATTCCATTAAAAGAAAATTTAGTGTTGGGTCACATTTATAATTATTCCCGGGTCAAATATATGCTTACTCCAGAGTCAAGTGTATAATTAGTATAGGTTCAAGTCTATCAATTTTGAATACTCTAGCATCAAGTACATAATAATCCGCAACCACTTTACTTTTATGATTGAATGATATCAATTACCTTATACCAGGGCCCGATTCCTAGAAAATTCTTAAGCACGTTCTTATGCTTAGATTTTAGTCGACTTTGCATTTAAGTAAACTTACCTTATTTTGTGTTCCCAGAAAATTCTTAAGAACGGCCTTGTGCTTCGATTTTAAGTAGACTTCATTGTAAGCACAAGAACGTTATTATGCGTTCCAAGAAAAAACTTAAGCACAACTTCGTTCTTAAACATAGCCAGTCTAAGCACAAGTCCCAAGCAAGGTATAGGGCTTGCTTACCAACCTCAAGTCTGTTTCTGCTTCAAAAAGATGGCTGACCGTAGAGTTATTCGACGGCATTTCCGACACCTTTTGATACCAAAGAGACAATTACAAGACAGGGAAAATTCGTCTCAAAAAGAAATTAAGAATGCTTTAGAAAATTTTGCATCTAGGGCCTTATAGGCCTACCCTGAAACCAATTTATGTATTTGCCAATTAGTAAACAATAGGCTACAAACACACAGGCTGATCAGGCGCTCTCACAATTATTCAGTTAGTTTGAAGGCCTATGTGTCTGCGTTTTTTTAAAATATATTTTGGCACATTTTATAATTATGTAGGCCTATACAGGGGACATGTCAATCAAAATCAACCACAATGAAGCAGACGATAAAGTTATGACGTAATTCGCATACCAAAGTTATTTTATAACGTTAAAGAGCATCGTAGTCTAAGTGTATGGTAAGCTTTACCAGTCACAATGTGCTTAGACTTGTACTTGACTTGTGCTTACGTAAGAATGGTCTTGAGAATTTTCTAGGTACGGTATTTTTATAAGATTCTTACGTAAGTAAAAGTGAAGTATGACTTTGTGCTTACTTTAAGAATTTTCTAGGAACCGGGCAGGTACGCTTTGTCCGTTCACAATATACTGCAAATACGTTGCAATTATGATTAGAAAAGTGCTTAAAATTCTTGAATTACATAGTAATCCTCTGACATGTGTTCTGTATTTAAATTTCACATATATTGTTTTGTATTTAATTAGATGTAAATACCAAGGTGTATCACCACCAGTTACCAGAACAGAAGAAGATTTCGATCCTGGATCTAAATTTCACATCCCTAACAACACACCGTATATCAGGTAAACTTGATACGTTGCTAGCAGCCAGTAGCGGATTATCATTGAGGCTGATGAGGCTGCAGCCTCAGGCCCAAAGATTTTGTAAAAAATAAACAATTTGGACTTGTCTGATACGATTAAAAACGCATAGACAATGAATGTTAGGGGCGGGGTTTAGGCCCAACGGGAATCAACATAGGCCCTGACCCGAAATTAATTAGGCCCACGCCATTTTAAATAGGCCCAATAGGCCCTCTAGCAACTGCCGCCTCAGGCCTTGGTGGAGCTTAATCCGCTACTGCTAGCAGCGCACCGTATTTCCGGTAAACTTGATACGTTCCTAGCAGCGCACCATATTTCAGGTAAACTTGATACGTTGCTAGCAGCGCACCATATTTCAGGTAAACTTGATACGTTGCTAGCAGCGCACCATATTTCAGGTAAACTTGATACGTTGCTAGCAGCGCACCGTATTTCAGGTAAACTTGATACGTTGCTAGCAGCACACCATATATCAGATAAACCTGACACATTCCTGGCAACATACGGTACATCAAGTAAATTTAATAATTTGGGGCTTTTTTGGGGGTTGGGGGGTGGGGGTGGGGGTCAAATAAGTTTATTGGCTTAGTAATACATCACATCAATTTACAAAATGCATACGTTGACATAAGGGTAAGGATGCAATAAATGGACTTACAATTTATTATTTTAAAATAATATAGTATTGTACACTGTAGAGGGGTTGATCAAGGAATGGGAATTACGATATGTCATCTAGTTAATACGTTAAAGGTGACACATTCCAAACAGCACACCGTATATCATGTAAATGTTTTAATAAACAGTTACAAAAAATCATTTATGTAATAACGTACCCGACCTCTTAGCACTGATATCCTTCTGCCTAATACAAATCAATTTTCGGCCAAGCCTGGGAAAAAATGTAATTCAACCCATTTTCTTCGAATCTACTTCAATACAAATGGACATAAATAAGGAGAAAATGTTTAAAAAGCTTATAGATACATCCCATTCGGCAAAACCTCGACAGATTCCGGTGCCCTACATCTAGACTCGGCTGTATAATGAAGTCCGCCATTTTGGAACTATTTTAAAGGACCCGGATAAACAATGTTGCCCCCGGGAGATGGGTGCCAGTCAAGTCGTCCACAAGCGAAGTCGTCCACAACCGTTGGTGGAGTCGTCCACAAGGCATTGGTGATGTCGTCAACAACTATTAGTGATGTCGTCCACAACTAAATTTGTTTATGAATTTGTTAATGAATTTGTTATTTATGGAATAGAACGATTAACTTTGTTGTTTATTTGCCGGGAGAAAGGGTGACCACGCAGAAAAACTATACTATTTACAAATACATTATGTGTCCAGAAATTATACTAAGTCGCGTGGACGACTCCACCAACCGGTGTGGACAGCTTAACCAGATTTTGGGACTATTTTGTAAAAGCGGAACGTTTTCCTGTTAGAGTAAATCGGTAGTCGGCAAGCCGCATCGCAAATGTATGGTCGTAGATACATATCAATGACTATCATACACCCGAGTCTAGATGTAGGTCACGGAGAGTACCGGAATCTGTCGAGGTTTGCCGAATGAGATACATCCGTGGCAAACCAAATAAAGTGAATTAGTTGTGTTCTGTATCCATACAGCGAACTTTATTTTTGTATTCTTCTTAATTTCAGATATTTTGTAAGTTTTGTGATACAGTTTCAGTTCCACAGAGCTCTGTGTAACGCTGCTGGTCAAACTGGTCCCTTACATCAGTGTGATATTTACCAGAATCAACAAGCTGGACTCGTACTCAGGTACAAAACTGGTTTTATTTCATTACAATTACTTCAGAATCCCGTAAATTAAATACAATCAGTTGATCTGGATGAACTTTCTCGGTCAATGCAGGGATCGAACAACCAACCCCCAGGCTAGCGAGCTACCGTCTTACCCACTTAGCCACGTGACCCCCCCCCCCCTCACCCATTAAAGAAAGAAAATATTTTCTGTTTACTGCTCAACAAAAATGACGATAGTCACGGGCTATATGTAAACCATACAAAGGCGGGCTCAAAAATCGAGTTAGCCCCCCCCCCCCCCCAAAAAAAGATAATATTTCGCGAACAATAATTATTTCTTAGGATTTTTCTTAGCTGGCCACATCCTCAACTCCTCCCAAAGCCCCCCCCCCCCCATATTTTATAAGCCAGCTACGGTCCCGTATAGAGGTCAATACCATGTTAAATCTATTAAATCTATATCCTATTAAACATAGTCAGTCAATATCTTATGGAAGCCTATTGATGCCAACTTTATCGCGTAAAGCCATTCAAGAAATTAAAGGGAAGTAACCAGCTTTTTATCCGTGATGCTAGGTTTCTGCTAAAACAATTAGTTTTGATATGAGGTTTTAATCTCTTTAAAATAATTGCAACGTTCTCATCAATGAGCAATGCTAACACTTTTAAAAATATATTTTTGGTTTTCAGTAATATGTTGAAGCTAGGCTCATCCCAACCATGGCCGGAAGCCATGATGATGGTGTCAGGCGAAGATAAAATGAATGCCACTGCGTTAATGGAGTACTTCCAGCCTTTAACAGAATGGCTTCAAGAACAAAATGGTGATGATATTGGCTGGGAGGATGCATGTCCGGTAGCTGATTCCACCAGCGATCCATCAAGTTCCAATATAAATGTCATATCTCTGCCTTTATTCATGGCTGCTGTCTTGTATTCCTTGCTTAAAATACGAAACTAAAATATAGATTCTGTCCACGCCTGCGTACACGTCATCGTCCATATGAATGTCATATCTCTGCCTTTAATCATGGCTGCTGTCTTGTATTCCTTGCTTAAAATACGCAACTAAAATATAGATTATGTCCACATCATTCGTACACGTCATCATCCATAAACTTTTGAAAATTAAGTTGAAAATGTGAATATACCGAAACCTAAAGCCGCCGTATAGTTTAATGATTATCAGTTTTGATCTGATTTAAACACAGATCGTATTTCGTTTCGTTTTTTTTATAGTTCAAAACTTAGTTTTACTTGTCTTTACTACACTATGATCTGGAAGAGTTGTTATAATTATTACCGTCATTTTGGTTGAAGTGAGGGATTGGCCAATGAACCGTCTGTTTCGGCGGATTCTTGGCGCCTCATGCGCGGATCTGTGAGTAAAGCAGTGGAAACGTCAACGCTGATTGGTTAATCAAATGTCTGACGTCATAGGTCAAAATCCACCTGTACAACCCCTGACACGACCTGCCAGTACAACTTGTCGGATCTCCATTTAGTGTAAGCCATCGAAATTGTAAAAAAAAAACGAAACGAAATATAGATCTGTATTTTAGTCAGCTTGTGTCAGTTTAGAAATCAAAATTCTGAATATCATGTTAGAGGAAATTGTTTATTAAAAATTATATTTGCCGATAACACTATTTTGCTTGAATACACTATTTTGCCTATAACGTTTTTAGGACTTCGAATTCTGTCCTATGGTTTGAATTGTTCGTACTTGGTTTTTATTTATCATATTAGGAATTCGGAGAAAGTGTGCTATTTTTTATAATGTTATATGTCTTTATCAATTATTGTCGAAGCATTAATGATTTTATTTTTAAAAAAGAAAAAACTTTCAGGGAGAAAAGTTATAAGAACGGGACCAAACGATGCCACGCGGGATACAGTGGATGAGTGTGGCATGCACGTATTGTGTTTACAATCGTCCGTCTTACCAGTTTGAATTTAATAAAAAATTAATGCTATGCTGTTTTACATTTCATAATATTTTTTGTGTATACAGTGTATTATTCTCCACACAAGTCTAGCTATCCAGCATGAACTGCAAGGGAAGACAACTCTGTTTGGGAGATGATACAGTAGGGGCTCTATTTGTTAAAATTTGATTCACAGAGATACATTGTAATTATTTTTAAATGTAAAATTTATTACTCTTGTTTATATTTTATTAATTAAATGTTAATTTATAATTTCTCTGAGTTATGGTTTCTTTATATGATATTACAACGATTTCAAATTAGAATGCAGCGTTGAAAGCATATGGAATTGTAATTGCGATTAGAAGAACCTTGTCAGCGATTTCAAAGATGGTAAATATATTTATTATTACAACAATGCAGTGTTATAAACCCAGTACTAGGAACCGGGTATCACGTCTTCATCGCCATCTTGAAATTGTCAGATAAGTCCGCCAATCATGCCAAGCATTATGTCGTAATTGCCGCGCTTCGACCTCTAGCTGGCCGGCCACCTCTGGCTTGCGGTTGTGATTTTCCATCCCTGGTGTGAGCGTATGTGTCGTGGAGATAGGGGCGCCTTTTCCACCTCATGGGTTTCCTCCGGGCACTCCGGTTTCCTCCCACTGCTAAAGACCCCTACGCGCAAGCGGATTTTTGAAATAAAATTAAACCATATGTTAGTCCCGAAATGACCTAGTTGTGTTGAGTGGACGTTAAACCCCATTTCTCTCTCTCTCTCTCTCTCTGTAGTAATTGAGGAACAAGACGGGTAGTCTTTGACGACCAGTACCTTGTCCAATAACTAATTAGTTTTTTTTTTGTTTTTTTTGTTTTTTTTTTTTTTTAATTAGTTAATGGCGATCTAATGGCTGACTAATACTTCTGTTGAGGAGTTGTGGGTTTAACGTCCACTCGACACAGACTGGTCATTTCGGAACTAACAAACCAGATCATTTGCACTGAACGAAAGGAAAGGTTAAGAAAATTGTAAAAAAAAGACCCATCTATAAAAATACCACTTTATATTATCAATATCAGTATAAAATAATTATTTTCCATCAACAATATATATATATATAAGATATAAAATTTGACATATTAAAAACAATTTACAAAATTTGACATTTTAAAAACAATTTACAAAATTTGATACACAATTAATTATGGTGAGTTAGCTACCCTGTTCATAATTTTGCAAGCGGCAAAAATACATCAATAATATATTTGTTAAAAAATGTCGACAGATTTAAAAACTTTTCAGTATAGGGACAAAGATACATTAATAATACCATTGGTTAAAAAAATTTCGACAGATTTAAAAACGCTAGTTGAAAATGGCCATATTTTTCTATATTTACATAACTGTCATTGAAAGTCGATATCCGAACAAGAAAGAGAGAAATCTGATCAAAATACAGATCATCCGAACAAGAAAGAGAGCATATTATAATAAGACAATATGATCCAAATACAGATCTATATTTCGTTTCGTTTTTTTACACCGATAATGGCCTCTACTACATTCACATCTCACCAGTTGCTGTGGGGGGTCGCGTCATGGGCTTTTGACCCTATGACGTCAGACATTTGATTAATCAATCAGCGTTGATCTTTCTAATAGGATACCCACAGTTGCGTGCATTGCACGCCAAGAAGTCGCTGCAACAGACCGTTTCATTGTCTTATACAGTCTTATACCTATTCTTTTTTAGATCCGAGTGTAGTAAAAAGACAAGTAAAACAAAATTTGGAACTATAAAAAAAAGAAACGAAATATGATTTGACATTATTGCTTGGAAACCATATTTCATTGAATCCGATGAGGATATCTGACAATTCAAAAAAGTCATCGAATGTCATCCGATAAGAGAAAACGAGAAAAAAAAGAAATAGTATTCACGGACCTTTTTTGTTGTTGTTCATTTTCTCTTATCTAGTGACAGTCAATTATTTTTTTGAATTGTAAGATACCCCCCCCCCCCAGTCTTATATAACAAATTTTGGTCTTTGAAGGAATTATTAGTGAACAGAAATTCGCCCGTGTATCTGTTATTAAGTCAGCTATGTAGAAGGATAACTCATGTTTTCTTTCGCTTTTGTCACTTCCGTTTCTTGCAATCGTCATAACGTATGATCAATATCATTATTGGTAATTACCCTATTTGGTTTCAGAACAGAATTTAAAAGCTATAACCGAAGCACATGCACGTGATTATGAATGAATTAATGAATAAAACTAAATTAACGTTACATCATAACTGATACGATCACACATATTAATGCTATAATATGTATGGATTTAACCAAGGCAGCTGCTGAGGTGGGCGTACGAAAACGCTTCGTTTTATCCACAACTGGAAAATCTGATGCATCGGGACAAGCTTCACTCCATCCGGGTCTTTCGTGTTTATTTTCATTTTCTAACCATTTCAATAGTGGTTGAAAATACTCAACCAGGGGACCAACATCCATTTTCCTCTGCCCTGTTATTTTCTCCATGGCTTCCGGCCACGGTTTCGAGGCTCCAAGTCTTAGCATATCACTGAAATAAATCACAATGTATGCTTGAATCAACTTGTGTAAAGATAAAAGAACGGAAATGAAATGGGGTTTAAAATCTTTCTTTTCGGCACCGACTTGGCTAATGAAGACGGTCATTCACCATGCAGGAGTTATGAGAGACATTTTGCACAGACAGCGGCGCTACGGCCTATAACTCTTATTTCGATTTAAAACAGCTAATGGCCCTTTTACGTGCACGTCAATGCGCAACGTGCATATCCGAACCGGCGGACACCGTTCCATGTTATTATGACCTCGGCCTTGTAAACTAACAAGGGGGAAGCACAACAGGAAACCCTTGCATATTTCGCGAACAATTCACTAAATTGCCAGTTGAGAAATTCAAACGTTTAAAGATACTATTCCATGAGGGGGGGGGGGGGGAGAGGGAGGTAATTGTGTTATTATTTCAGGTGTCAGTGTATTTTAAGTGTGGGAAATAATGCCTATGATCGTATAAGAGTGAGTTGATAACCTATTGAGCAAAAGACATAGAAATAATTATGTTTTAACTATCTTAGAAAATATGAAATTCTCGCTTTAAGTTAATCTTACCCGAGTAACTTTCCAGCATCTTTAGATTGATATATATCACATGTGTGTAATGGTCCGGTCTGATTGGCTGCTTTACATAGAGCTTGATGAAACTGGAACTGAATCACAAAACTCACAAAATATCTAAAAAAAAAAAAAGAGATAATTACGAAACGTTGACTTGTTTGTAAACGAGCTGTGGAAATTACTTATATGTTGTCGACCATATTAAAAAATGTTGATCTATAAAAAAAATGACAATTTCTTTACTGACTTTACTTGATAACCCCGTCTTGAGTACATTGTTCTTGATTTGAATATATTTCATGAAAAACAATCAGAATAGAAACAAATAATTATCGATTTATATGCTTGAAAACCCGTTTACAGCTACTCAATTTTCTAAATTTTCCGGGGGGTAGACCCCAGTACCCCTGAGGGCCGAGGGAATGAACCCCCCGGACCCCCTTATCAGCCATTCTGCCCCCCCCCTGCGGTGTTATTACTTACCTTATATATGGTGTGTTATCGGGTATATGGTATTTAGCACCGGCGTCAAAGTCTGTTTCAGATCTAGTGCTAGGTGGAAATATTCCCTGATATTTACATCTGAAAAGATAAAAAGAGTTTACAGTACTTGTGAAATCAATCTGATTAAACAATATTTCCAATGATTGAAATTGACAAAATCGGTTCAGTTTCAACCGACCAATCCTATCCTTTGTAGAAGTGCCACACTAACATGCCATACCGTTTGTAAACTTGTTTCTATGACGGCAAAGTTGAATACATTCAAGCAAAAAATATACAAATTTCACATTGTGTAGTTTAGTACTAGTCCTTCCCGTGGGTGGCATCTGTCACTCTGTCAATTACTGCCTTTAATTTATGTAGTTTAGTACTAGCCCCATGCGTGGGTGGCATCTGTCACTCTGTCAATTACTGCCTTTAATTTATGTAGTTTAGTACTAACTCTGCACAAGAAAGTCAACTTCAGTTTATACTGCCTTTAATTATTGTAGTTTAGTACTAGCCATACACATGGATGTCAACTGTCAGTTATAATGCCCTAAATTTATGTAGTTTAATACTAGCCCTACACACGTGTAACAACTGTTAGTTTGTGGTTTAGTACTAGCCCTACACAGGGTGGTCAGCTGTCAATTGCTGCCTGTAATTTTTATAAACGACTCGGTATCAAAGGTTTGTGCTTTTAGTTAATCATTACCTTCATTTGGGACTATTCTGTTAACACTGTAAAAAATGGGAACTTGGTACCGATATGATACCCTAAATAATGGGAATTTGGTACCGATATGATACCCTAAATTTGGATCATAGCTGTTGCCCAAAGACGAAAACGGAAGAGTGAAAATAGTCCCCGTGCCCTCCGGCATAACATTATTAACCTCAGTATTTTTATTAGTACCTTAAATCCCACCATTTTTCATTATATTTATCTTTTGGTGTTTCTCCACTAAAAACACTCCACCTCCATTGGTCTATCAAATAACCAAATGGTAAGAACGCGATCTTCTCTAGAGCCATCTTCATCAGAAAATTAATAGCATCAACTACAAATACAGGTTTCAGAAATATCATTTTAAAGGGACAATAACAATCTTGTTGTAACTGAATAATATGTCCCAATCTCCATTCTGGTAAACAAATTGTACTATTTTACAATATTCCAATTAATTGGCGATACCAATTTTATCTTAACACAACTACTTTTAAAAATTGGAAAAATTCAACTGTATGATTTGAAAAGCCTTACGTAAATACTTTCAAATGTGACTTCGATTTAAACATATTTTCGAACCCTCTAAATAAGTAAGGTAGGATGCTTAAACATTTAGTACTTAGAATAAAGCTATTATTTATTTTCGGGAGCTGTCAAGCCAGCTAGAATGTTATTGTCCCTTTAAACCACAACAAGACATATGCACGATTAGTATAACAATGCAATAACTACATCCAGAGAACAGAAGAAATGAAATGAAATCTGATTTAACGTCCTACTGTTCTGCTCCGACTGGGCTAAAAATCCATACGGTGTGTTATTAGGGACATTTGCCCCGACAGGGAACGTTTTCGTGCACGCCAGTGAGTGCACATGACTTTGTTTTTATGCCCCATGCGAACGACTAGACAGTTATCCTTTTCAGCCCACCAGATTTTCAATAAAGTATCAAGTAGACGTTCAGATACAAGAAGTAGTATGTACAACACCCATTAAGAAACATCGGATTTGACAAAACAAATCAACAAAAACATACTCTAAAATCCTACCTTTTTTTATATTGAAAATGGTGTCCCCCAACGCCACACTTTATTAAGGAGAACATTCATTTCTTTATATCTTAAAGAATACTCACGTTCGCTGTCTGAATCATCTTTCATCAGACCAATCTTTCTCAGATGTTTAGGTGTCGATACAGATAGTGCTAGAGTATCACCTACAGCCTCGTGAAACCCTGAAGAATACAGTGAACAACATATATTTAAACTGATTGGGGGTATAGGTAAAACAAGAAGTATTTAATTGTGGTGTTCGGATAAAATAAAACCAAGTACGAACAATCCAAACCGTAAGACGGAATTCAAAGTCCTATAAAACGTTATAGGCAAAATAGTATATTCAAGCGAAATAGTGTAATCAGCAAATTAACTTTTTCTATTAATAATCAGAAATTGTTTCTTTTTTTTTCGTTAAACATCTTGATAGTAAATAGAACGGTTGTAAATAACAGTTGCAAAGAACCGACGCCCTTCTAATGATACGGACACCGAATACGATGAAGCCAAGTCGAAAGTTGGCCTGGTGAGAGCTTCAGAACGGTCTCAATAAAAGATTATGAAACTGTGGAATATGATTATGGTGAAACCAAGCTGAAGTCGGAATGGTGAGGGCTATAAGGCGGCCTCCACAACAGATCATAAGATATGATAAAGCCAAAAGTTGTACTGATTGGAACAAGAGAACGACGTTCATAACAGATTGCAAGAAAATGGAATATCAAGAGTTGGACTGGGTAGGATTGAAGAACGACCTCCACAAGACGTAATATTAAATTAAAAGCTGGATTGGTTAGAACTAGAGAACGGTGTTCACAACAGATTACAAAACCCCGGAATATCAACAGTTGGACATGTTAAAGCTGGGGAACGGCCTCAACAGCTGATTACAAGATAACAGAATATTTAAAGTTGGATTGGCTAGAGCTTGGGAACGGCCTCCACAAAAGAGTACAAGACCACACGGAATATCAGAAGTTGGATTGGCTAGAGCTGGGGAACGGCCTCCACAAACGAGTACAAGACCACACGGAATATCAGAAGTTGGATTGGCTAGAACCGGGGAACGGCCTCCACAAACGAGTACAAGACCACACGGAATATCAGAAGTTGGATTGGCTAGAGCTGGGGAACGGCCTCCACAAACGAGTACAAGACCACACGGAATATCAGAAGTTGGATTGGCTAGAACCGGGGAACGGCCTCCACAAACGAGTACAAGACCACACGGAATATCAGAAGTTGGATTGGCTATAGCTGGGGAACGGCCTCCACAAACGAGTACAAGACCACACGGAATATCAGAAGTTGGATTGGCTAGAACCGGGGACCGGCCTCCACAAACGACTACAAGACCACACGGAATATCAGAAGTTGGGATTATTAAAACTGCGGGTCTCTGAGTATATCTACTAACCTGGATTAGCCCCGTCTCTAAATGGTTGTGGTAGGTTATCATATTGTAAGAAATATTGTATATGTCCCATTTCATGATGTATCGTCACTAGATCTTCCATGTTAATATCCGTACACATCTTTATCCTGCAAAAACATACTAGACATTCATTACGTTTCAGCGGACATACCAGGTACCGCGTTCACAAAGCATTGTCAGACTAAAAATAAGAATTTGCTCAAATAGTTCTCCTGATTTTAACTAAAACATTGCAATTATAAAACTGTTGTTGTTTTAATGTACATGTAGTATCAAATACACCAATAAGAAACTATTTGCACAGTTTTGTGTTTCTGGATCAAAGATATTTCTCATAAACAGTGATTGGAAGTTGAGTAAATTCTCAACGGAAGTCGGAGAAAGCTCAGATGTGATTTATCGTTTGTGATTCATTATTAGGTCATTTTAAGCATTTTTACTTCATGAAATTACCTAACGCTGAAATTAGCAATACGTCACAACATTTTGTTCGTCAGTAATAAGCTTTCTATCATACAAAATGCTGAATATAGAAAATAAATTCTAAAAGTTCAATCCCCTGTACTTGCAATAATATCGAATAATGACCATTAATATTTTGACTGGGTGCAATAAATGAATATCAATAGTGTGCTCCTTTAAGGGCACCATGATACTTTTAGCACCCCCGTACGCTTTAGTCGGTATCTTTAACACAGTCTCATCTATACTTATATTTGTACCTGTCGTTTGTTTGTCTGTTCAAAGTTGGAAGCTAAACTAGGGTTGTCATGGAGCTTAAAATGTAGTGTTTAGGGGTAGCACGGACCTGTGAGTAGCATAGGTCTGGTGGCGATGACCTACCACTTCCGGTTACGGGGTTATATCACCTCCGGTTCATGGCTATATCCGTGGTAGACCGAGTCAACCGCTAGTCAAAAATATTGTGATCAGCTATTAGATAACAATAAACACCTAGGCAGACTCGATTCAGGCCCATTTCAAATCTTGATTCATTTATTAGCGTGATTACCTGAAATCTTTAGCATTATAGAAGTCCCAGGCGGAAGCATGGCAGACGACATTACGTCCATCTTTAGGTTTTTCCAACATGGAGTCAGTCCAGAATGTGGCTGGCATCTTTCTGAGACCTAAACTCGTAAAGAATTCTTCTGCTGTGTGGAACATTCGTAATACTGTATAATTCTGTAACATCAAGGATATTGGATAAAATAATATAGATTGAAATCTAGAAACAAGTTACATAGTACAAGTCCCGTTATTATAAAAAGATCAAATTCTACTGGCCTTGGGGCGAGAATAATACACAACCAATAAGACACAGTCATCAACATCCCGCGCCTTGTATACCAAAATCGAACTTGTTTCCATGGAAACGCACAGAAAGATTTAATCAGAGAAATGTCTAATCAACAAATGGTAAAGGTTGATGCGTACACCGTTTTATAAATTATATCATGACTGGATTATAAGAAATGATCTAGAAATCAGAACGGGTCGAAAATTCATAAGGACGCTGTTTTAATATATAGGGGATCACGGTGGCTAAGTGGATAAGGCGCTGGTTCGCTAGCCTGGAGGTCGAGTGTTCGGTCCCTGCATATGCCGAGAAAGTTCATCTCGATTTTCCGGCGTGATTTCCCCTTGTCAGTGATGCAGAAGGAGGGCCTGACAAGGACAGCTGCCTAGTCGTTCGGATGGGACGAAAAACCGAGGCCCCGTGTACAAATTGGAGTGCACGTAAAAGATCCCTTGGCAGTTGGAATTCGATATAAGAGTAGGCCGTAGCGCCGCTGCCCGGGCAAAAGTTTCCCTCGTAGCACACTGTTTGGCGTATGCCCGGGTTAGGTGCTTAAGCGTAGGACGTTAAACCCCATTTCATTCATTAATATACACATACTCTGCGCTGGATAAAACACATTAATCAATTAAGGGTTAAAATGTATATACTAGCTGTAACGATTCATATTTATTTGGTTTATGGGGAGCCACGGTAGGAGTTAAACCCCATTTAATTCCATTTTAACTTGTCTGTGGTCACTAACCTGTTCTTTCATAGCTGGTGTGACGTCAACACTACTTCTGTTTTTATATGGTTGAAGTAAATCATAAATATTATGCCACTTTTGAGCCCACATATTACCTATAACAATACGTCATAATTACAATAAATGTCAATGAAATGGACGAATGCAGCACAATCGACCAAAAGCAAGAAGACTTTAACCACATGAGAAATGTTTCGTAAATGCCAACTTTTTCAGAATACTGAACCATACAGGCAGACCCATAACGGCAGCAAACTCAAATATTTTAGAACTACCATACAACATTTGAAATGTAGCTGTAAAAACTCAAATTACAAATCGAATGGGGTGTACAGTCTATCCGAAGATATTTTGGGACTAACATTCGGTTACTGTCAAAGACGCTTTCACTTGGACACCGAACTACACAAACGTTCCCGATGAGGTTGCTTTAACAGGCATTATTTATGATATCCTAGTGTAGTAAATCTAAGTAAAACGAAATTTTGAACTATAAAAACGAAACGAAATAGGATCTGTGTTTTAATTAGATTGGTTGCTATGGTAACTTACCTAAGATATGAGCTGGTATGTGACCACTTGTAGGGAATTTATCAACAGGGTAAATGGTCTTTAGTTTCGATCTGACGTACGTATGTAACTGTTCGTACAGGGGATGTAACTGTTTTAGTAAATCCTTCAGATCCTGTTCGAATGTAGATGATTCATAAGCCGATCTCCAGTATTCTCCGGTATCGTGATAACCTGCAGCAAACAAATATAACAGGATTTGTGTTTGAACATTGCTACAGATTCTATTGAAAGTCGACTTGTTTTAATAGACTTTGTACATCAAGGGATACTTTACGTGCACCTCACACAATGCAGTGGAGGCCAATTTCGCCCATAATAACGACTCTACCCTACTCTCTTGTAGATTTCTTTTTTTTATTTTATTTAGTTTGGTTTTGTTTTTTTTTGGGGGGGGGGTTGTTTTTTTGCGTGTGGTGCAGTCCTCCTGCATTTGCTATTAGGTGTACGTGGGTGGAGCTCAATTTTTTGCCAGACGAGACAACAATATAACGGTCAACACCACGAGTGCGCAATGGGAGGGGGAAATTTCTGCTCTGACAGAATCATTTTAGCCAAGTGAAATTCGAATTCCAAACGCCAAAGTTTCTGTTAGTTGCACGCCATTGTGTACATTGGTCGTATACGTACATTCTACTACAACGATCATATTATGTCATGTAAATAAAGGTGAAATTGATATTTTAAATACCCACCTAATGCTTGTACACCTGTATTACTAAGATTAACAAACTGTTCATATGAATCTTTCATCAATTTACCGGTCTTTTCTCTCCAACCAAACCATATACGTTGTAATTTATCATAATCTCTTTCTGTAGCCATCATACGTGTAACATCTAATTAAAATAAATAAAAACCAACATGACATATAAAAAATGGCCATCGTGCTTGACAGATCTATCAATAAATAAAAAAATCGCCATCATACGTGTCGCGTCTGAATAAATTAAAAATACAATGACAATGTCATGCACAAGTTTGCACAGACAGTAACGATTGCAAGCCACGTACCAATGCAGAACCGATACTTTTAACGAACTTCACTGATTTACGTTATTGGGAATCCTTGACCATTCAGTTGGACGTTAAACCCCATTTAATTTCATCCTTGACCATTCATCCGTGACTAAATCGTGGTGTAAAAGACAAAAGGTTTAAATTATTTACCTGGTTCAAGTGGCACACATTTCCCTTCTTCCACACAAACTGTAGCAGCACCATAAATACCTTCCATCTCAGACTGTAGCTGCTGCATCTGATGAAACATGAATATACAGGTGGTTATTAAGATTTTACTATAGTCGACGTTCCTGTTTCTCAATTAGTTGGTATTCGTTCTATGCGAGATTCAGTTACATTTTCTATTTGTAATTACGATTAGTTATCATACATTTAAAAACTACCGCGTAACAACTCCGTCATTAAACGGATAGAAGAGTTAATTTAACAACCAAAATGAAGTCGTCTATTGGATGGACCTATAGTGGGCTACGTCCAGTAGTCCGATCAACTAGTTACGTACAAAAATGTTGACTTCATGCAGTGGTGTAAAGTGGTAAAATCGTATTAAATGCAATACAGCCAGGAAAATGACAAGTCCGTGGCCTCAGACAGTGCTTCCAACAGTTCGGCAAACCTATTTCATACCAAATTTGACGATCTTAGTAGAGCTGCATAGAGCGGAATAAATGAAATTAAACAAAATACCACCAGGCCTGTGACTGGGCGCTGGCCTTAATCACATGCACCATGCCATATAATCGTACATAGACAGGATTCGTCGTGTTTTTTTACCTTGGCTAATGACTGGTTATTTTTCATGGCGCTAGTTCCAATATTCGTTATTCTCCAGAATAATCTTCTTATTCTTTCATCAGGAATATTTTCCCATTTGAAGTTTGTATTAGCCTCTGCGGCCGCCGCTTTCTTGAAATAATCTAACTTCAATCGTCCATTAACCTGAAATGAAATGAAATGTAATGGGGTTTAACGTCCTACTGTTCTGCTCCTAACCTGGGCTAATAGAAGGCAATAATACGCCACACAGTTTGATATGAGGGAAATTTTGCCCGGGCAGCAATGCTACGGCCTACTCTTATATCGAATTCCAACTGCCAATGTATCTTTAACGTGCACACCAATTTGTACACGGGACCTCGGTGTTTCACCCCATATGGCCATCAGTTCTGGTCGATTAACCTACAAAGTCATTTAAATTATATGGAAAGAGTAAAAAAAAGTGAAAATGAAAAACAGAGTAAAACAAGAGAACACCGCCGTTCAAATAATAACAAAGACAGACTTAAAGAGCATAAGTTCATAACTCAAAATCCTCCAAAATCGTAAAAAAAGAAAACACGAATTATTTGTCAATTAAAATCAACATTGATGATCTAAATTACCGGGAAAAGATGAGCGTCTGATATCCGATATTAAAGACAAAATATTTGTTTACCATTGGTACACGAATCGTACCATAATGCGCTTCACTCCCAGTTGTATTGAGAGACTCAAGGGAAGAGGATAGACACATCGGACCAAGTCAAACAGAGTTATGTAGACTGTTCTAACTAGACGTTCGACTTTTGCACAAACGTAACTGATTTGAAATTGGAGTAAAAACGGAAACCATTAAATGTAAATCAGTTTATATACATTCATATTACAGTATTATATGTGTTGCGAACCACTTTTGTTAATTTCTAGGTCCGGTGCATCGCACACCAAGAAACCGTCGTAACAGATAGTTTCATTGGATGAACCAACACTTCGGTAATATAACATTTTTTCCAGATCCTAGTGTAGTGAAGACAAGTAAAACGATATTTTGAACTATTTTAATCAGACTGATGTAGAACCATACTAGGGGTGGGCAAATGGAGGTCGAATTTTGGAAACAAGTGTTTTCTAAGGCGATTTTGGCTGCTGAATCCGAATCTGGAGAAATTCTTGTTCTGCGACGTCATTGTGAGCTGGTTCCGTGGCCTTCAAAATGGCGGCCCAAAAATGACTTTTTTTCTCATAAAAGCAAGACAATATTGGAACTAGTTGTCCAATATGTTAGAATATATGTTTTCATGACCGTGGATTCTAAAATTGCACTCCCATTTATGATTTGATAACATCCTCTATTGATATGAGGGTAATAACTGAAAAAACGCATTTTGAAAATGGCCACGGAACCAGCTTAAAATGACGTCACAGAACAAAAATTTCACCAGATTCGGATTCCGCAGCCAAAATCGCCTTAGAAAACACTTGTTTCCAAAATTCGACCTCCATTTGCCCACCCCTAACCATACTAAACTGTGAGTCAAATTCTCGAGAACTTAGGAAAATATAAATGCTAAGAGTTCGAGACATAAAAAATACCCATCCCTGTCATCCAGTAAAACGGAAATAAAACTATAAACAAACTTACGGACATTTGGGACGTTTCATCAGTAATATTTGTCTGATATGACCAGTCACCTTCATACATATCATTCGTGGCTTGTTCTGCTCCCTTGTCATACGTTGTTAACCAGTGACTAGCTTGTTGTAAATCATCTTCGGGGCATTCCTCACTCCATCCCAACTCTTCGTCTAAAAACAGGAAAAACTTTATGAATTCCGATAATATTTTGGAGAATAAAACTGCGTTATTTTGTGTTAAAATCGCTTAACATCATCTATCTTAGAGCCGAGCAACTAGCTGAATATATGTGATACGTTTTTAAGAGAGAGTGGCGGGGTGAGAGAGAGAGATAGAGAGACATGGGGTTTAACTTCCACTCGACACAAACTAGGTCATTTATGGACTAATCCATGGTTTAATTTTAATTCAATAATAAGCTTGCGCGTAGGGGTCTTTAGTTGTGGGAGGATACCTGATGACCCGGAGAAAACCCACGAGGTTGGACAGGTGACCCTACTCCTTTTTCACGTACAACCGGGGAATCCGTTGGCTTAGATAATCCAGACTCGCTTCTTTCTAGTAGCTTGGATCATCCATAGGCGGATTTAGCACTTGCATAATTTATGTATGCTTAAGTCAGTATGTAATGCACTTCACTGGGTGTCAGTTAGAACACACTAGTTTACATTTATTAAATGAATTTTAATTATATTGACCTTGATTTTCTTTTTCTAACCATTCCGTCAATGGCTGGAAATATTCCATTAAAGCACCAGCATCCATGGTTCTGGTTCCAGTCACCATTTCCAGAGCTTCTGGCCAGGGTTTAGATGAGCCAAGTTTTAGCATATTCCTACAAACAAAGACACAGTTATTACACAGAGCTGTCTAAAATTCGACCTCAGTACATACCGAATTTACATCTCTCCCCGGGTGTAGTTTGTGTACCGATATTTTGTAACGTATAAAAATTAAAATAAAATAAAACCAAGTGCGATCAATCCAAACCATAAAATAAAATAGTGTAATCAGCAAATGGACTGTTTACTGTGTACAATTGTTGTATACCCACAATGTTTAAACTTTGATGCAATCGTGTCAGTGGGTTGGTACTATCCGACGGTCCTAAACAGTTCTGCGCCATAATGAAAAAGTCAGATTTAGAAGTGATGTCCGAGGCTATTTCAGTTGTGGCCCTTCCTATTTCTTCGCCACCATGACCAGAGGGAGATGGAAGTCATGGTCATGGATGAGCAGAGTCGCGGGCGATAACAGGGGTTACAAAGGGGCCCCAGATCGTGAAGTCCTATGACCTTTTTATAACTCTAACACCGCACATTTGTTCTTAAAACTAACAGGATTTTAGCCGAAATCAAACAAAGCGTAAATTTTTAATCGATGTATACCCAGGTTTACTTACGAGAGCTTAGTTCCCGCTGCCTTGGAACCATATATATCACATGTCCTCAATGAACCAGTATGATTGGCTGCCTGGCATAATCCTTTATGGAATTGAAATTGTAGAATATAACTTACAAAATATCTGAAATACAAAAACGACAACACCTGTACCAGAACACCTGATTTCACTTATCATTTTAAAAGTTCACACCGTAAAGATACTTGTGTTGTACTTCTATTTACTATTTAGTATTAATTTTGATCTTTTTGCCATTTTGAGTCTTTCCGCCCCCCCCCCTTATGCGCGTCAAAGAGTAGTGTCGCCTGTTCAACCCTGTGGGTTTTCTATGAGTATTTGGATTCCTCGCACAACTAAAGACTTCTACGCGAAAATTGAACTGTGTGTTACTCCCAAAATGTTCTAGTTCCCAAAGCACGGTTTAACAGATTCAACAGTAGCCTGGGCTAATTGAAGACGGGTATATGCCATACAGTGATATGAGGGAAATTTTTGCCCGGGCAGAAACTGAATTCAAACTGCTAAGGGATCGTTTACGTGCACGCCAATGTCCACACGGGACCTCGGTTTTCCTTCCTATCCGAACGACTAGGCAGCTATCCTTGTCAGACCCTCCGTCTGCATCACTGGCAAGGGGAAATCACGCCGGACAATCGAGATGAACTTTCTCGGCCAATTCTTGGATCGATCACCCGACCTCCAGGCTAGCAAGCCAGCGTCTTACCCACTTAGCCACGTGATCCCCAATAGGATAAAGAGCCAATTACGTAAATATGGCGCGGATTATAAAGGGTAAGAGTAATGATAATATTCCTGCTTCTTCATTTATTTATTAATCATGGATAAGCGTAATTTAAAAATATAAAAATAAATAATACAAGTTTCTATTACTGCTTCTTCATTTTTTTTTATTGGGGATCATGGTAGCTAAGAGGATAAGGAGCTGGTTCGCTGCCCTGGAGGTCGGGTGTTCGATCCTTGCATTGGCCGAGAAAGTTCATCTCGATTTAAGAGTGTAGCGCCGCTGCCCGGGCAAAATTTCTCTCATAGCACACTGTATGTCGTATGCCCGTCTTCTATTAGCCCAGGTTAGGTGCATAATAGTAGGACGTTATACCCCATTTCATTCATTCATTCATTTGTTAATTAACCATGCATCTCACATATATGTTATCAGATGGTTTCGGATGGAACAGAACATCGAGCGCCCGGGTACACATTGACGTGCAGGTAAAAGACCACTTGATAGTTGGAATTCGAAATAAAAGTAGGCCATAGCGAAGATTCCCTTATAGCACACTGCATAGCATTAGTCCGTCTTTCTTTATTAGCCCAGTCGGTGCAAGAAGTAGGGACGTTTAACCCTATTCCATTACATTTCAGTGGCTGGACCGTTTCTAGAACTCCTTCTTTGACTATGTATCTCTATAAATGTCGCTTAATATGAAGGCCAGATGTAACCGTTCCCTCGACCAACATTTGATTATAGATACCTGATATAAGGCGTATTGGCTGGAACATGAAATTTAGCACCAGGGTCAAAATCATTTTCAGATCTACTAACAGGTGGCGCTATTCCCTGATATTTACATCTGAAAAAAATATAGAGACATTTTACAAGGCATAAGAATTTGTGTTACTGAATTGAAACTGGCTTATCAATATACAGAAAAGTGTAACCGAACAGTAGGAGGGGCCAGATTAGGCTTGCAAGGGACCCCTGGCTGAAAATGTCAGTGTGGGCTGTTTGCATCAACAAATGGGCTGTATGATGGATTGGCCGTCTCACGTAATTCCATACACATTGGAATATCAGATGTCAATTAGCCGAATTCCCACATTGGCATGACACTTAAATCAATGCTGACTTTTTCAAACATATTTTAATTGTGTTTCGCTTGTCAAATCATTAATTTAAATCAGAGAGGCTTTTATTCCTTTAAGAGAAAGGGAGTTGGTGAAATTACAGAAGGTAAATTACCTTAAATCCCACCATTTTTCGTTATATTTATCTTTTGGTGTTTCTCCACTAAAAGCACTCCACCTCCATTGGTCTATCAAATAACCAAATGGTAAGAACGCGATCTTTTGTAGAGCCATTTTCATCAGGAAATTGATATCACTTTCTGTAATAGAGGACGGGAGCAAATTAAAATGATGTGCTTACGATAAATGCAACTGACTTTGACAACTTTGTAGAACATTTTACTTGGAAACATATTACTTTTGAAAGAAATAAGCGCCATGAGTCTGGGATATTAGAAACTGGGACAATTTCAAAAAAAATAACATATCGATTTGGACATTGGCCGTAAAACTGGCACAGCCTAAAAAGCAAAATGGGTATATTTCATAACTTCGCTGGCTGATGAAAAGGTTTTCAAAGGACCATTTTATTACTCCGATGACTGTGAGATAAAAGTGAAAAAAGTTCATAAGTTTGATCCTCACTGACAAAATCGCGCTAATACTTTGTTTTGTTTATTGCATTCCTTGCCCAGAAGATATTTCAAATCGTGTATTTCGCCGGGAAATTATGCATTCAAAATTATGCATTCTATATTTACCAGGATCATTTGGTACTGATTGTAGTAACCCAATTGTTTTCAGATGATTCGGTGTGGATGCTGAGAGAGCCATGGTATCCCCTATTGCTTCATGGAACCCTAGAAAATAAAATACATAGATCTATAAAACTTTTAACGCGATGTTTCAAACCATGAAAAACTGTCAAAGACGGTCCACACGAAAAAAAATATAAGAAATTATATGTGAAACATTTACTACTAATTCATTGCACAAACAGCTGGAATGATCTTCATAGATACTTTGGGTGAAATGGAACATTCACTCGTTTAAGAAATCATTGCAAACGCATGTTTTTATCAAATATCTTTGCTAGAACGCACCTAGATATAACTCTGGGTACGATGTAGCTCTACAGGAGAGTGTTTTCACATAGGCTCTGCCTGTTACCCAATCCTATTCATATTGTTTCAATAACATATGTCTATACATAAAAACAAATTCAATAATTACTATTATTATTATTATTATTATTATTTATGCACATACTAACCGTGATTCGCTCCATCTTTGAAAATAGCTGGTTGATCTTTATACTGTAGATAATATTGTATATGTCCCATTTCATGATGTATGGTTATCAGATATTCCATGTTTACTTCTGTACACATTTTTATCCTACGAAATACAGTGTAAATGAATTATAGAAATTTCCCCCATAGTGTGTTAAGGTATAGTTTATCCACTACATATTCGCAGCAACTATATGACAATGGACACCTCTAGGGCATCAAATTTTCACTATAAATTTATATAGGTATGATATTTCTAATTTCTAAACAGGAAATAAATGCGCGAACTTTTATTGCGTGTATGATCAATGGGGGGAATAATCTCTGTTGCATTTTGCTCCAACGGTTTAAACACATATACTAATAACTTCGACATCAACCGATCATTTTAAAGCATCATGTTACTCTACTTATATTCTTACTAGCCTTGCTATACAAACAGAATATAAACCAGATCTTACCTAAAATCCTTCTTATTAAAGAATGGCCACGCGGAAGGATGACATACCACGTCTCTGTCTTTCGGTTTACGTATCATGGAATATTTCCAAAATCTCATCGGCATTTCTTCCAAACCCAACGACTTAAAGAAATCCTCAGCTGTCCAAAACATTTTCTCTACTGTATATTGCTGTAATATTGATTAAAAATTAATGAAATTAAATGAAATGAAATGGGGTTTAACGCCCTACTGTTCTGACGGGCATTCGCCATACAGTGTGCTATGAGTGAAATTTTGGCTGGGCAGTGGCACTATGGCCTACTCTTATATCTGAACTGAGAATTTAGCGATTGAATTCTTGGCCTAGCCTCGATCGCTATTACTAAATGCAATCGCTAAATTCTTAGTTCAGAGTGGACTACATTATCTAGTATTGTAAAATTAAAGTGAGAACTGACAGCTCTTTATCTAATCTCCTATAATGTATCTTTAATTAACTAAGTGTCTAATAATTTTAATTATTTTCATAACGTACCTGTTTAATCATCTCATCCGTGACGCTTAAACTCGTCTTATTTTTAAACGGTATAACAAGATCATATATATTATTCCAGTGCTGGCCCCACATGTTACCTGTAAGGAGAGAGAGAAACCTGGTATGAATTAAGGAGTAAAACAGCAAAATTAAACAAGGAAACGAGCATTGCAAAAAAAAAAATCGTTTTTTACAATATGGACAAAATCAAAGACGCTTGAGAAGTAAAGGACAGGGGCCTGTCTCACCAAATTTTAGTAATTTGATTGTATAATATTAGATTGATTTTAGTGCTAAGCCACTTAAAACTGAAGTATCTACTAAAATTTGGATTTTATCTTAAAATTTCATGAAACGGGGTCCAGAGCAATAGGAGTTTACTAATGTGTGTGATTATTAATAATATGAACCGTATGGTCTTTTGCTTGAATATTTCACCCCGGTTAATATCATTTTTGAAAAAGAATTTATATTTTACAAATCATATATTACATTAATTTCATATTTTTTCGGTTAATTATTTAATCGCAAAATATAAACTCGTTAACACTTTTTTACATTGCATGGATAACAACACTCATAATTTCAATGTAGCACTATTAAATGTTGTTACAAAATACTGTTGGGTATTTTGTTAATGGTTTATGTTTACATATCCAATGTAAGCACTTGCACTATTTGTTGTACATATACATGTAAGATTTAATCTGAATGTGTGAGGATTGATGACATAGTATTATGTAAGATGTGATGGGTTGTTCAAACAATGTTTAGCCGAAAGTATATTATGATATAAGATTTCGGTAAAGAGCATTAACACATATTGTCCAGAGATAGGAGGTGGGACTCTCAATAATTATTTCTCGTTGTCCTGTTTACTAATGATATTAACTATGGCGCGCCGCATGATATAAAAGCCTAGTTTTAGAATCAGGTAGGGAGAGGGACAGACGAAGACAGGGAGAGACGTAGAGAACTTGCCCTAAGACCATGGGGCATGGAGGTCTGCCCTTGGACCCCGGGAGAATAAGGTCTTCGCAGACCTAGGGATAACAGCCAAATATATGTCATAATGTCCTGTTGAAATATATCATACCCGGTAAATGTTAATATGTAGAAAGGCTTGAAATGTTAATAAAACCGTGTTTCATTTAAAATAATCAAAATAATTATTAACACAAAGTACAATTTTCTAGATACACAATTACTGAGTTTGGTACTAAGCGACGTTTCGATGAGGGTAATCTCGTCTTTATCAAACAAATGATACAGACAAATGCGAACACAATATAATTATATGGAAATATTTCATACCGAGTAAATGTGCTGGTATATGGCCACTGTAAGGGAATATTTTATCACCATGAACTTGTTTAAGTTGTTTTCTGATATACCCATGTAATTGTTTATAAAGTGGTTGTATCTGTGAGAGTAGGTTCTGTAAATCTTGTTGAAATGATTCACTCTCGTACCAAGATCTCCAATATTCTCCTGTATCTTTATAATCTATAATACAGAAATGTACTTTAGCGTGTATAAAACAAGCTTAAACATACATTATGGGAGATTAATTAAAGAGTTGGCAGTTCTTACTATATGCTGAGAATCTCAGTCAAATTGGTCCATTATGAACCGATAACTAAGCGGTTGAAATATCCGCCTAGACTCGATCATCATTACTGTCGAGTGAATGTTAAACCCTATCCCCCTCTACCCCCTCTCTTTCTCTCTCTGTTGAGTGGTCGTTTAAACCAATTTCTCTCTCTCTCTTTCTCTCTCTCTCCCTCTCTCTCTCTCTCTCGTTAAATAGAACCATTACACATCTTACCAAGTTCCCTCACGCCTTCATTACTCAAACTAACAAATTCTTCATATTGATTTTTCATCTGTTTTCCTGTCGCATCTCTCCATCCTTTCCATGCTTCTAATAATTCATTGGCATCTCTAGATTCCGCCATTATCTTAGTCAATCCTTAAAATTAAAATAATATCATACACATAAAGGCTATGAAATAAACATAAATGAATTGAAATGGGATTTAATGTCCTACTTTTCTGCTCCGACTGGGCTAATGAAGACAGGGCCGGAGATTGTACGGGTATCTCTAATGCATTTGACGTAGTAATTATTGACTGATTAATAAATCCAGGCAACACTTATCGACGTGTTTTTTTTTACATAGCTGTTTTTTTTTTAAAACAAATTAATAAAGGATAACTTTGTTTTTATTTTGTATTTTTTACTTAAAACTAATACCATGGTCTAGTTAATTGGGTCTATGAGATATAACTACCGGCGACGACCTAGAAAAATGAGCTGCATCAAAGACAACTAACAAATTTTGGCGTTTAACATCCCATGCATCGTCAGCATCGTCAGGGTTAAAGAATATAGGAAGTACCCAAAGAAAGCAGCTTTCGAGTGTTATCGATGGAAATTTACCATAAAGTCTCTACGTTCCAGTGGGAATTAATGGGACTAAAGAGGGGGGTAAACGTCATTTTACTAACCTGGTTCCAATTCTAGAACTCTGCCATCTGTCATTTTGACTTTACCCACACTATAAATTCCTTCCATTTCAGACCGCAGTGATTCCATCTACAAAAACACAAAAACTGGTATATATTTTAGGATGGCACTCTATGCTTTAGAATGAAACTCCATGATACACATTATTAGAAAATAACAACTTTCAGCGTCCATATGAATTGGTGGTTGGTCCCGAAATTCCACGATACAGACGTGCCGGGTTAAAGCCCCAATACCACTCTTGTTGTAACTTAATAATATGTTCCAATCATTATTCTGATCAACAATTTGTACTATTTTACAATATTTCAATTAAAAAATGATACAAATTTCATCTTAACACACCTAATCTTAAAAATTGGAAAAATTCAACTACATGCCGTAACATGGTTTGAAAAGCCTTACGTAAGCACTTTCAAATGCAACTTGGATTTAAACATATTTTCGAACCCTCTGGACAAGTAAGATAGGTTGTAATGGATAATTTACACAACAGGTAGGACACTTAAACATCTTGTAGTTAAAATAAGGCTATTTTTTTTTCTGGACCTGTCAAGCCAGCAAGAGTGTTATTGTCCCTTTAAACATGGTCATACACTCAACGTAAAGTAACAAAACCACGCCACTGATTCTTAACTTACCCTCGCTAATTTCGAAGAATCTTTCAATGCACTGGTACCAATATCGTTTACTTTCCTGAACTGACGTTTGACCAAACCCTCCGGATAGTTCTTCCAATCATAAGCAGACGATTTCTCAGCATATCCTTTAGAAAACTCTGCTAGTTCAAGGTTTCTCTGAATCTAAAATCATAAAAGATATAACATTACAATCACTGAAGACTTATGTTGACGAGGCGTTACACGCCATTTAATTCAAACTTGGTTTCATCTAACTCTAAACAGTCTATTTATGCCGTCGGCTCCTTTGTTTAGCTTGGAGTTCGCATGTTTGATCCCTGCATTGGCCGAGAAAGTTCATCGAGATTTTCCGACTTGGGTTCCCTCCTTGTCAGTGGTACAGGATATGGGGAGGCTGATAACAAAAGTTGCCTAGTCGTTTGGGTGGGACGAACGAAAAACTGAGGCCGTGTGTATATTCGCGTGCATGTGAAGATTCCTTGGCAGTTCGAATTCGATATAAATAAGAGTAGAACATAGTGCCGCTGCCCTTAGAAAAATCCCCCATAGCACACTGTATGTCGTATGCTTGTCTTCGTTAGTCAAGTATAGGAGCAGAATATCAGGACGTTTAACCCTATTTCATTACATTTGTTTGTGTTTGTTTCTATAATAGCAGTCAAATACCCACTCTTATTGTGTTAAATACCTACGTTTATAGCATTCAAACTCCTATGTTTATAGCATTTAAATTCCTATGTTTATAGCATTTAAATACCTATGTTTATAGCATTTAAATACCCATGTTTATAGCATTTAAATACCTATGTTTATAACATTTAAATACCTATGTTTATAACATTTAAATACCTATGTTTATAGCATTTAAATACCTATGTTTATGACAATTAAATACCTATGTTTATAGCATTTAAATACCTATGTTTATGACAATTAAATACCTATGTTTAAAGCATTAAAATACATATGTTTATAGCAGTCAAATACCCGCTCTTATTGTGTTAAATTCCTATGTTTTTAGCATTTAAATACCTATGGTTAAAGCATTCAAATACCTATGTTTATGACAATTAAATACCTATGTTTATACCATTTAAATACCTATGTTTATAGCATTTAAATACCTATGTTTATAGCATTTAAATACCTATGTTTATAGCATTTAAATACCTATGTTTATAGCATTCAAATACCTATGTTTATAGCATTTAAATATCTATGTTTATGACAATTAAATACCTATGTTTATATCATTCAAATACCTATGTTTATAGCAGTCAAATACCCGCTCTTATTGTGTTAAATTCCTATATTTTTAGCATTTAAATACCTATTTTTATGACGATTAAATACCTATGTTTATAACATTTAAATACCTATGTTTATGACATTTAAATACCTACGTTTATAACATTTAAATACCTACGTTTATAGCATTTAAATACCTATGTTTATAGCATTTAAATACCTATGTTTATAGCATTTAAATACCTATGTTTATAACATTTAAATTCCTATGTTTATAACATTTAAATACCTATGTTTATAACATTTAAATATCTATGTTTATGACATTTAAATATCCATGTGTATAGCATTTAAAGACCTATGTTTATATCATTCAAATTCCTATGTTTATAGCATTTAAATACCTATGTTTATAGTATTTAAATACCTATGTTTATAGCATTAAAATGCATATGTTTATAGCAGTCAAATACCCGCTCTTATTGTGTTAAATTCCTATGTTTTAAGCATTTAAATACCTATGGTTAAAGCATTCAAATACCTATGTTTATAGCATTCAAATTCCTATGTTTATAGCATTTAAATACCTACTCGTATTTGTTTTGTCTCCTCTGTTATATTCACATCATAGTTATACTCAGCTAGCGTCGCTTCATAGACTTTCACAGCATATTCATTATTAAACGTCTGCAACCATTTCCTGGCAGCATTCAAATCTCTGATAGATCCATCCGAACCTTCAGGGCATTCTTCTGACCATCCAAAAGGCTGACCTGTATTTTCTTTCTCCAGCCATGTCAACAACGGTTTAAAATACTCCACCAAAGGTCGCACATCCATTTTTCGTTGTCCCGTTATGGCTTCCATAGCGTCCTGCCACGGTTTCGATGACCCCAAACTCAACATAGCACTGAAAGATGGATATTATCATTAAATATGGTCGGATTTGAGCTTAGAGCTTTGGACAAAATCGCCATCTTCAAATCGAAACTAAAGACACACCTTTTCCATGAAGCCTACGGCGATAGACTTAATACTGTAAAATCAATTTTAGCCAGTAGCAAACCTGAAGGGTTTTACTATCTCAGGAATGTGTCTTAAATGAATCAAAGCCCTCGCAATTAAAAGAAACCCTCGGAAATATTAGGAATCTCGATAAACTGCTGATTAGCGCGTGCGCGCTGTAACAGAAGGTCAACTGGCGCGGTGTCGATTTCTCGTCTGTACGCGGCAATGAGTAGGGCGCCTGACCAACCTCGTGGGATTTTGAGTGGACGCTAGTCTCTCTCTATATATGTCTTTATCTCTCTCCCCTCGCTCTCTCTCTCTCTCTCCCTCTCGCTTTCTCTCTCCCCCCTCTCTCTCTCGAAATGACCTAGTTTGTATCGTGTGGTCGTTAAACCCCATATCTCCCTCTCTCTTTCTCTCTACCTCTCTACTCTCTATCTCTCTCTCCTTTTCTCTCGCTTCTCCCTCTCTCTCTCTCTCTGTCCCCCTCTCTCTATACTCTCTACTCTGTAATACCACTTACGCTAATTTATCCCCTGCAGCTATAGATTTGTAAATATCACATTTATGTAACGGACCTGTATGATTAGCGGCATCACATAATGCCTGGTGGAACTGAAACTGTATAACATAACTTACAAAATATCTGAAAGACAAAAAATAATACGGATAATTTATGTTCCATTGACGTTGTACAACCGTAGTGGGCTTAATTGGACATTCTAAAATATCTAAAATACCCATAGATTGAATACATTTTGTAAAACTGATTTTGCACTAAATGCAATTAAATATCTTACAGTTTAACCTAATCCCAACATACAGGAACCTGATTTATAATTGTGTGGGGGGTGGGATGGCCTAGTGATCTAGAGTGCCGCGCTTCGACCTCTAGCTGACCGGCCACCTCTGGCTTGCGGCTGTAGTTTCGAGCTCTGATGTGATCGTATGTGGCATGGAAATAGGGGCGCCTTCTCAACCTCGTGGGTTTCCTCCGGGCACTCCGGTTTCCTCCCACTGCTAAAGACCCCTACGCGCAAACAAAATGTTAGTCCCGAAATTACCTAGTTGTGTTGAGTGGACGTTAAACCCCATTTCTCTCTCTCTATAATTGTGTTATATATATTGGGTTTGGGTGGTCTAGTGAATTCACGGGAGCCGCCATTGGTTTAGTAGGGGGCAGCTAAGAAAGAAAAACGTCTGCAAGAATAAACTAGCATTGCTGGTCTTAAACATGTACAAGTATTTTACCTTATATATGGTGTATTAGCCGGCACGTGGTATTTAACACCTGGATCAAAATCATCCTGACCACGTGATACAGGTGGTGCAATTCCTTGATGTTTGCATCTGGAAAATAGATCATATTTAACAGTTTACATCGTTGAAAATCCCATTAATGATACATACTTAGGTAAATATATAATACCAATTCGAAGTAACAGCTTCAAAAAACGATTTGTGAATATTTTTGACCAATTCTGGCGGCCAGTTTGAAAATGTGCACCGAAAAAGTGGGCGGTTATTTTTCAGTCAATTTGGCTTAAGAAACACCCTGCAGAAGTATGGCATGCGATAACAGTATCAGTTGAATCAATAGAGAGTCCACAATGACTACACCACACACACGCAAATAATCACACAAGAACAATTACGGATGGGGAACAAAATATACACAAACATCTCTAACAACAAACATCAAGGGGGTTGCTAACCATTCGACCATCCACCCCCCCCCTCCCTGGACCAGATTGTGGGGCATATTATCAATGTGGGCCATTATTTCGATTCCGTAAAAGTACTGACAAGGAGGGTCATTTGTTTTTACCTTGTGGGTGTTTACCGAGAACTCAAATATTCTTAAGGTAAATCCAAAATCACTAAAATGAGCAAACGTTTGCGTTCCTGGATCAACAATATTGCTCATAAACAGTGATTGAAAATTGACTTATTTCTTAACTTAAGTCTTGGAATGCTTTGTGAACCAGGGGGCTGGATCGCTGAATGGTAATCGTGCGTACGCGCGCTGTATCATAAAGCCTGTCATTGAGTCAACTGCCGTGGTTTCGAATCCTCGGTTGTACGTGACAAGGAGTAGGGTCGCCTGTCCAGCCTCGTGGGTTTTCTCCGGGTCCTCCTTTTTCCTCATACTGCTAAATATCCCTACGCGCAAGCGAATTATTGAAATGAAATTAAACCATATGTTTGTCCCGAAATGACATAGTTTGTGTCGAGTGGACGTTAAACCCCATTTTTCTCTCTCTCACCTTAAATTCCACCATTCTCTGGTATAATCCTCTGGTGGGGTTTCTCCACTAAAAACACTCCACCTCCATTGGTCTATCAAATAACCAAATGGTAAGAACGCGATCTTCTGTAGAGCCATGGTCATTAAAAAGTTGATGTCAGTTTCTGAAAAAATACAAAATAGGGTCAAAGAAATATTACTCGGTCCACTCTGATGACAACACATATATACTGTTTCGTTTCGTTTTTTTTATAGTTCAAAATTTTGTTTTACTTGTCTTAACTACACTAGGATCTAGAAGAGCTGTTGTATAACCCACGTTCTGGTTGATGTGAGGGATTAGCTAATGAAACGCTATGTTACGGCGAGTTTTTGGCGTGAGGTGCACGGGACTGCGAGTAACTTACTAGAAACATTAACGCTCGTATGGCCGCTCGTATGATTTCTGACGCAACCTTTCACTATAACCGGTCAGATATTCATGTAGTAGAGGCCATCGAATGTATAAAAAACGAAATGACCGCCAGTCCAACCTCGTGGATTTCTCCGGGTTCTCCTGTATCTCCTTACTGCTAAAGACCCCTTCTCGCAAACGAATTACTGATATAAAATTAAACCATGTGGACGTTAAACCCCTATATCTCCCTGTCCATCTCCCCTCCCCTTTCTCTCCCCCCTTTTATATAAAACGAAAGATTATGTTATATACTAACCGTCATCTTCTACTAGTTCTGGTAGTAAACCTCTCTCTCTCTATCTCTCCATCCCCCCTCAAAATATCTCTCCCTCTCCTTCGTCGCTCCCTCTCCCCTATCTTTCTCTCCCTTTCCCACTCTCTCCCTTTCCCACTCTCTCCCTCTCCCCTCCTCTCTACCCCCCCCCCCCTATTTTTATATAAAACGAAATATATGTTAAATACTAACTATCATCTTCTACTAGTTCTGGTAGTAAACCTATTGTATGTAGATGACTTGGTGTAGATACTGATAGAGCTAATACATCTCCAACTGCTTCATGAAATCCTGTAATATTCAAACAATAATTATATCATTTTTCAATTCAATCCAATTCTTGTGAAACACACTGTTACTTTTAGTATCAAAATGATATTTATTATTTTCCACCTGTCTTTACTGTTTATAAGTTTTCGTATTACTTACGACGTTATATTGTGTTTAAGGTTATGATGGTGCTGCTGACACATTACCTTTCATCATAATTATGGTGGTCCTGGTGAAACCTTGTTTTGGAAGTAACGTCGTACACGTTATTTTTAAGGATTATAATGGTCATGCGGTTACGATACCTTTCCCGTTTTGCCGATTCCTAATATTTTATTTGAGATTTATGTGAGATTTATGTGAAATATGAGATTTATATGAGATTTATTTGAGTTATATGGGATTTATTTGGGATTTGTATAAGATTTATTTGAATTCTATGAGATTTATATTATATTTATGCGATATATGAGATCTATATGTGATTTATAACATGTTTATGAGATTTGGGATTGATGAGGTGTATATGAGATATTTTTGAGATATTATATGAGATTTAGATGAGATTTAGATGAGATATATATAATATGTAGGAGATTTATAAGAGATTTATTTGAGATGTTGATGATGTATACTGACCTGGATTAGCACCATTCCTAAATGAATTAGGTTGATCTTTATACTGTAGATAATATTGTATATGTCCCATCTCGTGGTGTATTGTTATCAAATCTTCCATCGTAATATCGGTACACATCTTAATCCTACAAGTAAATTATACAAAGGTGGGTGGGTTTACATGTTATTCTACAAGTAAATTATACAAAAGGTGTCACAAGTGGGTGGGTTTACATTTTATTCTACAAGTAAATTATACAAATAACAAATTAATATTACAATAGGTGTCGTCGGCGTGTGGGTTTACTGTACACGTAAATTATTCAAATAACAAATTAAGAAATAAAAAACAAAATATGTAGGCAGCGGGTGGGTTTATATTTTTTATTTTAAATTATTGACAAAATGAAAATAAAAGATGTCGTAAGCGTGTGGGTTTTAAATTTAAATCTACATGTAAATTATTCAAATAACAAATTAACAATAATAATACAAAATGGGAGGTGGTCTCCTTTTCTCGCGACCGACTGTTGCTTCTACCGGTTAAATATGTAATTCTGAAATACACGTACTTTTCATTAATTGTGTCTTTTTGCATGCATTTACTCTGTATTTTAAATAATTGTCTTTTTATATAGAGTCTGTTTTATGTCAATTACATAGAAGGACATTCTGTAAAATACATGTATAATCAAACTATGTCAACTCAGTGGTTTTCAGTCTTACCAGGCAAACGAAGACGTGCAAACATCATTCAGTTTGCTATGCGGGACATTTTGCCCGGACAGCGGCGCTATAATCTTATATCGATTTCTCATTGCCAATGTGTACACTGGACCTTTGTTTTATGTTCCATCCGAGGGACTATACGCTGCCTCTTGCTAATGGCAGGTGATTATCATTTCAATTACGTAGTCGGGTATTCTGTAAAATCTTATCAAATTATATCAAATTAAATATATTTAAAAAGGTTTTAAAAATGCATAATAAGCAGCCCATGATATAATTCTGGCAGGGATATTCGCCACCCGTGTGGCAAAGAGTATATCCACTCCGTATAAATCTCGGTGGGAGAGGGCGGAGGGGGGGGGTAGTTCTTTTTTGTTTTCACTAATTGTTATATTCATACATTTTGGACGAAACGAATTATTGAAATAAAAATTAAACCATATGTTAGTCCCGAAATGACATAGTTAAACCCCATTTCTCTCCCCCCCCCTCCCCTTCTCTCTCTTTATCGTATAGTATAGGTACCTGAAATCCTTGCGGTTATGGAAATCCCATGCTGAGGCATGACAGACGACATCTCTGCCATCAGTAGGTTTCTCCAGCATAGATCTCTTCCAGAACGTGTCCGGCATCTTCTTTAATCCCAGAGATAAGAAGAACGCTTCCGCTGTTTCAAACATCTTCAAGACTGTATAGTTCTAAAAATGAAACACGTGTTCTAATGTCATATCTAACAATTTTAAATTTGTACAAGGCGGTAGTAATTTATTTAGGGAAATGTATCGCAATTCACAGGCGTTACATTTGAAGTGATTACATTTAATACCCCCATTTCACTGGGCCACGGAAGACTTGAGGACGGAAATCCGTAAGTCTTTCCTCTCACTCCGTATGGCTCCGCTACGAAGCGCAGTGAATCCGTAGTCATCCCTCGTCGTCCACCGACTTTTGCGAGCCCAAATTGTTCCGCGAACTTTCCTTTAAATATCGTTTGCGGACAAATTTTCGGTGCTCTTCCGCAATTCAACCGGAATCGATCCGAGAGTCTTCCGCTGTTATTCCGTATACAAACGTATTTGCCGCAAGTTGTCCGCATGTATATCGCAGGTATTCCGTTTATAGATATTTCTACCTCGACGGCAGAGCTGCGGGAAAAAAATCACAGAGAAATTGAGGAACACGTGGGAAGACATAAGGATAATTTGCGGGTCACACTTAGCAGCAGCGAAATAACTGCGGTATCTGGCGATACTTATCCGTTTGGCACGGTAAAACTGTCGAATAATCGCTGAGTGCTGGCCTTCTACGCGGAATAAATGCGCAACTAGTGCGGACGATCTTCGGCAACAGCGTTTTGTCTGGGATCAATCACGGCGTACCTGCGGAAAAATTGGTAAAGAGCACATGATTTCGCCTATAAAGTAGCTGTTTTGAAGAGGAAAGCACATTATACCATGGACAACTTGCGGCAACTGCGTTTTTGTATACGGAATAACAGCGGAAAACTTGCGAATATTACGGATCGCTCCCGGTTTAACTGCGGAAAAGCACGAAGAAACTTTTCCGCAAACTTTCTTTTCAATATGTTCAAAAGAACGTTAGCGGGAAATTGTGGTCGCGCGGAAGGCTGCGGATGATGTGGAATGAATTCAGATTCACTGCGCTTCCTAGCGGAACAATACGGTACAACAGGAAAGACATACGGTACTTTGCGGTATAATTGAGGTTTTGCTTCCGCAAGTCTTCCACGGTCTAGTGAAATGGGGATATAAGTCCGTGCTTCTGCCTCCAAAACAGTGATTTTATCGGCGGAATCCGGTGTCATCCTTTGATCTTTACCGATTTTCCGCAAGTACGTGGCGATTGGTCCGAGACGAAATGAGGTTGCCGAAGATGGTCCGGGCTTGTTCCGCAGTCATTCCGAAGTTCTACCTTGCCAAACGAATTAGTACCACCAGCTACCGCAGTTATCACGCGTATTATCCACCATTGCCGAGTGTAGCCCGCAAGTTGTCCGAATATCTTCCGTGACGAACCGGGTGCATTCCTTAATGTTCCGCAGTTTCTTCGCCGCTTCGCCATAATTTGTACCGTAGTTTACCCGTATGTGTACCGAAGATACCGTTACTGTTCCGAAGGTACTCCGAGAGCGTGAGAAATGGATATTTTCCGTGGAAATTTGTTTCCAATTGTCCGCATAAAAATGCCGAAGCTCTTCCGTAGAAGCCATTCCGTAGCTTTCCGCAGCACAGTGAAATGGGGGTATACGATTGTGGTAATTTTGTCGTCGTTGTATCGTCCTACTTTTCAGCACTGACCGTGCGCCATACAACGCGGACAAGTTTGCCCGGACAGAAGCGATACGACCTACTACGATTTTAAATTCCAGCTGTCAATGTTTCTTTGCGCGCACTGCAGCTCGGTTTTTCGGTTGAACACTTATTTGTCAGGCCTTCCGTTATGCAGCCACTGCCAAGGGTATACAACGCTGGGGAATTCATGAAACCTTGATGACCAATTGAAACCACAGTCTTACTATGTAAATATGTATATATATACTATGGTGCCCATCTCTATGCAATGACATTTTTTTATGAATAGCCCTAAGACGGATGACAAGTCCTTTAAAATGCTACCAAACCAGGGTTGAAATCAATTTGTGTCGACATACCATGAAACAAAGTCGTCCAGCTTTACGGTTGTGTTAATTTTTTGGGATATACAAAAACAGGAATATTAGCACAGCCGTAAAGCTGGACTACTTTGTTTCATGGTAAACGATAAAAAGATTTCAACATTGGTTTAATAATATTTTAAAGTACTTTTCGTTTATCTGGGGAACGCATCAGAAAAGGTCATTTTTTTCTAACACCTTTTAGTCAATAAATATTTACACATTGTAAATTACAATATATGATTACGGGATTTGAAAACAAACCAGATCATCTCCCATGCCATTGTCATATAACTATGTAGTTGATCATAGTTTGAATGGGGAGTAACGGTGGCTAACTGGGTAGATGTCGGGTGTTAAATCCCTGCATTGGCCGAGAAAGTTTATCAAGAAAGGATAGGGAATTCCCGACGTGGCTTCCTTTGTCAGAGGCGGGATGGGACGTGTAAACATTGACATGTGCGTAAAGGATTCCTTGGCAGTTGGAATTCGATATAAGAGTAGGACATAGCGCCGCTGCCCATTGCAAACTTTCCCCGTAGCACACCGTATGGCGTATATCCGTGTTCATTAGCCCAGTTAGTAGTAGAACAGTGGGACGTTAAACCCCATTCCATAATTTGAATGTAAATAATACCTGTTTTATCATCTCAGGTGTAACATCTATACTAATCTTTCCTGGATATGGTTCTAACAGGGGGTATATATTACCCCAGGTCTGAGCCCACATGTTACCTGTAATACAACAATAATAGTATTAATTATATAACATGACACAGGTAGGATATATTACCTGTAGCCCCCAAAAAATATCCTCTTGAAACTAAACATTATAAATCACCACGTCTTATATAATTCACATTCCAGGAGATTTATGGTAACCATTCGGCCATATAACCAGAGATTTATATTCGTTTCACGTGAATAGCATATTTTCAAAATTTCCAGATTAGTCCGCAACGACCCACAAAAAGTGTTTCGCGACCCCAAGGTTGTCCAGCTTCGTTGATACGATAATAAACATCCTCGCTACACTCATACCATCGCTCAGAATAAAATAATTCGAATGAGATTTTCGATGTGTTTATTTTTTATTTTCTACTTTTGAAATAGTAAAGCAAGAATAGCCGAATCCTTGTCCAAATCTTACATAAAGCATCTGTAAAAGGTGAAGATTTAAATATTATGTGCATACCTAATAAATGAGCTGGGATATGACCAGATTTGGGAAAATTAGCTTCGCCATATTGTTTTATCAGCTTTCTTCTAACATAAGAATGTAGTTGTTGATAGAGAGGTTTGAGTTGTTCCAACAATTCATGTAAATCTGATTCGAATGTTTCCGTCTCGTATCTAGCAATCCAGCGTTCAGCGGTGTTATTATAACCTAGAAAATACAACATACAATTTATTGGTAAAAATGATATTTGGCATTCGGTCATTTCCGGTTATTTCCGTTATTCCGAAATCCAGACATAAGCCCATGTAGTTTGAAATCGGCTTACCAAAGAAATCTTTCTTTAAAAAGGGAGCCAGCTTTAATGACAGTTGGATTTCGATATCGTATCGCCGCTGGCAGGGCAAAATTCCCCTTATAGCGCACTGTATGGGGTATGGCCATCTCCATTAGCCTAGCCGGAGCAGAACAGTAGGACGTTTAACAGCATTTTCTTTCAATTCATTTAGTCATATTATGTGTAGGTTAGAAAGTTAAGTCTCCCGCCAGGAGCGAACGCTGGCGTCTATGTTACTAATCATTCGGATGATACCCAAATCCGGGGTCGACTCGTGCTCACATTGGTGTAGGGGTAAAGGTAAAAGGCTCTTGGCAATTGGAAATTCTGCTCACCAGCCTCTCTAATTCCTGTACAAGTTTAATAATCCTATCCTACTCACCAACCGTTATAATTTCTGTACGGGTTTAATAATCCTACTCTACTCACCAGTCACTCTGATTCACGTACGGGTTTAATAATCATATTCTACTCACAAGCCGTTCTATTCCATCACAAGTTCAATAATCTTATCCTACTCACCAACCGCTCTAATTCCTGTACGTGTTTAATAATCATATCCTACACACAAGCCGTTATAATTCATGTACGTGTTTAATAATCTTATCCTACTCACCAACCACTCTAATTCCTCTTTGAGTTTAATAATCCTATCCTACTCACCAACCACTCTAATTCCTGTATAATAATCATATCCTACTCACCAGTCACTCTAATTCCTGTACGAGTTTAATAATCCTATCCTACTCACCAACCACTCTAATTCCTCTTTGAGTTTAATAATCCTATCCTACTCACCAACCACTCTAATTCATGTATAATAATCCTATCCTACTCACCAACCACTCTAATTCCTGTACCAGTTTAATAATCCTACCCTATCCACCAACCTCTCTAATTCCTGTACCAGTTTAATAATCATATCCTACTCACCAACCAACTAATTCCTGTACGGGTTTAATAATCCTATCCTACTCACCAACCACTCTAATTCCTGTACGGGTTTAATAACCCTATCCTACTCACCAACCACTCTAATTCCTGTACGGGTTTAATAATCCTATCCTACTCACCAACCACTCTAATTCCTGTACGAGTTTAATAATCCTATCCTACTCACCAACCGTTATAATTCATGTACGGGTTTAATAATCATATCCTACACACCAGCCACTCTAATCCTGTACCAGTTTAATAATCCTATCCTACTCACCAACCGTTATAATTCACGTACGGGTTTAATAATCTTATCCTACTCACCAACCCATCTAATTCCTGTACGTGTTTAATAATCTTATCTTACACACCAGTCCATCTAATTCCTGTACGGGTTTAATAATCCTACCCTACCCACCAACCACTCTAATTCCTGTATAATAATCCCATCCTACTCACCAGCCGCTCTAATTCCTGTACAAGTTTAATAAACCTATCCTACACACCAGTCCATCTAATTCCTGTACGGGTTTAATAATCCTACCCTACCCACCAACCACTCTAATTCCTGTATAATAATCATATTCTACTCACCAGCTGCTCTGAACACTTCATTACTCAACTCTACAAATTCTTCATATAAAGGTTTTAATTTTGGCCCCACTGCATCTCGCCAACCTTTCCATACTTCTGTTAATTCCGTGTAGTTTGTAGAGCTACTCAATAATCTTGTTAATCCTAAAAGAAATAACCTTGTAAATAATTCTAAAAAATAATACAATAATTTAGTTAATTTTAAAACCTAATACTATATTATATAGTGGTAGCTTTAGTAATTTAGAATCTAGTTAATCCTAAAAGCAAAAATACCATAATTTATTGGTAGTTCAACTGGAATTTTACATTTCAGTAACCCATAACATAATGTCCGTGACGTAGCTAGGGTTTGATTTAGTTAAGATTTAATCCTTATTAATGATCAATGTCCTCCTAGGAGATATATTTCACACAATACTGGGTCATTTCGGGACTAACGTATGGTTTAATTTCATTACAATAATTTAACTTGCGCGTAGGAGTCTTTTGCAGTGAGAGGAAACCTGAGGACCCGCAAAAAAACCACAAGGCTGGACAGGCGACCCTAATCCCTGCCACGTACAACCGGGGATTCGAATCCACGCCAGTTGGCTCAATGACAGACTTTATGATACAGCGCGCCCACGCTAACCGATTGGTGAGATATTCTCACGGATCGGCAGTAGAAAATAATATAAGACTACCCTTTTACCTGGCTCTAAATTCATACATTCTGGGTGTCCACTCAAACAAACTTGGCCCTTACTGTATATACTCTTCATTTCACTTGTAACTTCCCTAAACTAAAATAATAAACGTAATAATAAACCCCCACTTGTAACTTCACTTAACTAAAATAATAAAACCCTACTTGTACCTTCACTTAACTAAAATAATAAACGTAATAATAAACCCCCACTTGTAACTTCACTTAACTGAAATAATAAAACCCTACTTGTACCTTCACTTAACTAAAATAATAAACGTAATAATAAACCCCCACTTGTAACTGTACTTAACTAAAATAATAAAACCCTACTTGTAACTTCACTTAATTAAAATAATAAACGTCATAATAATAAACCCTACTTGTACCTTCACTTAACTTAAATAATAAACCCTACTTATAACTTCACTTAACTAAAATAATAAACGTCATAATAATAAACCCTACTTGTACCTTCACTTAACTTAAATAATAAACCCTACTTATAACTTCACTTAACTAAAATAATAAACGTCATAATAATAAACCCTACTTGTAACTTCACTTAACTAAAATAATAAACCCTACTTATAACTTCACTTAACTAAAATAATAAACGTCATAATAATAAACCCTACTTGTAACTTCACTTAACTAAAATAATAAACCCTACTCGTAACTTCACTTAACTAAAATAATAAACGTCATAATAATAAACCCTACTTGTAACTTCACTTAACTTAAATAATAAACCCTACTTATAACTTCACTTAACTAAAATAATAAACGTCATAATAATAAACCCTACTTGTAACTTCACTTAACTAAAATAATAAACCCTACTCGTAACTTCACTTAAACATGCATTATTCAAGAGCTAAATCTGTCTAGTGCAGGTCATTATTTGGGCATGAAATGTTTTCTAAAGTATTAATTAGACATTAATTAACTGATCCAGGCCTTAATCAACTTTGGATCGCATCAGATTGCTCCGATATTAAACAGATTAAAACGTTTCAGTGATAAATCAAATATGGCGCCCCAAGACGCTTCGAGTCTTAGCTTCGATCAACCAGGTCCGTGGTTGAAATTATTGCACAGATCGGCCAAATCTTAAAATGTCAATATCTTCGCTTGCAATAGAGTAATTTGAATGAAATTTTCAAATTATTCATTTTACATCATCTACTTTCGAACTAGTATAGCAAGAATGGCTAGTTCTTATCTATATCTTGAATAATGTAACTTTAACTAAAATAATAAACCCTACTCGTAACTTTACTTAACTAAAATAATAAAAGTCATAATAATAAACCCTACTTGTAACTTCACTTAATTAAAATAATAAACCCTACCCTGCAGGCTTGGGTATATGAGAAATGTTATCGGGTGTTCTGGAAAGAGTAAACATGCTCTACATCGTGCATGGCAATCACTATTAGGCCTACTGAATCAATGCTTTGTACCCAGATACCATGCCTGCCTTGTACACAGCACCCATCACCATTTATAATAATAACAATATCATAATGTATATTTGTAATGCGCTTAATAATCCATCCATATACGCCTGTTCGCAGCGCAACATTTGAAGAGTTTCTCGCCATTAAAAGCACACATAAATAATCTGTTTCTAATGGGTTTTTAGTTGTGACTTACACATTTACACTTACCCGTTTTAATTTATCTTTATCTTTTAAAGCCGATGTCCCGAGATCAGCCACTGACCCAAACTGTCGAACTGTTGAATTATTCTTGAAATTTTTCCAATCAAACATCGAAGCATTTCGAGAGGCTTCGCTGAAATACTCAGAGACCTTCAGGCTATACTCAACCTTTAAAGAAAAATAGAGAGAACTGAGGTTTAACGTCCAATCGATACAAGCTTAGTAAAAAACATATGGTTCAATTTTACGATCTAAGGCGCTCGCGTTTACCATTAGGCGACCCAACCACCACCTTTAAAAAGAGAGGGGGATCACGGTGGCTAAGTGGATAAGGCGCTGGTTCGCTAGCCTGGAGGTCGAGTGTTCGATCCCTGCATATGCCGAGAAAGTTCATCTCGATTTTCCGGCGTGATTTCCCCTTGTCAGTGATGCAGAAGGAGGGCCTGACAAGGACAGCTGCCTAGTCGTTCGGATGGGACGAAAAACCGAGGTCCCGTGTAAACATTGGAGTGCACGTAAAAGACACCTTGGCAGTTGGAATTCGATATAAGAGTAGGCCGTAACGCCGCTGCCCGGGCAAAACAATTCCCTCATAGCACACTGTATAGCTTATGCCCGTCTTCAATTAGCCCAGGTTAGGTGCTAAGCGTAGGACGTTAAACCCCATTTCATTCATTCATTCATTAAAAAGAGAGAGACATAGTGTTTAAAATCTACTCAACATAATTATTTCTTGCCATATAAATAATAGTAATAATAATACTATGGCATTCTTTTCGCGCAATATTTCAAAGTCTGCTTTGACACAGTTAATAGAAAGTGTTATCGAATGTTCCAGCCAGAGATCCAAATAAACTTACCGATTGTTTTGAGTTATAGTCTGTAAGATTGGTGTTAAATGTCCATGCTAGCTCCGATGATTTATATAAAACCTTCTCAGTCCCCAGTCCATAGGTTGTTAAAAACTGTTCTGCTAAATCGATGTCACTGATAGTACCTGAAAAACCATAAAAAACAATAGATGTGTCTGATAGTCCCTGAAAAATATTTAAAAAATAACTAATGTCTCTGATAGTCCCTGACGAGCAATGTCACTCATAGAGATATGCATGCTTTGGGTTTCGTGTTGCTGGGTGTAACACAACAGGAACTTAGCTACACAGACAAACGGGATACATTCGAGGTATAATAGACTTATATCATGAATATATAACGTTAATATTTAATCATACAGGTGTTGTGCCGTGCACAACTGCAGGGCATGCCTCCAGAGACGAGATACGTTCATATTATGTTCGTCAAATGGTTTATTCGGTACATACTTCGGCAAGACGGCAACTATACTTTAAAACATATGCTTTGTATTATTAAGCCAGGAAATGACTGCGCTGACGAGACGTTAAAGACAGTCAATAACCTTTAAGATTATATCCAGATTATAAAGATTTATCGACGAACCTGTATTGGGATCAGGGCAGAGATCTGTCCAGCCTTGTGGTTCATCTTTATTCTCTTCTTCTAACCAATCCATCAAAGGTTTAAAATATTCAATCAATGGGCCAACATCCATCTTTCTCTGTCCTGTCATTAATTCCATACCATCCTGCCACTCTAGCGAATTGCCCAGTTTAAGCATGTTTCTGAAGTACAAACGACAGTGATTCGAAGTCACCATATAATTTGCATCCATAAATAGGAATGTAAATATTCCGTATTCTAACCATTGTTACCAATGATGTTGTATGATCGAGTGTTTCGACTGATGATTTGATACACTTGTGGATTATAACATACGTTGGCAGGGTCGAATCCAGACGGGGGGTGGGGTGCACAATGTGTTCCTATTAATCCATTGTCAATTATCCTTAACATGAGCTTCGCAAACCCCCTCCTGTCATAATTCCTGGACCCGCCCCTGAGTTCGTTTGTTTTTCTTTTGTAGTTTCTTACACCTATACTACACATGCCTTTGCAGTGAGGACGAATAAACAGCACGGAATGAAGATCATCTCGATTGATATGATGCAAACCATTCTGATTTTACGCCAATGATACATTCTTAGAAAAGTGTGGCCTTTCTTAGGAAACATGTGACATACTGACTTACACGCAATCTTTAGACATGTTGTCCTTCAAACATGTATTTCTAACAAGGCTACCTGGAAAGATGGATGGCGTAGATGCAACTGTGTTATAATACTCACAAACCTAAAACTGACATTTGATAAAAGACCTAAATGATCACGTGATGTCCTACCTGAGTTTGGTTCCAGCATATTTGGATTGGTATATATCACATGTGTGTAATGGTCCAGTCTGATTGGCTGCTTTACATAAAGCTTGATGAAACTGGAACTGAATCACAAAACTCACAAAATATCTGGAACAAAATGAGAGAGTGAAAAAAATGGGGTTTAATGTCCACTCGACACCAACTAGGTCATTTCGGAACTAAAAAACCAAAATGGATTTTGGACGTAATATTTGACAAATATATAAGTACATATGAAGATACAACCGTCTGTATGTGACATCAGCCTTGAGGACGCAAACCGAAAACCTCACTTTACAAACTATAAAATATTTGACCGGATCAGCAAAGTCAATAAAGATTATATTAATTAGCTGGTATATGGAACATTACTGGCAGCAATGTGATATTAGCCCGATATATGGAACATTACTCGTCATGTGATATATGAAACATTGCTAGCCTCGTGATATATGGTACATTACTAGCCATTTGATATATTGTAAATTATTATCCACGTGATACATGATACAGTGCTAAACACGTGATATTTACCTGATATATGGAACATTACTAGTCACGTGATATTTACATAGCCACGTGATATATGGTACATTACTAGCATTTTGATATTGACCTGATATAAGATACATTAATAGCCACGTGATATGTGGTATATTACCTGTCACGTGATATATGATACAGTGCTAAACACGTGATATTTACCTGATATATGGAACATTACTAGCCACGTGATATTTAGCTCCAGGATCAAAATCATTTTCTGTTCTCTCAACTGGTGGATTAATACCTTGATGTTTACATCTTGAAAATAAATTAAGTAGTTTGTTTTCCTCTATATATAATGTTAAGTCATTTGGTTTAAAAATTATTTAATGGTAAGGTACACATTATGTAGGACACTCAAACCAGCATGAATATGCCAAAACATCCACTTCCTGAGAAAGTATACAGTGTCAGATCCAAATATCTTCAACCAGATTCAAACTGGAATACACGTAATCCAGTAAATGAACAACATTTTGATCATTCGAAACATCGTTTGGTTATATGAGTTGGACACCCACACTTTGTTGGATTGATGCAGGCGGGAGCACCGTGTTTGGATCGGACAAGCTTCAAGTTAAACGGTCACTACAACACTACAATTATTACAGTAGTGGGACCTCGGATACTTTTCTGATAGAACAGTTGGATTCTTTTCATAATATATTTGTTTGTGTATTATAACTATGGCAAATACAATTTACCTTAATTTCCACCATTTGTCATTGTAATTATCTGGTTCGGTTTCTCCGCTAAACACACTCCATCGCCATTGGTCGATTAAATAGCCGAATGGTAAGAACGCGATCTTCCCTAGGGCAGTTTTCATTAAATAATTGATGTCATTTTCTGAAATGAAATGAAATGAAATGGGGCTTAGCATCTTACTGCTCTGTTCCGACTGGGATAATGAAAACTGCATACGTATTACAGTTATCTTCGACAGAAATAACTGAGCGACTCTACGGTCTTCTCTTATATCAAATTCCAACTACCAATGGATCTTTTACTTGCATGCTAATGTATACTCGTGGCTTCGTGTTTTCGTCCAATCCGAACGACTAGACAACTGTCCTTGGCAGGCCCTGATAAGGAGGAATCACGCCGAAAATCCCGATATACTTTCTCGGCCCATGCTGGGATTTAACACGCGACCTCCAGGTTAACGAGCGTGGCTCCTCATTTTCTGATAACACATGTACGTGGTACAGCGAGGGAATCATTCCAAGACCATGGTGTGATATCATTCTTTTTTTAATTGGGAACAATGGTAGGTATCGCCGATTCAGTGGCAAACGAGGGATTTTAGGTTTAAGGTCTGCGGGGGCGGGGGTGTCCAGAAAATTTTAAAATGTTTGTAGTTAATTACCCGTATATTCTGGTTGATTCAAGCTCAATGTTGGACCCTTTAAATATGTGATAGATTGGGACACTATAATAGTTAAAACTACATAATGTAAAGGCAATTTGCTGAAAATTTCAGTCAAATTGATCCATTATGAACCATGAACCATTCGAATGAAAGTATCGTTTAGCCTTGATCGTCATTAGTGGAGTCGGCAAGGCAAAACTAATAGTCTCGATTATCCATTTATTTGTTTAATCACGAAGGAAAGTTTTCTTGAAAATCGGAAAACAATCCAACAATTATTGCAGTCTAGCCTTACCATCGAGAGTTAATTATGGTCTGAATAAATTAGTTAATGTCTAATTTATAATTTCTATAACATCTGAAGCCTAAATTAAGACTTACAGTAAACAGATTTAGCTCTTGAATAATGTAACTTTAATTGAGTATCATAAACAACAACAGATTACGAACAATAATGATACGGAAGATTATACTAAATGTCAACTAACTATAGTCCTCGGGACCTTCGGGTAACAATCCAATCTTTCTTAAATGTTTTGGTGTTGCTGCTGAGAGAGCCATGGTATCTCCAATTGCTTCATGGAATCCTGCAAGGAAAACAAGAATACCCAGCTCTTAATATAAAGCGTGCTTGCATAGAAAACAATTCGGGAAATGTCTAACTAGCAAAAAGCACAACTAATATACCAAATTGGTGTATGCATAAAGTTTCAATAAGAATGGGCTATGAGATGTGCTTCTGAAAAAAGGTTCGAGCCATTTTCAATTTCTCACCAAAACGAATTATAAACCATACACAGCTCAAAGGGCCTAGAAAAAATGAGCAAAACATGGACCACTTCATAAAGAAGAAACAGATATAGCGTCGTCAAAATCGTTTCAAGAACACATGTTTTTTTTAAAATATGAAATAAAAATAATTTTCTCGAAAACGGATCTTTGGGAAAAATAATATCGCAACGATAAAAGATACAAGAAATTATCCAGGGTATCGACCTGTCTGCGTGTTTATTAGACATGCTTATTTTGAACTGTTCAATTTACAGAATAGAGTACAACTTTAAATGCAGACAAATTCCCATAAAACTAAAGCTTGATCAAATTGTGACGATTTGGCTGTTATAACTTGTTCTACAGCGTGGTGTTCGTTTGTTCCAGGAGTTTTTTGTCCACTTCCACCTAGGGCAATATCAAAGATATTATTGTGTTAATGTTCCTGGATAGGCACCAGACCGGAATATACTAGGTTGATTTTTAAAGTTAGGCAAATCCCCAAAATACTAAGCTTGAACAACCTGTGATGATGTGGGTTGTATCGGTTATTCTGAAGTGTGGAGTATAATATCGTGTTAATTTACCTGGATTGGCCCCGGATCTGAATATACTGGGTTGATCTTTATACTGTAGAAAATATTCCACATGTCCCATCTCGTGATGTATGGTTATCAGATCAGTCATTGTTATATCTGTACACATCTTAATTCTAAAAAATACATAGAGGGAACTATTAAATACCATGTTATTAGGGGGTTGGGTGGCCGAATGGTATGCATGTGCGAGCTGTATCATAAAACCTGTCATTGAGTCAACTGGCGTGGTTTCGAATCTCCAGTTGTACGTGGCGAGAGTAGAGTTGCCTGCCAAACACTACGCGACAGCGAATTGTTGAAATAGAAACCGGACCATGTCGTTAGGCCCCCACCCTAATCTCTCTCTCTCTCTCTCTCTCTTCTTAAGTTTTATGAAAAAGGCCCATGTACTGTACCTAAAATCCTTAGCATCTCCCATATCCCATGCTGCAGCGTAACAAACAACTTCTCGTCCATCATCAGGTCGGGATAACATGGAATTCTGCCAGAACTTATCCGGCATCGGATCTAGACCAATGGACTTGTAGAAATCTTCGGCAGTACGGAACATTTGCTCGACACTGAAATTCTAAAATTTAGAAAATCATTGGTGTAAAGAGTAATGCTTACACTTATAAACAAATTTGAATAATATTCCAATTTTTACTATAGGTTGTCAGTTTAAAGTATTGTCTCCTATGGAATTTATACTAACATATCCATTTGTCTGTCTGTCATAGTTGGCGGCTCCACAAGTATTTGTGACTGTCGTTCGTTTGTCTGTCTGTCTTTCTGCCTGTTCATATTTGGCGGTTACACTAGGACTGTCCCAAGGTTGAAATATGATGTTAAGGAGTGGCTCAGACATGGAAGTAATACGCCTTGTGGCGATGGTCTACCACTTCCGGTTTCGGAGTTATGCTACTTCCAGTTCATGGCTATACATGTGCTACACCTGTTCAACCGCTAGTATAGAATAACATACATTCAATGATATCTCTTAATAATCGAAAATATTCAAACAGAACAAAACAATATACAATGGCGGGTGTGACGCCAGGCAGGGTAAGCTTACTCTTCCGGACACCTGTTACCACTGCTTGTCGTGTATTTTATACACGAGAAGCAGTTCATTTGTCTATAACGTTTTTAGGACTTCAAATTCTGTCTTATGGTTTGGATTGTTCGTACTTGGTTTTATTTTATTTCATAGATTTGATAGATTCACAGTTTCAAGAAATTTAAAAGGCCAACGAAAAACAATCCCAAAAATTGGCATTTCTATTGAATCGAATAGTAAATATATTTCACATTTCAAAAACAGTAATTTTCCTTCTGATAACATAATAGAGGACAATGACGAAAGGTGATATATAAAACAATACCTTTGCTTTTAAAGTTGGGGTAACATCTACACTGACTTTATGTTTGAAGGGTTGCACCAGTGGTAAAATTTCCTCCCATTCCTGGGACCAGATATTACCTGGAAGATCCATTTTTTGTTTTATATAACATGGAATTTCATAACTTTTTTGAACATTACACAGATGAACTATCACAGTTCCAATAGTAATGTTCGTTTAAGCGTCTTCGGCAATCTTGGATTTCTTTATTTTCTAAGCAGATTTACCAATGAAAATATAATAACTAACCTCTTAACTGTGTTGAAATTGTGTTGGATCTAAACAGTGGTCAATTCTATCAGTAAAGCTCCTTCTTTTAAAACCTTTCTTTCAACGATGATTTGGACATATTCTGGGTGGGGCTTGTAATTTGTGGTTTTAAAGTAATATGAGCCGGTATATACCTAGTATCAACGGGTTGTATTATTGTCACAGATTTGGTTAAGCCCTCTCAAATTCAAGAGCGGGTCGTTGTTCGGTTTTAAATCATTGCACAGCCTTTGCCCTGTTCTTTCCCGTGCGTAGTGCTCTAGGTTTTGCCTATAAATGAACCGGTATATAGCCTGTCCTACGTGATTATATCAGGAACACAGACTTTGTTCATTTCCCCCCGCGTTCAAAGCGATATAGTGGTTTCATTATACGGTTTTAGCGATCTTAACAGGTGCACGGACTTTTTTTTATGTCTTCCAGGCTCAAAGCGATGTATTTTGTATGAGCTCTGCTCTAAGGAATGATATAAGAACAACAGATTCCATTCTTTTCGTTCATATTGAAATAGTACTTACCTAATAAATGAGCTGGTATATGTCCAGTTTTAGGGAATTTATCAGGACCATATACTTTCTTCAGCTCCTTCCTGGCGTAAGTGTGTAGTTGGCGATACAATGGTTGAAGCTGAATCAATAATTTCTCGAGATCCTCTTCAAATGTGGGTGTATCGTAAACGTCTTTCCAATATTCCGCTGTATCCTTGTAACCTGTATTTCAAAAACAATAAATTGATGATACATGTAGTATTAAATCTCTCTCTCTCCCTCTCCCTTTCCCTCTCCCCCTCTCTCTCTCTCTATCTTTTGGTATTAAATCGTTATATTATTCTGTGTGGCTTGCACGACCCCATTGAAGTAATCTGACCAGTTTGAAACTTGTCTATGCACAATGTTTTTGAATACAATGGGTTCAAAATTTTGAAAGTTTCGGAGGGTATGTGATCGTTAAAGGGCCAATCCCGATAACTTTTTGGGGATTAAAACTGCTTAATTTTATGTTAAAATCATTTAAAACCCATTATCTAAGGCCGACCAACTAACCCGATATTTGTGATACGCTTGTAAATAACTGAAACCTTACAGTTTGCATCTGGAAATGGAGACCTTTGTATTATACAGTATCTGGATAAACCCAGACTTTTTTCTATAAAAATAATATGTGGGTGAATTAAACTTTTGTTATTAAGTACAGTACGTGGGTCACTCACTGTAGAGACCTCTAAAGAAACGTAAATCGATTATCAGGTCACCCAATGAAAAAAATGACCAGAAATCTTAAAAGGGTTACGTGTCGGGATAAGCAGTGTCGACTTAATATTTTCAGCTGATATTTTCAGACAATGTAAATACGCCATGCTTTTATATTTTGGTCCATAAATTTCACAAATACTCGGACTTTAATTTTTGAGACTCTGTTCTTATCGGGATTGTCCCTTTAATGTAAACACGGGTCTTACAAATACACAAAATTCTATGGTATACAGACACTGTTCATTACTGTGAGCGACCATTCGATTAGGATTCTATTGAATTGCTCAATTCCCAAATACTACCGAAACAGTTTGCTGATGAGGGGAAACAGAGAGAAAGAGGTGGAGTTTGACGTCCACTAGACACAAACTAGGCCTTATGGCTTTGATTGTTCGCAATTGGTTTTTATTTCATTTTTATCTTTAGCAGTGGGATGAACCCGAAGGTCCCGGAAACATCCAACGTGGTTGGACACCACGTTGGTTGACCGAAGGACAGACCTTATGATATAGCGCGCACACGTTAACCATTCAGTCATCCAACCCTTAATTTTAAGGGTAAACGATATTGTCTATAAACGAAAAGGAAGGTTAAATAATATTTACCCAATTCTCTAACCCCTTCATTACTTAATTCCACCATTTCCTGATAATACGGTTTCATCAGTTTACCCGTGGCATCTCGCCATTCTTTCCATACCGTTTTAAGCTCGTCATAATCACGCGACTCCGCGAACATACGAGATATGCCTGGTTCTAGTTTTAAACATGGTGTTTTACTTTTGTTATCCAGGCACACTTTGGCTTTACTAAACATCCCCTCCATCTTGGATACTACTGTACTCAACTAAAAATAAACAATATGAAAGTCGTATTTACTAAACATAACCTCAAGAAGGGGTGTATTTTATGATATTATTTTATATGGCCAGTACGCATAACTTGATGCACGACTTATGACTAGTCTATGAATCCCGGCATGTTTGAAAAGAAAGGGCTCTTGAATCTCCAGACCAGTAGCGCGTCTATATGGTGTTGGCCAAATGAACAAAAACCAGTTGGGTGACTCTTAACTTGTACCCCAAAACCGTGATCAGAAGAGTGTCTATTCCACATTAAATATGGACGGATATAATTTGGGTACTTTCGTTCCACTATTGTGTGTTAACGATAACTCTGGATTGGGCAGTTCTAGAACAAACCCCAAGTATCCGTAAGCCCTGGCAGCCTTAAAAATGACAACTGTACTAAATGTTTGACTAAAAGGGAAGACCCACCGTATTATTTTAAAATTGTATAATGCTATATGAGACTCTAAATTCTGCCAGTTCCGTCAATACTGAACAGAATTAAAGACTTACCCTAGCTATTTTTGTTTTATTTATCATTGCATCTGTTCCAATGTTAGTGATGAATTTGAATTTACGACGAGACGACCAGTTATCAAGCTGTTTCCAGTCGAAGCTAGAAGCATTTTTAGCCGCCTCTTTTGTAAACTCAGCAGCTTCTAATTCAGCTTGTATCTGTTAAAAAATATAAATACATCATTCGAATCGCTGTTCCCTTTCAATCAAATATTTAAATGAATAACGTGAATGAAAATCAGATTTGTTTGGAATCTATCAATTTTTAGTTGCTTATTCGCTGGTTCTATGCTGCTTCTGCAAAAAGAGATTAGTTCCTTGGTATCAGTAATATTCAAAGGAACCCGCTGACCATTGTTGAGAAATGGCTGAGGGTGGATGGGATCTGCCAATGACTAATTTCACAGAATGAGTAGAATGTCGAGAAATCGTAGAAGTGTCAACCAAATTTGGTAACAAGGGATAAACGACCTTAATTAGTCAACACATGGGAATCAGCGCCTTATTCACTGGGTCACCCCAGCTGCCACCATGAACTAATAATTTGCACATTATCCAGATGGGTGACACTGCTATATTATTAGTCTAATAAATTCACTAAGTCCTTTGGCTAAACAAAATATAACTTGGAACATGTTTAACGTTTCAAAGTTACTAGTGAAAGAATAATTATAGAACCAGCCTTTAACACGATGCTTGACTTTAAATTTCGAGAGCTTCTCCTCGTCCATAGCAAACACTCTGGTCTCAAAAGGGCCTATTCCATAAATTACCCGACCTAAATTATAATATTACCCTGTTTGCTTCGTTTGTATCGGTGACATTAGTAGAATACTTCCAGCTAATAACACTGCTACGGTAATGTACATCTTGGGCTTTGGTGTTGTAGTCTCTGAGAAACTCTTCAGCAGCTTCATCAGTTTGCGGACAACTTTCTTCCCATCCTTTCTTCTCGTCCTTATTCTGCTCTTTCAGCCATTCGGTCAGTGGTGTAAAATACTCCTGAAGAGGTCCGGTGTCCATTTTAGCTTGACCAGTCAGTATGGTCATCACTTCCGGCCAGGGTTTAGATGATCCCAGACTTAATGCTGTTCTGAATAGAGAAAACATATGAATATTATAGCGCATCGCTTCCGGTTAGAGTTTTATATCTGGAACAGTGTTGTGTGGTATCTTGAACGAAATGAAATGAAATGGGGTTCAACGTCCTACGTATGCCCGTCTTCATTCTGGGGCAGAACAGACCCCATTTCATTTCATTCCATTCGTATCTGGGGACCTATCGCGCAGTTTTGGGTCTGGGCGAAAACAACGTGCACGTAAAAGAATCCTTGGCAGTTGGAATTTGATATAGTAGCAGTCCGGGTAAAATTGTCGTATTCTTCATCTTCATTAGACCAGTAGGAACAGAACAATAGGACTGGGGCCAGTTGCTCAAAGCTCCGTTATCTTTAACGATCTGTTAACTTTAACGAACATATCTTGGTAATGTGTTGTTTGTTAACATTTCGTTAAATTTACTACAGAAAACACTATAGAATACTTTATTTTTTATATTAGCATAAATCTGTAGTACAAATTTGCACCACAAAATGTTCGGGGCCTTTATTTCCAGCAACAATCTTTCTCTCCGTTAAAGTTAACGGATCGTTAAAGATAATGGAGCTTTGAGCAACCGGCCCCTGGTCCCCCTAATATTTCGCCAATAATAATGATTTCTCAGGAGTGCTCTTAGCCGGCCACATCCTCAGTCCCTCCAAAAGATTCCGTAGTCCCACCAGCATGAGCTGGCTACTGGCCCGGATAGGACGCTAAACTTGGTTTCATTTTAGTTCTCACCTCAGTGCCTGACCAGCTGCTTCAGATCTGTAAATATCACATCTGTGTAATGGTCCAGTATGACCTGCAGCTTTACATAGCGCTTGATGGAATTGGAACTGAATCACAAAACTCACAAAATATCTGAAATAAACAGAAGAAAAACAGTTTGATATTATAATATAACGCAGATTGAAATCTGTGCTTTTCAATTAATGTGGGTTGGGTGGCTGAATGGTTAGCACGTACGTTCTGTATCATAAAGCCTGTCATTTAGTCAACTGACGTGGTTTCAAATCCCCGGTTGTATGTGACAAGAGGTGGGTCCTCCGGTTTTCTTCCGCTACTAATAGACCCCTACGCGCAAGCGAATTATTGAAATAAAATTAAACCATATGTTGGTCCCGAAATGACCTAGTTTGTGATGAATGGAGGCTAAACCCCCATTTCTGTCACTCTCTCTCTTTTCAATTAAATCAATACATAGTACTTATGCTTTCGTTTAAAAAAAAGGAACTTCATTCATACATGCTGAACTATTATTCGTCGATGCTATCTATACACCTCTCCTTTGCCCCTGATCAAAATACGATGAAATTGCTTATTACAACAAGACCCGGGGCCTGTTTCACGAAATTTTAACTCAAGATACAATCCAAATTTTAGTACATACTTAAATCTGATTGGCTAAGCGCTAAAATCAATCTAATACTATCCAATCGCATTACTAAAATCGGATTTTATCTTAGTTAAAATTTCGTGAAACAGGCCCCCGGCTACTTAGCAAAATACATCGTAGCTGCCTAAGGTGTTATTTTCTTCTTTAAAGTGGTCCACTGATTTAACGCGTACAAGAAGTGGGATCACCTGTCCAACCTTGAGGCTTTTCTCTGGGTCCTCCTGTTTCCTACAACTCCTACCCCACCCCCTCTCTCTCTCTCTCTCTCTCTGTCTCTCTGTCTCTCCCTCTCAATATATTAACATAGCTGTTTAAGGAGACGTGAATAATTTACCTGATGTAGGGAACGTTTGATGGAATATGAAATTTGGCACCAGGATCAAAATCGTCTTTGGTTCTTTTTACTGGTGACGAAATTCCTTGATATTTACATCTGTGAACAAACAATAATAATAATTTTAATACCTAACACGGTTGTCCGGTCCGGGGCCCTCGAGAGGAATATAAATATAAATACACAGGATCTCAGTTTTTCGTCCGATCCGAACGACTAGACAGGTTTTCTTTCACGGCCCTCCGTCCTGGAAGAGTGGCAGAAGGGAACCATGTCGGAAAATCCCGATGAACTTTCTCGGTCAACATCGGGTTCGAACCAACCCGCGGCCAGCAGGCTACAGAGCCACGTCTTACTCATTAACCAACCGTGGCTCCCGTTTAGAAAACGAATCTCAGTTTAGGAATCATGTGTATCACTATATTTACCTTAAATCCCACCAGTGTTGGTTGTATTGGTCTGGTTGAGTTTCTCCACTAAAAACACTCCATCGCCATTGGTCGATCAAATACCCAAATGGCAGGAAAGCGATCTTCTCCAGCGCCATACTCATCAGAAAATTGATTTCAGCTTCTGGAAGTGGAAAGGGTTTTATTACATAATGAAAGAACCGACAGGCGTCAATGGGTCATGTTTGTAATTTTGTTAGGTATTAACATTTAAATAGGTTGTAAAGTTTAGAACATACATAGAGGTGTACAATCTAAGTAATGGCGTCTCTGATCATTTAAACATGTTGTGGAGTTTAGGGTATTGAGTAATCGACCTTTAACAGTATGTGCAGGAGGACCGCACTACATATAAAACAACAATCTATAAGATAAACCTGCGGACAGGACAGAAAATACACATAAATAAACAAACATCAAATGTATGGTATTCGACATTTGAGATATCGAATCTAAGTAGCGGCGCCTCTGACCAGAAAGTACCTTAATACAAATACAGTCGAAACCAGTCCTGACATTCACCTGTCATAAAAGTAATAAAACGAAAGTAGAATATTACCGGCATCATCAGCTCCTGGTGCCAGAAGACCTATCTCTCTAAGATGTTTTGGTGTGGCCACAGATAGAGCAATGGTATCACCTATAGCTTCATGGAAACCTAGTACAAAATAAAAACAAGGTATTATGTAATCCTCTTTACAAATAATCGTTAATTAAAGCAAGAAATCACATCCAATCAAGTGGGTTTAAACTCCGCACTGTTCTCTACCAAGTTCGCTCGTTTCTAGAGTTGAACGTCCACTTCCACCAAAGGTAATATCGTAGACAACGGGTTTACTGAAGATTGGCATACACTATTTAAACTTTCAAATGATATGGAATCTTTAACGTTCAATCTGATTAAAATACAGATCTATATTTCTTTTCGTTTTTTATACTTTCTATGTTCTACATTTTATGAAGTTCTGACAAATTGTACTGGAATGTCGTGTCAGGGGTCGTACGAGATGTTTCTGACCCTATGACGTCCGCCATTGATTAATCAATCAACAGTGACGTTTCCAGTGGTTTACCCACAGTTCCATGTAGAGTAAGTCAAGAACTCACCGTAACAGACCGTTTCATTGGCTAATTCCCCACACCAACTAGAACAACTCTTCCAGATCCTTATGTTGTAAACCGGTGTTTTAATCGGATTGCTTGAACACAAGTCCTGGATTTTTAAAAATTTTCAAGAGGCTAGACTCTCTCTACTTATCTCCTCCGATGCTAGTCATAGTTCGCTTGTAATATATTTAAAACGATATTAGCCTGCGACTTAACCCCTCTTACCTGGGTTGGCGCCATCTCTGTAAACTTCCGGTTGATCTTTATAAAGTTGAAAATATTCAACATGTCCCATTTCGTGGTGTATTGTAATCAAGTCCTCCATATTGATTTTAGTACACATCTTGATTCTGAAAATTGTCATCAGTAGATTTAAAATACAGATGTGTCATCACACTTTGATGTTAGCGCACCATTATTTGAAATAATAGTACGGGCAATGTACCAAGCGTACATTATTTATTCTAGTCAAATTTTGGACCCGTGTGTGAGTGTCTGTTTTTTTAAGTTGTTTAACGGTCTCGAGCTAAAGACATCGTGTAATATTAATATATTTAACTACGTCCTTTGGGGTTTTTTTTCAATGTATTAGTTAATGTCTATCTCTCGACCATTAAACCAACACATGTAAGTGCTTTTCACCCAAGTTTTTTTTTTATTTTATGTGTACTACCTCTTCTCGACGAGGCATATCCAGGTTGATTGGACACCAACGCTCCTAATTGGTAACGCACAAATATGACTTTTACATCTTTTGCTACAATATCAACGCGGGAAAGAGAGCGGAATGGGGTTAAACTATGCCATTTCCGAACTTCTATATTGTTCAATTGTACTTTAATGCTTCCCTTGAGCACAGAGGTCTTTAGTATAAGGTGGAGACAATTCATGAGGCTCGAGAGGCAATATAACTTCGTCACATACAAGCAGCTGGAAATCGCAACTACGCCACTAGGATCAATGACAGACCTTGTGCCATGATCTAAATTGCATGCGTTAGTTAAACCATACGACCAGCCAACCCCACAGTAACATATCAAGAATAAACAGATAAAAATTTCGAACCTTTACGCCATTTGACTTAATGACAGTCCTTATGACTTAAAGTGCACGTGTTAATTAAACCATAGGGTCACCCAACCCCACAGTAATACATCAAGAATAAAAAGACAAACATTTCGAACCTGAAATTCTTCGCGTTGTAGAAGTCCCAGGCGGATGCATGACAGACGACTTGTCTGTCAGCTGGTCGGGTAAATAAAGAATCCGTCCAAAACGACGGAACCATTTCTTCTAGTTTGATGGAAGTGAAGAAACTCTCAGAAGTTTTAAACATCCTTTCGGCTGTGTAATTCTAAAATAAAGATATGAAATGAAATGAAATGAAATGAAATGGGCCAATGGGGTTTAACATCACTCCTATTGATCTGTCCCTCCTGGGCTAAAAAGACGCGCATACAGTGTTGCTTTGAGGTAAATTTAGCCCAATAGCGACACTCGAAGTGGCCAATTCCGTCCAATCCGAACGACTATGACATGCTCCTTACCAGTCCCGTCACCGACAAGAGGGAAACCACGCCAGAAAATCGAAATGATCTTCTCGAACAACTCTGGGGTCGATCACCGGACCTCCAGGTTAGCGATTTGACGTCTTACTCGCTAAGCATCCGCGAATAAAATAAGAAGTCGTCAGTGCTATTGACAGAATATGTCGAATATGCGGAATGATTTTGGAAGGTAATGAATAAAATGTTGTTTAATGGTACGTCAGCTCCAGACAAGGGGAAGCCACATCGCAAAATCCCCATGCACTTTCTCGGCCAATGCAGGGAGGGGATCACGGTGGCTAAGTGTATAAGGCGCTGGTTCGCTAGTCTGGAGGTCACATCACACTGTATAGCGTATGCCCGTCTTCCATTAGCCCAGGTTAGGTGCATAAAAGTAGGACGTTAAACCCCATTTCATTCATTCATTCCAATGCAGGGATCAAACACGCGACCTCCTGGCTCGCGAGCGAGCGTCTCACCCATCGTGGCTCCCCATCTTATTATCTAAATGTAATATCGCCCGACACACATAATTTATGTGTCAGTTGTTCGCTATGAAAAGTGTCAGTTGTTCGCTATAGAAATTTGTCAGTTGTTCGCAATAGAAATGTGGAATAGTAATGATAGATATGATTATCTTACCTGTTTTACAAGTTCCGGTGTGACGTCAACGCTGGGTTTATCTTTATATGGTATGACTATATCGTATATATTATTCCACTGCTGGGCCCACATGTTACCTTAAAGTGCAGAGAGAGGGGGGTACATGTAAATGGGGGTTTAACGTCCACTCGACACAAACTACACAATGTCATTGCGGGACTAACATATGGTTTAATTTTATTTCAATAATTCCCTTGCGCGGGGGGAGGAAGCCGGAGGACCCGGAGAAAGCCCATAAAGTTGGACAGGCGATCCGTCTCCTTCTCACGTACAACCGGGGATTCGAAACCACACAAGTTGACTTAATGACATGCTTTATTATACCATAACCAACTTAGTGTAACTAATCTTTGTCTATATGATATATTATTTAAAAATTGTACATAAGTATATCATATACATAAGTATATCATATACACAAGGAAACAAAATAATATAAGTCCGAGATGAAATGGAATGGGGGTTTAACGTCCTACTGTTCTTCTCCGAACTGGGCTAATGAGTCTACTTGGCTTGTTTTGTAACCTATTCTTTATGTCTTTGTGATGTTTAATATTCTCGAAATAAAAACCAAAACAGATTATTATGTATATTAAAGAAACATTATGACAGATTAGATTTTAAAAAAGCTGGTAGTTCTCATTATAATGGTTACAAAAAAGATGAGGTAAGGGAATTTGCTGAAAATTTCAGTCAAATTAATCTACTCTGAACCGAGAATTTAGCGATTGAATTTTAGGCCAAGCCTCGATAATCATTACTAAAGTCGGTACGATAAAAAAGACATGATCTCCATTATGCAGATTCCGATCCAGTAAATATCACAGGCTTAGCAATGACATCCAGAGTCGATTATGGTCTGGATAAGTTAATTAAAGTCTAATTAATAATTTAGATACCATTTCAGACCTAAAGAAAGATAGACCGATTTAGTTCTTGCATAATGTATGTTTAAATAAGTTTAATTTCCTGTATTTCATGCCTGAACCGTCACAGGCAAATAAATATGCGCTAAATAAAAACAATTCCAGTTCTCAGATACGGTCGCTTCAATGACAAAGGTTGCATGTTTCTGAATGACCTGCCATGAAATGGTGTCAGGGGTCCTTTGACTAGCACGTCAATTTATGTACGGGACATAATTTTTACGTAACTTCCTAACGACTAGTCACTGTCCTTGTCAGGCCGTCCGCCTTGAACCCTGGACAAGGGGAATCCTAGTTCCTTTAGCAACTGCTTCTGAGTGGACGATGTCCACTGATAAAAAGGAATTATTTCTCACTTTATCTGACACAATTTATAATAATTCAACAACCTTTTCAAGTAGAATTTAGCGATGAAATAAACATGCCGTATGCCTTTGTTCGAGTCTCGTAGTTTGTGTATTCTTTTAATCGCAGAATTTAACTGAAAAATAGTGTTCATCAAAAATGTGTGTCAGCTGCAGCAAGAAATGCAGCAAGTAGAATCAAGGTGAAAAAAGGGGAATCTATGCTGGAACATTCAGGGGAGCCTGCTCGTCCAACACTGAGATCGAAGTTTGGACCTCCTGATTTATAAGCCCGCGCCATACTCCCCTCATTGACGGTTTATAGAAAGTTCAACAGGTTTACAAAATACCTAGAATATGAGCAGGAATATGACCAGATGCTGGGAATTTATCCGCTCCATATAATTCACGTAGCTTTTTACGAATGTATGTATGAAGCTCCATGTACATCGGCTTCAGCTGAACTAACAGCTCTTCAACGGTGTCCTGAAAATCCGCATCTTCGTAAGGGGTTCTCCAAAAAGCACCCGTATCCGGATAGCCTGCAAATAATATTCGAATTAGTAATTAAAGATACATTTACAAACTAGATAATATAAAGGGATATTCCTGAAAATTAAAAATTTATCTACTCTGATCCGAGAATTTAGTGATTGAATTTTCGGCCTAGCCTCGATCATCATTACTAAAGTCGGAACGATAAAAATCATAGTCTGGATTAAAACATGAGCAGCAAATCGGATCTAGTAAATATCGTAGGTTAGCGTTGGCATCGAGAGTGGATTATGTTGGATAAGGTAATAAATGTCTATTTAATAATTCCGATAAGGACTTGCAATAGGAAGTTTTGCTCTTGCATAATGTATCTTTAAATTAACATTACTTTATGAATATAGACGCGTGTCTGCATGTCCACATGTAGCGTTTCTCTTTTACTTAAAAAAGCAGTTGGGGTATCGCAGAAAATCATTTCGGGACTAACATATCGTTTAATTTTATTTCAATAATTCGCTTGCGCATATGGGTCTTTAGCAGTGGGGAGAAACCGGAAGACTCAGGGGATAACCCCACGATGATGAACAGGAGACCCTACGTTTTGTCACGTAAAACCGGGGAATCGAAACCCCGCCATTTGACTCAAGGACACCCTTATGATACAACGCGCACGCACTAACCATTCAGCCATCCAGCCCCCCGACTAAGTACAGAATGGGAGATATCAATAATAAAGAAAAGGAGTTGTCTACCGTTTTCTTTGGATCCTTCGTTACTGAGTTCTACCATTGTCTGATACATGTTCTTCATCTTGGCACCAGATGCATCGCGCCATAGTTTCCAGGCTTCTTGTAGTAGGTCATAATCTCGGGAAGTTGCCAGAAGTTCACTTATACCTGTAGTATTAAAGATACATTATGAGGGATATATAAAGAGCTGACAGTTCTCACTATAATACTTAAAGTTAAAAACTAGACAATGTAAAGCGAATTTGCTGAAAATTTCAGTAAAATGAATCCATCCTGAACAGAAAACTTAGCAATTGAATTTTAGGCCTAGCCTCGATCATTACTAAAGTCGGTACGATAAAAAAAAACATAGTCTCGATTATCCATGAATGAATCAGCCGCAGCAGACCGGGGTCTAATCCGTTTGGTTTCGTAGGCTAGCGATGACACCAAGGGTTGATTATGGCCTGGATAGGTTAATCAATGTCTATTAATAATTTAATTTCAAGCCTAAATAAAGGACCTGACATACACATAGCTTTGAAAAACTTTTCCCGCTCATGAAAGTAGGGTTTAAAGTCCTACTTTCGGCAGTAACTGGACTAGGCAGAACATGTTATATTATGGGCAACATTTTGCCCAAGTAGTGGCATTTCACCTCCGCTTCATAGAATGTTACCCACAAAACGAAAACCTGTACATTTGCACCCAATCTGAATGATAATGTGTAAAAGCGATTCCTTGAAACAGTTTGTCGCCAAAGATCGGTTTGGAGGGGGAGGGGGGGGGGGGGGGTATAACAATGATATTATTACTTGTAAACCTCATAAAACTTGCAATAAAACTATTAGTTGACATGTTATACGATTTTCAAAATCATTAAAAATATTCATCTTAGCATCCACTAAAAATTATAGTCTCAATCCGACGGGAAGATTTATAGATATAATTCCCCACAGAAACTACAGCTACTCAGTCCACCATTTTAAATGTAAAGAGTTTCTTACCTGGATCAAGCTGTAATGTTTTATTGTTGAGATTAATGGTAGCCTTGCTGTATGTTGACGTCATACCAGATATAGCCTCGTTTAACTACAATTACATGATATATAAAAACAGGTGGTTGTTTAAAGAGAGAGAGACGGAGGGGGAGGGGAGAGAGAGAGGGAGTGGGAGAGAGGGGAGGGGGGAGGGGGATGGAGAGAGAGGGAGTGAGAGAGAAGGAGGGGGAGGGGAGAGAGAGAGGGAGTGGGAGAGAGGGGAGGGGGAGGGGATGGAGAGAGGGGGAGAGAGAAAGAGAGAGAGAGAGGGGGAGAGAGAGAGGGGAGAGAGAGGGAGAGAGAAAGGGAGAGGGAGAGCGAAAGGGGGAGAGAGAGAGGGAAAGAGAGAGGGGGGAGGGAGAGCGAGAGAGGGAGGGAGAGAGAGAGAGATTAGGAGAGAGTGAGGGGGAGGTGCGTCGTGGTCTTAAGCAGTAGATGGAAACCGGAGGATCCGAAGAAAACAAAGGAGGTTGTACAGTACACCCGACCTGTACTCCTCCTTGTCACTTTAATCCAGGGAATCGAATTGACGATGCTTCGAGAGTTAACGCCCGCTTTCACTTCAGGTGTTATCGCAGACACGTTTTTATTATCTATATATTAGTATCCTCAGTGCAAACGCAGGCTCCTTTCTTGTGGTTGGAAACCAGATTACACGGAGTAAACCACATGCGCTCAAGCCATGGTTCGAGACTGTGAACGCAAGTCAGAAATGACCAAACAGCTAGAACTTGACACCCCAACTTCCCATACGAGCACCTACCTGTTGGACCTTTTTGGCATCTTTCAAAGCATCTGGACCAATATCCGAAACCTTCTTCATCTGGCGTTTAATGTCGGCATCCTTGAAATATTTCCAATCAAACATGGATGCATTGTTAGCCGCTTCCTTATTGAATTCTGATAATTTAACCGTCGCTGCCACCTAGGTAGAAATACAAAATATAAAATAGACAGAGTATTACTATTGGTATTTCTCGGAAAATTCCGGCAAATTCCTAGCTATTTGAATTTATCTTTTCTACGGTAGTTGGTATGAAATGAAATAAAATGGGTTTAACGTCCTACTGTTCTGCTTCGACTGGGTCAATTAGGAGGTCCCGTGTTTTATGCAGGTGTTGGCTAAGAAGTTCATCTGGATTTTACGCTGTTGTTTCCCCTTATCAGTAGTGCAACCCTAAAATAAAGTTTGAAAGTGGGGCTGGCAAGGGAAACGTATAGTCTTTAGGATGTGTACACATCGGTGTGCACGTAAAAGAACCATTATTACGAGTTGGAATCGGAAATAGGAGTAGGTCGTAGTGCAGCGGTCCCCGCAAATTTCCCCTCAGAGGATGTTGAACAGTGCATGCAACTCTTCATTAGCACTGTCCGGTACAATGCAGGTACCGTCCTCTCCATTACCTCCACCCCATTCCCAATTGCAATTTGACTTGAAAGGTTGTCCCCTTTCCACACCGTACCTCTCCACCAGCCTTCTTTCAAACCATATTCTTTTCACCACGCCCGCAATGTGACATACACCTGTACATCTGTACCGATCTGTATGGCGTTGAATATTGTAAAAGTGGGTATATTATACAACAGTCATAGTGGACATGTGGTGTTTGTTGTATGAATAAAATAAAACCAAGTACGAACATTCCAAACCATTAGACAAAATTCGAAGTCCTAAAAACGGTATAGACAAAAATGTGTAAAAACGCAAAATAGTGTAATCAGCATATGGACTGTTCACCGTGTACAAAATACACGACGAACAGTGGTAACAGGTGTCCTAGGAAGAGTAAGCTTACCCTGCCTGGCGCGCCACACCCGCCATAGCTGCATCCAATCTATTAAGCGAAAACTCGGTAAAATAGCGTGATAGACCAATGAACTATCGGTATGCAAAATGCACGTGATGAACAGTGTTAACGATGTAGTACACATATATAATCAGGTAGATAGTATACCCGTCAATTAAATATGTCTAGAATAATAGTCGAGAGAGACATGTTATATTTACCGATCAAGTAAATATGACGACCATAAAACATTTTAAAAGGTCATGCAGGTCACCTTCCTGATATATTAGACAGGGAATGTAATGAGTTATAGAACCTGCGCTTAATCAATATAGAAGATAGAGAGAGAGAGAGAGAGGGGGGAGCGAAATGGGGTTTAACGTCCAATCGACACAAACGTCATGCCGGGACTAACATAAGGTTTCATTTCATTTAATAATTCGCTTGCGCATAGGGGTCTACAGCAGTTGGGGGAAAGGGAGGACCCGGAGAAAACCCACGGGTATTTTTTAAGTTTGCTATCTTAAATGCAAGGTGTTGTAGGTAGGCTTTTAGACAATCGGAGAAATCTCACTCGCCCCCACCCCAACACACTCGCCCCTACGCCAACACCTACCCCAACACCCATTACCAAATTATATTTGTTTGCGTGTCATAAATGCCATTTGTTGTAGTCAATAGTGGAAGTAGTACTCCCCCCCCTCCCTTCAATAATAAGCAATACTATGTATCTAGCAATTAATTTGTCGTCATAAACCACCAGCAGTCTGAATCGGATCCTCAGATCTCAGCGGGATCTTTTTCTTGTGAGTGGTGCAAGACGGCCACGGACAGTTGTCTAGTAGTTCGAGTGATACGACAAACCGAGGTCCCGTGTCGTGTTTTCATTGGTGCACGAAATGATATCTTAACAGTTGGCATTCGATATAGGAGTAAGTCGTAGTACCGCTGTCCGGGCAAATTTTTCCCCCATACGGCGCTGTCCCATCTTCATTTGCCCAGGAGGAGCAGAACAGAAGGACGTTAAACCAAATTTTATTTCATTTCGATAGATCTCAGATACTAGCAGACAACAGTTCTTTATTACCCGAAACAAATCTGATTATAACATTTGAGCATTTCGCTACGCAGTGTTCTATGACGGAAGCTTTGCCTGAGCAGTGGCACTACTGCCTATCTTTTTTTCGATTTACAACTGTCGAGAGACCTTTCACGCGTTGTCAGGGTTGACAAGTCCGATTCCCGGGTCTTCCGTACGACTAGACACATTATCTTGTTAGGCCTTGTGTGATGTAATAACGACAAGGGGGGAAATATGCTGAAAACTCAAGATGAACATTCGTTACGCCCCCCCCCCCGCCAAAGCTTTGCGTATGTGCCAGCATGCAATAAGCCAAATGTTTATCCAGCAGCGTACTTCGTTAAGGCCTACTTTTATTTCGAATTACATCAGCCAAGCATCATTTTACGTGCACGGCAATGTTTACACCGGGACCTCGGCCTTTTGTCCCATCCGAACCACTAGACCCTATTCCTTGCCACGTCCGCTCCACACAGGGGAAAACCACGTCGGAAACGCCCTCCAGGTTAGCGAACCAGTGTCTGACTCGCCGAGTCAAGGCGGATCTCATTTAAAAAAAGAAAATATAAATACATAATTTAAATATCATTTTAGATTTATTTACTAACGTCATAACTAAAACTAACCTAACGACCTGCTAAAAACACAAAAATGTTCTTTCATAACAACCATATCATTGATTTCCGTTATATAGGACGCCCCATATGTTCATTAAAAAATTATCTTTATAAACAAAACAATTGAATTTTCTCACGTTGAGCACTCGTTTCTTAGTAACATAATTATTTTCTTATCAAGTGGATTAATATCATTTTTATATTTATAGTGCAGGTGTATCGCAAACAAGTTAGTCTCGTTCCCAGGCCCGTAGCCAGGGGGTGGCACAGGGGGGGGGCAACTGCCCTCCCAATACTGAGTCTTGCCCCCCCCCCCCAATATCACAAGAAAATTGGCCTTTACCGCAAAATTCATGCAGATGCCCATGCTAGTTGGCCCTCCCGAAAACATCTTTGCCCCCCCCCCCAAAAAAAACAACTTCCTGGCTACGGGCCTGCTCGTTCCATCCAGTTTAGTTAGTCCCGAAACGACCTAGTTTGTATAGAGTGGACTTTAAACCCCATGCTCGTCTTTCTTAGCCACCAAACAAAAAACAAATGGGTCACGTCCCATCTAGTTTAGTTAGTCCCGAAACGACCTTGTTTGTATCCAGTGGACGTTAAACCCCATGATCGTCTTTCTTAGTAGCCGAACGAAAAAACCGAGTCACATGTACGCCATGGCGTGCACGTCTAAATTCACTCATAATCAACCATCAAAATATGATGTTAAACCCCAATTCTATTTTTACGATGACGATAATGATGATGGGGATCACAATGGCTACGCCAGAGAGGGAGAAATATGGTTTAACGTCCACACGACACCATAATTCACTTGCGCGTAGTGGTCTTGCAGTGGGAGGAATGAATGAATGAAATGGGGTTTAACGTCTAGCGCTTAAGCACCTAACCTGGGCCAATTGAAGACGGGCATACGCCATACAGTGTGCTATGAGGGAAATTTTTGCCCGGGCAGCGGCGCTACGGCCTACTCTTATATCGAATTCGAACTGCCAAGGGATCTTTTACGTGCACTCCAATTTGTACACGGGACTTTGGTATTTCGTCCCATCCGAACGACTAGGCAGCTGTCCTTGTCAGGCCCTCCTTCTGCATCACTGACAAGAGGAAATCACGCCGGAAAATCGAGATGAGTTTTCTCGGCCAATGCAGGGATCGAACACTCGACCTCCAGGCTAGCGAACCAGCGCCTTATCCATTTAGCCACCGTGATCCCCTGCAGTGGGAGGAATCCGGAGAAAACCCGCGAGGTTGGTCAGGAGATCCGACTCCTTGTCACGTACGTACAGGATGGAAATCGAAACAATGCCATTTTACTCAATGACAAACCTTAAGATTTCACGTGCGCACGTTAAACTACTAACCCCCCACCCCCTCTGCCTTCGTGCACCATGGCGACGACAGCGCTAAACCGTTCCACTGTTTCCCGTGTGTAAGTGCTCGTGAGATAAGAGGTCAAGTAGACAACAAACAGCTGATATGGGATGGAGTTACATTATTCAAGATATAGATAGATAAGAACTAGCCATTCTTGCTATAATAGTTCGAAAGTAGGTGATGTAAAATGAATAATTTGAAAATTTCATTCAAATTACTCTATTGTAAGCGAAGATATTGGCATTTAAAGATTTGACCGACGTGTGCAATAATTTCAACCACGGACCTGGTTGATCAGAGCTAAGACTCGAAGCGTCTTGGATCGCCATATTTGATTTATCACTTAAACGTTTTAATCTGTTTAATATCGGAGCAATGTGATGCCATCCAAAGTTGATTAACGCCTGGATCAGTTAATTAATGTCTAATTAATACTTTAGAAAACATTTCATGCCCAAATAAAGACCTGCACTAGGCAGATTTAGCTCTTGAATAATGCATGTTTAAGTCTATAATCAACTCTTTAATAATTTAATTTAAAAATGGGGGGTTGGTATGGCCTAGTGGTTTAGAGAGCCGCGCTTCGGCCTCTAGCTGGCCGGTCACCTCTGGCTTGTGGCTGTGTTTTCGAGCCCCAGTGTGAGCGTATGTGACATGGAGACAGAGGCGCCTTCTAAACCTCGTGGGTTTTCTCCGGACACTCCGGTTTCCTCCCACTGCTAAAGACCCCTACGCGCAAGCCCAAAATGACCTAGTTTGTGTCGAGCGGACGTTAAACCCCATTTTCTCTCTTTCTTTCTCTTTAATTTAAAAATGGAGAATCGACGTTTCTTTTTGATTATCATGTGTCGTTTCTGCGATAATAAACAATCTATGCACACATCTTTTCAAAACTACAAACATTGATAACTTTGAATACATTCACTCTGCATTATCTAATTTTAACTATTATAGCAAGAATGACCAACTCTTTATCTAAATCTTACATAATGTAGACTATCTTTAAATTGGATGCATGAATACATTCATTACATTTAAGATACAGATATGACGTCATCCTTTGATGTTGGCATACCATTATTTCAAATACGGGCAATGTGGCAATATATATATATATATATATATATTTAATATACTGAATGAAATATTAAAATATTTGACTCAAGTGACGTATACCATTGAAAGGCACGTGCGAGTGTCTGTATTCTAAATTTTTTGTTTAAAAAATTATTGGTCTCGGGCTTAAGACATTGCACAATATATTGAAACAAGACTCTGGCTGACGTCCTCGTCTAAGTATCAATATTATTACTTAATGTCTCGCTCTCGACTATTAAATCAACACTTATATACACTTCCGATAACGAAAGATAAGCCTCTTTGATGTAAACAAAGGTGTTATTGAACAGGTTCAGCCAGATGGCCTTGTTTCCACCACACCACCCAAATGATAAGCCTGAATCAACTGATTAAAAAATTTAAAACCGCATTCATTATTTATCAATTTTGACATAGTAAACAAATTAATGTATTTCATTTTATAAAATATTACTCGTCGGACCTCACACATCACCAGACGTTTTAATGTTTCATTTGATTTTCTAAACAATTTTTAATCATGTTATAAAATAGCATTATAACTCATTTAATTTATATGATTGTTCCCTATTATTTTATAGAATGCGCATAACAGATCAGATTATTATAATATGGTCCTCCTACTTCCCTCCCATTGCTAAAGACCCCTCTCGTAAGCGAATTATTGAAATAAAATTAAACCATATGTTGGTCCCGAAATGACATAGCTTATGTCGAGTGGACGTTATCCCCTCTCTCCCTCAATCTGAGCCGCATTGTATGGGCGGTGGGAACAGCGGGGGTACTGTTTAGACGTGCGTAGACGATCCTATGGCAGTTGAAATTCGACGAAGATAATGCGGAAATGGTTTAATTTTATTTCAATTATTCGCTTGCGCGTAGGGGTCTTTAGCTGTGGGAGCAAACCTGAGGATACGGAGAAAACCAGCGAGGTTTATTAGGCGACCCTACCCCTTGTCACGTACAACCGGGGATTCGGAACCACGCCAGTTCACAAGCTTTATGGCGCTACTTGTAGACGCTAAAGGCGCAGGGGGGGGGGGCTAATAGTCTAGAGTGCCGGGCTTCGACCTCTAGCTGCGGCTGTGGTATCGAGCCCTGTTGTGAGCGTATGTGGCATGGGGATAGGGGCGCCTTCTCAACCTCGTGGGTTTTCTCCGGGCACTCCGGTTTCCTCCCACTGCTAAAGATCTCTATGTGCAAGCGAATTATTGAATAAAATTAAACCATATGTTAGTCCCGAAATGACCTAGTCGTGTTAAGTGGACGTTAAACCCCATTTCTCTCTCTCTCTCTCTCTCTCTCTCTCTCTCTCTCTCGCTAAAAGTGCAGTTTGTTTGTTGTACGTGCAATGTTTACTAACCATTAATTCTCACCTTGCACCAAAAAAAACCAAAGGAAAGGAAAGAACAGGTTGTGTAAACAACAAAACTATTTAACAAAGTAAGAATAGGTCATATTTAAACATACATTAAACAAGAGCTAAATCTGCCTATTGTGGGTTAATGCACAAGACAAGACCATAAACAACTCTCTAGGCCATCGGATGGCTAGATTTTAATACGTTTTACGGTTGATGCGGCTACGCTAAAAGTGAATAATCGAGACGTTATTTATTATCGTAGCAATGACAATCGAGACGTTGTTTATTATCGTTACAACGGCATTATAATTAGAATATAATTGTATCGCCAATGGCTATAGCTAGTAATAGGGATGTTACTGGACAATAATTTAGATAACAATTGTCTATTTTTTAAACTCTTAGCTCTTAATCTAATGCCACTTTTAGTCATAAAACTTGTTTGGGACTTCAAATCAGGGCCAAAACACCTTAAAAATGTGATTTAGAAATAATTATATTGTACAAAATGACAGACAGGGAGAGAAATTGGGTTAAAAGTCCACTCGACACAAACCGGGTCATTTCAGGACTAACATATGGTTCAACTTTATTTCAATAATTAGCTTGCGCGTAGGAGTCTTTAACAGCTGGGGGAAACCAGGGGACCCAGAGAAAACCCACGAGGTTAGAAAAGCAGCCCTACTCCTTGTCACGTTCAACCAAGGAATCGAAACCACGCCAGTTGACTCAACGCGCACATGTTAATTATTATTATATAAATGAAATAATTTTACCTGTTTCTGTTCATTTGCATCTGTTATATCCGTGTTATAAGTCCAATCAGCATTGACTTGTTGATTCAGCATTACTCCAAACGCCTCATTATATTCCTTTAACCATTTCTTGGCATCGTCTTCGGAACCTTGACACTCCGAATCTTGGAGGATTCCAAGAAGAAGAATGGCTATGTATCCCTTCATGATAGCCGCACCATGAAGTGTGCCTTCCTTCTAGCCGTGTACAACTAAATAGTTTGGTAAAATAGAACACACTTTATGTTAAATAAAATGCTCGTTATCGTTTAAAGCAACACAAGTTTGTTGGTAGTTAGACAGTGCGTGTATTCCCTTTAAAAATAAAACTACTTATGAAGGTATGGTGTGACAGGTTTTTTTTTCAAAATGTCTTCACTGAATGTGTGTCGCGCGCGTCTGTGTGTCAGGACCTCTGATACACCTCACAGCGTGTCTCGAGCCGAGATAAACACCAAGCTGTGATCTCGGTTACAAGAAAACTACCGATATGAGGAAGACAGGGGCGGGGACGGCTTTACGGATCAGCGGGAGTGGGAGAGAGAGAGAGAGAGAGAGAGAGACGTCCAATGGACACAGTAATTCGCTTGTCCGTAGGGTCTTCAGCAGTAGGAAGAGACCGGAGGGCCCAGCGAAAATCCACGAGATTTGACAGTTGTCACGTACATGCCAGATCTTATGGTTTAAAGCGCACGCATTTAACCATAGGACCACCTACCCCCCAATTCCCACCCACCCATCCCTGCCTAAAAATATTGGGGAAATTCTGATGATGTTGCCACGTGCAAATTGTCACGAGCAGTTTCTTTTTGTGTATTCAGGGGAGATGCACCCCACAAATCCAGACACCCCTATGAACCAATGCTCCAAATTCCTTCAAACATGCCATTTTATGGCTCTCCCAGAAACAGCTGGCACCCCTATGAACCACTCAATCAAATTCCTTAAAGCGGAAATTTCAAACATTTAAGTTATATTTTTAAAAATTATTAAAATAAAGCTTTAAAATAGGTGGTATCCATAAACAGTCCTACCTTTTTAAAAAATAATCCTATTAATCCTATAACTCACTATTGCCAGCTGAGAAATTGGCAAAAATGTAATTTTTAACTTCAAATTCCAACGTTGGGAGATGACTGCCCCATGTTGTCAATAGTAAAACGAGGGGGGTATCTAAGTTACTTCCTGTGTCAATGATTTTTAAGGGTGGGAAATAATAATGATCGAATAATAGTGAGTTGATAAGCTATTGAGAAAAATACATAGAAATAATTATGTTTTGACTTTCCTAGAAAATTTGAAATTCTCGCTTTAAGATATGGCATTTCCACGGTTAAGTCTCTGTTACAATGTCAGGAACCCTACGCAACATTCCATTAGATTGCTTAAGATCTGTCATTTCCACGTTTCTGCTCCGAACTGGGCTAATGAAAACGGGAATACGCCATACATTGTGATGTGAGGGGAAATTTTGCCAGGATATCGGCACTACGGCCTACTCTTGTATCGGATTCCAACTTTCAACGGATCTTTTACGTGCAAACCAATGTGTACACGGGACCTCGGGGCTTGCCCTATCCGAACGACTACACAACTGTCCTTGTTAGGCCCTGTATCCATAGGCTGTTCCCTTGTGGCGTGTTACCTTGTGGCGTTGTGACTTGTTCCCCGACCCTGTACCTGCCCTTATCCATAGGTTGTTCCCTTGTGGCGTGTGCAATGTACAATGGAAAGATAGGTAAAAGAAAAGTCTACATACGAACGTTGATGAGAGAGCAATTAACACAAGACACAACTATCATTATGCGAACCGTCTTTTTTATTGATATATTGATAGCTCGACGATGAACTCAACTACGGTACTGAAAATCGGAAGGATGGGGAGGATGTAGCTATCACATTCAGTGTCGGATTAACCTTGTGGGGTGGGGGAGCATACCAACTGTGCGGGAGCCCCATTGCCGTTTGTTCAAATTATTCGTACTGATCGCGGATCGTACTAGTATGTTCTTCGCCCCTTCGGGTGTCTGGGGTGTTTTCCTTCAGGATTTCTTTCTTTCACATTAGGATTAATTTCAGTGTATCTGAGAAAATAATTTTGGCCAGCGATTTCATTGACGTTTTGAATTCGTTGACAAATTGGGTATTGTAAACAGACTCCTTCCTCATATGATGTTTCCATTTACTTTATGCTATAGTAAAATCCGGGATAAATATTTGGGAGGGGGGGGGGCTTATATGTGGGGAGCCCGGGACATTTTCCAACTATGCCCCCTCCCCTCCCTGACCAGGTACTGATTGCATTTATTTTCCTCCCGGGTGCTCATCTCAGAAGATAACATGTCCTCAGAAAAGGCCCACGTTGCTGGGTCTGGCCATTTTTTGGAACTCGCAATGGACTGGGTGAATTTCACACAAGTTTCCATACAATATCGCACTCGTAATAACGTGTTCCCTCTAGTGCAGCTGAGAAAGAATTGACATGTTCATTGTCTGTGTTCCCGGTCACAAGCCACATGTTCCGTGCACGAGGCCACATGTTCCCTGGGAACATCCTATGGGAACGGGCACGTTAAAAAAACAAAGGTCCATTGTCCTTGTGGCGCGTCACAAGGGAACAAGGGAACACGCCACAAGAGAACAGTCTGTGGATACAGGGCCTTACGCCGTCCGTCCTGGGTTGGCACAGAAAAATAAAAAGTCAAAACACCATTTCATTTAATTTAATTTTTTTTAAAGTTAAATCGACTTGCATCAGACTACATTACTACCTATTTAAACGTCTCAGTATTTATTTTTATTTATTTTTTGTGGGGTTGAAAAATATTTGGACGTTCTGATGTCTCTTCTTTTTTTGTGCTGCACATACTATGGTAACTATAGCCTATGCCGCTATCTTGTAATCTATAGTCTATTTCATAATCTTGTATACTGTGAAAATTCCAAAGAAAAGGCACAAAACAAAAATGTGTTTGTATATTTCGAGTGTTACCTATACACGGGCGGATCCAAGAATTGTTGCAGGAGGGGGTTTGTCAGGTTCCTGTTAAAGAAATCTGTCATCATCGTCTCTAAATTATATAGGCATACATTACAAATTAGGCTTTTTAAAAGAGAGAAATCATTTTGGTAATGATGTAGGATCACATTGTGATTCAATTTCATTGATGCAAAACAGTCTATTTCTTTTATGTAGCTGAGCAGGGTGGGATTTAGACCCCCTAAACCTACCCTCTGGATTCGCCCCTGGGATATAATTTAATCTTGTGTATTTGGCACTAATTTATTTCACATTCATTCAATATCAAATCATTGTTCAAAACTCGAACAAATCGTTTAATAATGAATGAATGAAATGGGGTTTAACGTCCTACGCTTAAGCACCTAACCTGGGCCAATTGAAGACAGGCATACGCCAACAGTGTGCTATGAGGGAAATTTTGCCCGGGCAGCGGCGCTACGGCCTACTCTTATATCGAATTCCAACTGCCAAGGGATCTTTTACGTGCACTCCAATTTGTACACGGGACCTCGGTTTTTCGTCCCATCCGAACGACTAGGCAGCTGTCCTTGTCAGGCCCTCCTTCTGCATCACTGACAAGGGGAAATCACGCCGGAAAATCGAGATGAACTTTCTCGGCCAATGCAGGGATCGAACACTCAACCTCCAGGCTAGCGAACCAGCGCCTTATCCACTTAGCCACCGTGATCCCTAAATCGTTTAATAGCCCTAATATAAAGCGTACTGATTAAATTTGATAATGGATGTCCAATTTACAAGAAAAAGGACGGTGACTTGTCGGTTGGTTCCGTCTACATATTGGCGTGTACGCACAAAAAAACCCTTGATAGATAGAATTCAAAATTTCCCCCATAGGCCGTCTTCAATAGCCCGGTCGATAAGAAAAGTAAGACGCTAAACCCCATTTCATTCCATTTCTTCACAGTAAGGAGACAACAATGCTCCAGGGCCCAGTTTCTCGAAATCTTAACTAAAGATAAAATCCAAATTTTAGTAGATACTTCACATTTGCCTAGATAAGCACTAAATTCAATCTAATATTATCAAATCAAATTACTAAAATTTGGATTTTTATCTTAGTTAAACATGTATTATACAAGATATAAATCTGTCTATTGTAGGTCTTTCTTTATGCCTAAAATGATATCTAAATTATTAATTAGATATCAATTAACTTATCTAGACCATAATCAACTCTCGATGTAAACGAATGAATGAATGAAATGGGGTTTAACGCCCTACTATTAAACGGTAGCCTGCGATATTTACTGGATTATGATCCTATTTTCTGCTCAACTGTTTTCTAATCGTACCTACTTTAGCAATGATGGTCGAGGCTAGGCCGAAAATTCAATCGTTGAAATCTCTGTTCAGATTGGACCAATTTGACTAAAATTTCAACAGATTTCCTCTACATTATCTAGTTTTTAACTATTATAGTGAGAACTGCCAACTGTTTATTTGATCTCACATAATGTATCTTGAAAAGTCCTTGAAACAGGCCCCTAGACTATCGATGTTGATAAAACTAAGATAAAATCCAAATTTTAGTACATTGTAATTTGATTGTATAACATTAGATTGATTTTAGTGTTAAGCCAATCAAGTTTGAAGTATCTACTAGAATTTGGATTTTATCTTTAGTTAAGATTTCGTGATACAGGCCCCTGGACTGTCGATGTGTATATTAAAGTTTTATGTGAGTGGAAATGTCACCTTATCTTGATCTGTACACAGATTGACATGAAGTATACTGTTTACTGATCGTGAACCAATATTTTATAAACTCTCTCATCAAATAAATACTAAATAATTTATATACTTTTATAAAATAGATTATTTACACTGGTTTCACGGTTTCGCTGGACTATATTTTAAAGGGTTTTTTCTTAACTGCGATAACGATATGAATTCTACACTAATCAAGAAAACGCATCTTCAATAGAATGTTTGATATGACGTTAGGGGGTCATCACTGTTGGCCCAAAAAAATTAATGGCGATTTTCCAGTGTGGTTCCCCCTCGTCAGTCATGGTGTAGAACGGGGGGGGGGTGAAAAGGATGTACGACTGTCTAGTCGTTCGGATAATATGGAAAAAATGAGATTCCCTATACGATAAGTCTTAGTGCCGCTGCAGGAGCAAATCTCCGTCATAGCATACTGTATGACGTATGTACATCTTCATTAGCCCCGTGCAGAACAGTAGAACGTTTAACTCCACTTCACTACATCATTTCAGGGCTACATATTGTAAAATAGAATACGGTCGTTGCTTCAGGAACACGCCAGAAAACATACTAAACTTAGGCTACCTGTCTACAGTTAGCTCGGCTTGAGAAAACACACTAAGCGAGTTGACAGACATTTTTAGTCCTAAATCGACGATTTTACACGAATACACTAAGTATACTTCGAGAATTTTGAGAAGTATTTATTCTGCTTCCATTCAAAGGAGCTAAATCGCTAAAATTTGGGACCTAGAAATTCACAAAAGCGGGTCGCAACGCATATAATTCTGTAATATGAATGTATATAAACTAATTTACATTCAATTGTTTCCATTTTTACTCCAATTTCAAATCAGTTGTGTTCGTCGAAATAAGCCAGCAATCTCAATCGAGTGCAAATTTCTAGCGTCTAATTTTCCATTCTACATAACTCGGTTTGAATTAGTGCAATGTGTCTAGCCTCGTCCCTCGAGTCTCTCAATACACTGAAGCGCATTATGGTACAAGACTCGTGTACCAATGTTAAAAAAATTATTTTATCTTAAATATCGGATATCAGAAGACCATTTTTTCCCGGTAAGTTAACATGTTTATGTTGATTTAAATGGGTCAATAATTCGTGTTTTTGATGTCGAAGATTTTTGAGGATTTTGAGTTACGGACTTAGGTCCTGTAATAGAATTGCATAGATTTATTTAGTGTGTGTATGTCAGGTGTGGAACGGAAGAGAACCGCATTACAAAACTCATTTTTGGATATGGCGGCCAGTCAGTATGAAGTACGTGGATCAATTGGCAAAAATCTCGACAGATTCCGGTACCCTACATCTAGACTCGGATGTAGGACGAATTCCGCCATTTTGGAACTATTTTAAAGGACCTGGATAAAAATGGAGATTATATCAACAAAAAGAAAATTGGCTGCTATTTTGGGACTTTTTTTTGTAAAAGCGGCAAATTTTCCTGTTAAAGTAAATCGGTAGTCGACTAGCCGCATCGCAAATGTATAGTTGTAGGTACATATCACTTACTGTCATACATCCTAGTCTAGATGTAGGGTTACGGAGGGTACCGGAATCTGTCAAGGTTTGCCGAATGGTACATCGATCTCTGTGTACAGAATGGCCAGAAAAGAGGCGCTAAAATGGGGCAATAACTCTCTCAAATAGATTTCAATGGGAAGCATGTTCATTTGACCCATTAGCCTAGTCAGAGCAGAAAAATATAACGTTAAACTTCATATCATTACATGTTACCGTTACCTGTTGTACAGCGGATATAAGATAGTAAATTGCATTTTAACAGATGAAATCGCACAGGTGTCAAGGAAATGAGAAGATTGTCACTTTCTGATTTTCAATGGTCTACATTTTAAAAACAAAATGTCAAGAACAGTTAATTGAGATCAGGCGGCTCGGTTTAAAGTGCACTGCTAAAATGGTTCGGTTTTAAAGGGGAAGGCCAAATAAACCATTTGATCCGATTTTTGGCCAAAGAACGACGCGTGAACACGATAGAGCAGTAAAATTATGCCAAATCTGTATGCTTACTATAGAGCCCAGTGATCGTGTTGAACCAACTATGGCATGTCTGCTCTTAATAAAAAAATAAATTTCTCTCTTACAAAAACTTTTTTGCTTGTGTCACAGAGGGAATTATTTATCAATATATATCCATGACAACCTGGTTGAAAATCGTTGGTCTTCCCCTTTAAGTTCATTGCGTTCCACTTTTCTTAAGACCGGGAATGGTGTAGCAATATAGACGTGGGGACATTGTTTTTAAGATTATAGACATTAAAGGGGGAGATAGAATAGCTTTATGTTTCACCCATATTAGTATAATATTTGGTGTGTACTGAGATCAACTTAGAGTAGATTGACATATTGATGTATAAAAAGAGTAGTGTAGCCAAACATTACTGGCTCTATATGTCAACAATATGATAATTAATATCTCATGGGAATGTTCATTAGTGAATTTCCATTCTACCATATAAGGGTGGGTTGTTGACGTAATGGGCTCAATTGACCAATCTCTATACTTATTAACATCATATCTGACCAATTAGATAATTTAATGCCCAAATCCATCAGATACAAAATCATGCTTCTGGTGGTAATTCGCCAGACAACATTTGGTTTCAGAAGGAGGAAGATGTGAGAGCTCCTATTAGTAAACTCGCCCAGCGAGTTTAGCTAGCTTTAAGGAGACTTTAGCTAGCATTGCCTGTAATTGTAATCTGTAATTCGCTTGTATGTATACCTATATATGCTACATAAAAGGTAAAAACGAACTCTCGTATTGTTTTAACTGAGAAGACGAACGTCTTAAGTAATAAGGAACCAGTAAAAGTACACAACGTGAAAGGAGAAGAAAAGACGATCACAAGGCTAACAGAATTATGTAACAAGATGCTCGAGTCTAACTTAGGATCTGGGGATCTCTAGCCCTGCTCTCCGGGTCCGAAGAAGACGTCGTATTGTTACAATGGTAGTTCAGGACATCCAGAACCTCCTAGTCTTTAACGTATATTGGTGGAATATTTGTCTAAATGGTAGAGACTATGTTAATGAAGATGGACATACGCTATGCAGGAAAGCGGCTCTACGGCCTGCTGTTTTTTTTTTCGAATTCAAACTGAATAGGCGATCATACTTCTTGTCACGTACAAGCTGATATCTAATCCACAAAAATTGGCTCAATGGCATTTCTTATGATCTAAATCATTCGGTTAAAGGGTCATTCTCGATTATATTTTGGAAAATAAAACTGCTTTATCTTTTTAAGCGTCGAGCAACTAACTCAATATACGTGATACAACTTAAACCGGTCACGACGGAAGTTGCTAGGTTGTGTCATGGGTGTAACTGCTTACAAAATCAATAGATTTGAATATCTAGTACAACAACAGTAAGCACATACCTTAGTAACTGCAAGTTTTTTCTTAACTCAATTTTAATTTTAAAAAAAGTGAGTTACTAGATTTGCCTTTTGACGGGAGACGTGGGGTATGTATAGACCTCTAAAGGCACCGCCATAGATTACCAGGTCAAACAAGTAACAACTCGACCCTAAATCCTAAAAGGGTTACAGTGTCCAGATAAGCGTCTGTGATGTTAACCGTAACAACTTAAAAGGGTTACGGTGTCCAGATAAGCGATTGTGATGTTCACCTCCTATCGAGTCAAAATTTTGAGCCGAAATTTGAGACAAGGTAAATACACCATTCGTCTATATTTTTTCCGTTTATATTTCATATGTAAACAGAATTTTTTTTTCTGAGACTGTTAAAAAATCGGAATTGTCCCTTTAAACGAGTTGACAATAAATGAACGACATACGAATGAAACTTTGCCCAAAGAGGAATTGAATTCTAAATATCAAGGATTGCTTTTTTAAAAGCAATATTTTTTTTAGATTTGTATCTGAAAAAGGATTGGTCAACAGGCATAGCCTATATCAATCCCTCTTCCTTTAGGATTGTTAGGGATTTTTAATATCGAGGTCTCATATAAATAGCAACTGTGGGGCTGAAAAGGAGTTTGTGGCTAGTCGTTGGGATGGGACTAAAAATCGAGTACACATCAAAGTAAAAAGCCTGTAAACTCTGTATTCTCTGTTATTTCAATTTTAACGTCTTTGGAGAACGCTTACAAACTATTGTGTTTGTTTATCAGACCTCCTTGACAAAGCCACTGTATAACCACTGTGCTAACGAAACACTTAATGGTCCTATCTTGCGGTTATCTGAAATTCCCCGGTTGCCTGGCTGCCTACAATCGTATGATAATCTTATTTGCAATACAGAACACTATCAAGAGATAATTCAAGATTCTTGTTACTTTGGTGTCGGGTACCACAGAATGGTATTCACATCATCCTCGCATAGCCAGGCGCCGAATACCAGAGCATGGTATTCGTTTCATATCATCATCGCATAGCCAGGATCCCAAGTGGCGAATACCAGAGAATGGTATTCGTTTCATATCATCATCGCATAGCCAGGATCCTAAGTGACGAATACCAGAGAATGATATTAATACCATCATCACACAAGCAGGGGTTCGAGTACCAGAGAATGGTATATGTTTCATCTTCAGATACCCAGGCGACCAGTACCAGGGAATGTTTTTTTTTGTCATCTTCACACAATCATGAGGTCGAGTACCAGAGGATGGTATCCATTCATATCATCATCACACAACAGGATAAAGAGTACCAGAGCATAGTGTTTTGCAGCCCAGAAAGCGGGATTTAACTGCTTTGTATCGCCAGGGCACCTGTTTATTAATATACCAAAAGGACCATGGCCGGTTCGACCGGCGGACGCGGAAGAGCGGTAACCCTGTACATTTATCTACAGCCGAAAAAATTTAAGAAAATGTAAAATTATGGTATTGAATGGTTTATGAAATATTCTAAACTTAGAAAAGCTATTTGATAAATTATAGCTTACTTATCACCCAATTTAATGGGTTGAGGCCTGTGGTCTTTTGCGTGCGCGTTAGACTATATTTATGGTCTGTCATTGGGTGAAGTGGTGCGGTTTCGATCATATGCGTGTATTATAGTGACGAAGGGTATTGTGGCCCGCCCAACCTCGTAGATTTCTTCGGGTCCTCCGGTATCCTCTCATTTCTAAAGATCGTTACGCACAAACGAATTATTGTAAAAAAAAACAAACAAAAAAAACAGCACATTTCTATAGCCAGAATAATAAGTATTCTCCAGGATAAATTTGTTTAGGATTTGTTGGAGTTTTAAAGATTTCGATGGCGGCCATATTGGATTTATGCTAATTGTTAGCCGTATGTTGATACGACGTCACGGGGACGCTATGTATCTATGTTTTTATGAGCCATATGTACCACCTTTCTATCTACTCGTAATACATCTACATCATCCAAACCCAACCATTATCGAGGCCATATGGGAGTTTTAAGTTTATTTTAATGGCGGCCATATTGGATTTATTCTATTTGCTGCCCGTATGACGGTATGACGTCACAGGAATGCCATATATAGCTATGTTTTTCTAAACGCCACTTTCCCATCTACCCGTAATACATTTACGCTTTCCAAACTCAACCATCCCGAGATATAGAAGATTTAAGGTGCCAATGGCGGCAATATTGGATTTAGGTTTATTTTGGACGAATTTTGTTTGAGAGACCTTCAGGGGCCCCTTAAACAGATTCCGTCGAGAACAATTATGTTGCAATTTGTTCTTGGTATTCACTCTATATGGCTTATCTTTAGCCGACTACAATTTACATAACGTAGCTGGGGTACCACAAGGATCCAGTTTTAGATCGATTGCACAGGTTTATTTAATATTGGTTATGTATATATACAGATTAAACCCATTTTTTGATCAGTATTTTAACACCCGCCAGTAGATTATAATAATCCTTTAGCGATTTGAGACATAGATTATAATCTTTATATTAGTCAAGTAGAGAAATAAAGATTAATGGCGTTTAAATATGTAAAGGGTAGACCGAGAAGACATTTGAGATTTCCATAGGTTTCACTGGGAAGGGGGGGGGGGGGCGTGGCACTCACAAGTAATGTCTGTATATGTAGTTACTTTAGCAACGTACAATGTAGTGGTATCAAATACTAGCATTCGAAACATTTGTCTCGGGTCTTTAGTGAGCTTTCCTCCCAGCCCAGCGATGTTAGGCATTTTTTAGGCGATTATGAATTGCCGGTGTTAGACGACGGTAACATATCCCGGCTTTAGTCGCTGGCGACAAGTTACCAAATATCAACTAGGTTTCATATATTCAGCGACAAAGAATTGCGCGTTGCTATGAGATCGCACGTCAATTCCTGTAGGACATCTGTGTTTGCGTCAGATTTCACCATGTGACCTAGGTAAAGTTCTCTGTTTCTTGTTTCATCTCTTTTTTTATGTCGATTAATGTGCCGCGATTGCTGTAATTTTATATTAGTATTTCTTGTATTTATGTTACTCTAAAGCGCTATATAAAGGAATTATTATTATTATTATTATCCTAATAAAAATAACCCTCAAAAACTACGGGTTTTATTGTAAAGAGCAGTAACGCCACGATTTATTAATAAATTCAAAATATATATGACCCCAGATACCCCCTGATCATGTGGTGATGATATATCTATCGTTCTTTGATATGAAGACCATTCTTTGGTACTCGTCCCCTGGCTATGCGATGATGATGATATATATATATTATACCTTTATCTGGTACTCGTCTCCTGGCTATGCGATGATGATATATATATATATTATACCTTTATCTGGTACTCGTCTCCTGGCTATGCGATGATGATATGAATACCATTCTCTGGTACCCGACACCAAAGTGACAAGACTATTCAATTATCTATTGTCCGGTATTGCAAATAGGATGAGTATACGATTGTAGGCTGCCAGGCAACCGGGGAATTATAGATAACCGTAAGATATGATACTTAATGGGTTTCTTTAGTTCACGGTGGCCTGGTAAAGGTGTTAAGATATCCAAGATAGCAAACAGTGATAAGGGGAACTTAGTTCTAAGAGCATTGTTAAGACAGAAAAAAGAATGGCCTATTACTTCAAATATGAAAATAAAATGAAATCGGGTTTAACGTCCTACTGTTATGCTCCTAAACTAGTAAAAATTTAAGGATCGCCATTTTGTCAGATTGTGTGAATATTTTAGAATGCACCGTTTGATCAGACGAAATGTGACTTATTGCCCCTGCTCAGAAACATTACCACCAACAAAGTCACAAATAAATTTGACAAACATATACTTATCAGGCCTACCTGTAGTCGAATTATGGTATGCCTATATTCAGAAAGCAGCGACACTGTGGCAAGTGAATAAGGTATGTCGAGGTGCGAGAAAGCTGCGGGTTACAAGAGTAAACCTTATCTGTGTCTTACAAGGAATCTTATCTGTAAGCGTATTATCGCAGATTTTTCGCAGTCAATCTAGTAAAAAATAAACTGAAATCTGACGTCCTACTGACCTAGTGAGCAACGGCGGTTCATTAAATAGGACTTTGGCCCGATAACCTGAAGATCCCGGTGTTGATCTGGAAAATGTCTACGGCATTTTCTGGTTGAGTTTCCCGTTGTCAGTGATGTAGGACTAGGGCCGGACAAGAGACAGGACAACGTAAAGTTGTTTAAATGGGACGAAAACCCGAGTATACATTGGCGTGCACGTAAAAGATCCCCCGTCAGTTGGATTGGAACAGAACAGTAGGACGTTAATTAAACTCCATTTCAGTGCTAATGAATACGGGCATATTTTAATAATTTTGTGATTTGATGAGACCTTTGTCCGCAGGGCAGCGCTAGCTCATTTAGAATTCAAACGGTCAAGAGTTCCTTTACATGCACACCAATGTCTGGTCGGATAGCCGTGGCGATAGAGAGGCGGCTTCTCACCAATGCAACGAGGGTTCAATCACAGCTCAGGGCATGAACTTTATCGTTGTAAGTGACTGAGAGGGATATTCGGTCTCCCGTCCGATCAGGCAGGTTTCCCCCGAGTTCTTCGGTTTCTTCCTGCAGTTATGATCGAAATCATTTGCACGATCTGTGCCAACGCCGAATTGGAAAAAGGCCTCAGGCCTAATTTGCTACCCTTGTTAAATGACGCGATTATTATTATATTATTATTATCCTCCGATCAACAGGTCACTGTACTTTGCCATGTTCATCAACAGGTCACTGTACCTTGCCATGTTCATCAACAGGTCACTGTACCTTGCCATGTTCTTCGCCCTTCATCACGAACATCTGACCTCCTGCTTAGTTAGCCAGAGCCCCCGGACCTTCCTATGTTTATGGGAGTGTGAGTCGGGGTCATGAAAGAAATTGTAAATGCTTATATCTGGCAGGACAGCGGCATGAAAGGTGTCTTGTCTCAGCATTCTGAACATCTGAGAAACGCTACCTGTGGAGAAGCAAGAGTACATTAGTTACGTACGTTTTGCCAGGTGCTGCGGTTTTGAGCCCTACGCGCAAGCGAATTATTGAAATAAAATTAAACCATATGTTAGTCCCGGAATGAACTAATTGTGTTGAGCGGACGTTAAACCCCATTTCTCTCTCTCTCTCTCTCTCTCTCTCTCTCCAACCCATAGCGAATATTCACTACGGATCAGTGTGAACCTAACCCACAAAACTTCCTATAGTGTTTTTTAGTAAAGGGAGATAATCAAATTTATATCTTCAGGAAGCAGACCACCAAATATTCACTAACGTACTTTACAACGAACGGATCTCTTTGGTCGGCTAAACTTTTTCAAAAATTCGTTGGGCTTAACACTCCACATCACAGACAGGTGCATCTGGCAATGAACTGCTCCAAAGCTTATTTTGAAACTTTCAGATTTACATTTTGAAGTATCTATATAGAATGAAATATAGAATGAAAAATTGACTAGATCAAATCCTCACATACATGAAGTGGAGAAATAATTTATACACTGGCAAACCCAGACAGGCATTGTTCCTCTAAGCTTGATATGTCTAATGATAAAATTAATCATTGAACACAAACAAAATATTTTATACAGTGGTAAACAGCTGAGCCAAACATTGTTCCTATCAGCTTGAAAAAAAAACAAACAAAAAAATTAATTGTCATTTCAAAGTCTGAAAATATTTTAATAACTTTTCGCCATTGTTAATGAAAAACCCTTTCATTTTGATATTTATTTAAATAAAATATGGGGCTCGTCATTAACAAACAAATACAATTATATACTATAGTACTGATAATGCTTTCATATACACTTTCAAAATATAGAAATATGATGAATAAATAAACCTGTTACAGAATCATATTTATGTACTGTTATCTTTTAAGACATTCATCATAAGTTGAATAACAGCCAAAATATGATTCAAATCCATTTAGTAATTACAAGGGGGGTTGGATGGCCAAATGGTTAGCCATATCATAAGATCTGTCATTAAGTCAACTAGAGTGGTTGTACATGCCAAGTGCCAAGGAGTAGAGTACACTGTTCAAACTCCGGGGTTTCCTCCCATTGCTTAAGACACTTAATTATTGGTATAAAATTGAACCATATTTTAGTTTTGAAATGACCAAGTTTGTGTCGAGTGTACCTTAAGTTAAACTCCATTTCTCTCTCTCACTTTCTCTCCAAATACTCAATCATAAAACATTGTTAATCATAAATAATTAATTAACAAGTGATACAGTTTTGGTGATTAAATTGCACACTAATGACATTTATTATATTAACTCAAGAAACACTTGGTGAACAAAATTATTGCTGAATTAGTGATAAAAGGACTGTTTAAAAACAATGTTTGTATTCTGTTTTCTCAAAAAGAACACATTAATAAACATTTGGGAATATATGTATCTTATATTCTGAATCACGCAAATAAATAAACATAAGAAATAAGTCATTTAGCGGAATAATGATAATTTGACAAAGAAAATTGATAGGAAGGATTGCCCGTGAACCAGAATACTTTTTTTAAGGGCCTTATATAGGCCTATCATTTCATAAAACTGTTAAGATATCACAGTGAAAATTGAAAAATACCCCCCCCCATCAGATTTTTAGGCAGTATTGCCTGTGAACAAGAACAATTTTTGCTATGACCTTATAAACATGTATGACATTTTATAAAACTGTTCAGATATCACAGCAACAAATAATAAAGAATCGAACGACGATATACATTTAGATTAAAATATTTCGCTCCACGGTCACAAATAGAGATGTGGTTAAATAGGTCAAATTACTCTATTTACAATTATTCATATAAATTACTTTAACTATCTCACCCGTCATAAGGCAAAACCTAGTAACTCACTTTTTTCTTATTTTGAGAAAACAAAGGAAAATGTACGTAATGAATTAATATTAAACCCAAGCTCATCCATTGATTTGACTATTGAGTTACTAGGTTTTGCTGTGATATTCTAGGCAAATGAAGGAAGTTGCTAGGTTGTGTCATGGGTGTAACTGCTTACAAAATCAAAACATTGGAAGCACATACCCTAGTAACTACAAATTTGGTTCTAACTCAATTTAGATAAAAAAGTGAGTTACTTGGTTTTCTTTTTTGACGGGAGATCTCTGCTTGTAAGTAATTAAAAACTGTCTTTCTAAAACACCTTATATGAGTCTGTATCATCAACTTTTACTCTCCGGATCGCCATAGTGCTTTTTGTATATTTTCTGTGCGATCGAGGCACACATTCCTAGCGTGATTGATCCGACGACCATGCCTTGTGCGATTACACGATACTGCATTAGATAAACGGACGTTGACATTCCTCCTCGATTTTTATACGTCTTGGCTCCGTAGATACATGCTCCTATTAAACCCAGAATACCTGTGAAAAAAAATAAAGTAAATATAAAATGCATTCTGCACACAGAGAGATATCTACTTTAAGAATGGATCCCTGCCCTAAATGGCCGTCATACTCAAAGATTAGGGGTTAGGGTTACAGGTAATGAAACGTACGCCCGCAACAGATAAATCATGAAGTAATTATCAGAAAAATTAGAATTTGTTTTGATTGTTTGTCTCATGACCTTAAACAATTAACTTTAGCCTTTAGAGCGTCAACAACATTTTTCAAAGTGTTCAAGGATCATAACTCTGGTAGTTATTATCAGAAATCGGCTAATCGGCAAATCGCTGAAAATGGATAGGCTTCTTCATCACATGACCTTAAACACTGTGTATAAATTTCAAGTCAATCGGATTTTAACTTTAGCCTCTAGAGCGTCCATAATTTTTTTTTTTAAAAGTGTTCAAGGGTCATAACCATAGCAATTATCAGAAATGCTGAAAATCAATTTGCTTCTTCATTTTATGACCTTAAACATTGTGTATAAAGTTACAGTCAATCAGATATCAACTTATAATAATAATAATAATAATCACTTCATTTTACAAGGGTAGCAATTTTAGCCCTTAGAGCATACAAAAGAGTTTTCCAAATGATTAAGGAACCATAACTCTGGCAGTAATAATCTGAAATCGCTGAAAATCAATAGGCATCTTTGTCTCATGACCTAAAACGCTATATGACGAAACAAAATAGCAGCCTATTGTGTAATGTGGCTCTATTCCGGAAAAAGAAGTTGGCTTCAAAAGGCAAATGGACAGCAAGTAATGAAAAATACATTCTAAAAATAGGCCCTCCCTGACCCAAGTTACATGACAAACATTGCTTCTAAAAATAGATTTTTGACACCTTGGGGTATTTCCTCCTATTTACAATGTTTTGAGAGGGATTTGAAGCAGATTTTTGATTAATTAGTTTGAATTCAGGTTTGAATTTAGTCCAAATATATCATTAAATCACCAATTTGTATGCAGGAAAATTAAGCAATAGACAGAAATAATTATGTTTCGACTTTCTTAGAAAATATACAACTATCTACAATGTCTGTGACCTGTGTCCTCTAATGAAATCAAATTAATAATAGCAAAAATAGCGAGAGAAATGTGGTTTAACGTCCACTCTACACAACTAGGTCATTTCGGGACTAACATATGGTTTTATTGTATTTCAATAATTAGCTTGCGCATAGGGGTCTTTAGCAGTGGAAGGAAACCGGAGTGCCCAGAGGAAACCCACAAGGTTGGGAGGTGCCCCTATCTCCATGTCACATACGCTTACATTAGGGCTCGAAACCACAGCCAGAAGTGAATGGCCAGCTAGAGGTCGAAGCGAGGCACTCTAGACCACTAGCCCATCCAAACCCCCAAATTATCTACAATGTCTGTCTCCTCTTATGAAATCAAATTAACAATAGCATTATTACCTATTGGTACAAAAGGGGCTTCTTTAGTCTTTCTCCACAATTTAGATTGTGAAGATTCCTGCACATCATTCCAACTTGGGGATTTCGCTACAGCTCCTGAAGACATGCTGTCAGACTTAGACATACGTTATCACCACCTGCAAAATTATAAATATTTTACATGTAAGAATACAAAATACAAGAATATATTGCAATTTGAGATCAAGCTCAGAAGAGAGAGAAAGGGGATTCAACGTCCACTCGACAGACTAGGTCATTTCAGGACTAACAGCAGTGAAGAGTAATAGAAAACCAGAGGACCAGGAGAAAACCCACAAGGTTGGCCAGGTGACTAGACGCATTGTCACATATAAGCGGGCAATTGAAACCACGCCTCTTGACCATTTCGCCACCCAACTCTCCTCAAAATGGAGGCATGACACAGTGGTATGTGCTTTTGGTCGTGACCATGAACCCCGATCTACATGACGTACATAAAAAAATCCAGGTGCTGACACTGTGTAGGCCTATTTTCAATAATTTGCTTGTACTGGGTCTTTAGCAGTGGCAGGAAACCGGAGGGCCCAGAGAAAACCCATGAGGTTGAACAGGCGAACCTACTCCTTGTCACATACAACTGGGGATCGGAAACCACGCCAATTGACTCAATGACGGGCTTTATGATACAGCGTGCACGTGCTAACCATTCGGCTATCCGACCCCCCGTTATTTTCAATACACCTATAGGCCTGGGCCTACTAGTACTAATACGACACAACCATCTTCACTTAAGATCTGCTGCAACATACATTAATATTACAGATTCGTATGGCTCAGAAACAGTTGCACAATTTCGATCTAGACTTAAGACACATATGTTCACGATGTATTATCCACAGGAGCTATTAACTTACAGCACTTAGGGCATGCTCATGGATGGATTAAGCGCTATATAAATGTACATTATTATTACAGTATATGTGCATAAATAGTTTATTTCAATCGAAACTGTCTCATCTAATTGCGCTACGAACCTACAGGTTATTAAATATAAGCTACAAAAGTTACAGTATATTGCCTGCAGACATTGGGGTATGTAACCCTGGCTGTATTCTTTATTTCTTAACCAATATTAAACAAGTCCTTGTCTTGTCATATTAGAGGTTAGTTCCTTTATGAACTGTCTCTGAGCGAACGATGTCTCGCTAACAGTTCCTCACGGGCCTTATTATCAAAACTAGTATGAAAAAAAGGCTTTTCTCCATCTCGGTTCTAAGGCTAATTTAGATCCTTACCGTCTACTTTGCACCGTGATTCTTCTTTGATCGCCAAAAGAAAACATTTCCTGACACAACCGACACAAATTTATAATAATTCAACACCATTTTCATGTAGAATTCGACGTTAGAAAAACATAAACAAAATCGTTCAAATCTGGCCGCCATGTTTGTTAACTGACGTCAGCGCAGACCGGTCTTTTTCTAACATCGAATTCTACACGTAAATAGTGTTGGTTTATTATAAATTTGTGTCGGTTGTGTCAGGAAATGATTTCTTTTGGTGATCAAAAAAGTTTCACGGTGCAAAATAGACGGTAAGGATCTAAAATAGCCTTAGAACCGAGATGGAGAAAAGCTTTATTTTCATACTAGTTGGTGTATTCTATTCTAAAAGGTACCAGTCAACTCCCATCATCATAAACTGCCCAAAACGGGATAAGGCCCGTGAGGAACTGTTAGCGAGACATCGTTGGCTCAGAGACAGTTCATGAAGGAACTAATTAGAGGTCAGTCCAAAAATATAAATTTCAACTGATCTGAAACTGAATTACATGATAAAATAATAACATTTATTCTAACTTCCAACTAAGCCTTAATCGCTGCCCTAGGGTATAAAAAATCAGTATTCACTTCACTTCAGATAGAATTTTCTCAATTAAATGAATAATTTATAGTGGTTCCATCATCTAAATTCTAAACTCAGATCATAGTATGGTGCCTTTCATGAACCTCCTCAATAAATGATTACGAGTGAAGCTGTGAATGTATGATAATTAATATTATCACTTTTATAGTGAGTACTCCAGACTGCCTACTAATCATAATGATAATGGTTTTTATAACATAAAAATGTTACCTGGCTGCTTGTTTTAGACTTCCTAACCAAGGAAAAGTCTTGAATGAAAGTTAAAGAGAGGAATACTGCGAAATTTATAGAAGCCAATCCTTGTCTGACCTACGTTATACAAGTACCGGTACCTTTACTCAAACTCAATCACTGATGTAATGTCTTTAGCCACTTCAGGGCTTCGAAATAACTGTGTACGTGAGCACGTTGACCCTTTGATGTCTAACCTTTGTGATGACGTAATAATGTATGTCCTTCAAAGTCACGTTCCCAACAGCAATCAGCAGAATCAGCTGCTTCGTCTGGATGGTTTTTCTGTGATTTCTTGTGATAATCTTACCTTAAATACAGAATCAACCTAAACATACGGATAGACTTATTTCTTTACCACTCAAGCAAGACAAAGTCCGAAACGAAATAAAAATAAGGTTATGAAACAGATTTTTCAAGGAACGACAACTCTTAAACAGAGTTACTTCCCTTTGACCACCAGACTCAAAACGCAAAAACTTGTCTAACTAAAATATTATTCCAATTAACACGAACTCGAAAAATATTGATTTCAAGAATTGCAACACTATAATATTGTGATTGTATTAAATGTTACGTAGTTATGTTTATGGCGAAATTGTACTGAATACGAAAATTTGGCTACATCAAATACTAAAATGCCACTTCCTCTAAAGTCACATGATTTGTAGAAGTGTTGTTTTGGATTTGTGTCATTATGATGTACGTCAATTTTTTTCATCAATTATTTCTTTATTTTGACTGATTCTTAACCCAATATGTTCTCACCCACTGAAGTAGACGTCGATCGTTATCTTCCAAGACGGGCCATAAGAATAGATTTTGTATGGATAATCTAGTACGTTGACCTGGCTACTTTTTACTTTTGACCCTAACTCAAACTGATCGGACTTACCCTATTTTTTTCCAGAGTAGCCGGATCAACGTACTGCGCCTCTTATTATAGTTATAGCAATGAGGAATGTTCACTACCACCAGCATCCTATCCATTAATAATAACATAATAATAAAACAGTCCCTCTATCCAATACATTATTGAAGCGAATAATTAAAAAGTTAAAGCGCCTTACCACCAGTCAGTACCTGTGTGCATATAAAATCACAAGATATGTCATTGACTTAAGTCAAGTGACATGGTTTTAATTATCTACTTCTACATGTATATGTATGTGACAAGGAGTACCTAGGGTGGCCTGTTTCATGATCAACCTTGTGGGTATTCTCTGCATCCTCTGGTTGCCTTCCACAGCTAAAGACCCCTACACGCAAACAAATTATTGAAATACAAATTTGAACCATAATGTTCTACCAGAAATGATCTAGTTTATGTTGAGTGACCCCCATATCTCTCTCTCTCTCTCTTTCTCTCTCTCTCGATCTGAAAACCAAACACCATTCCAACCTTGGTCTACTCAGCTATTCCAACCTTGATCTAAAGCCTCATACCATGAATGGTTAATTAAAGGAAGGGATTGTTATACATCATGTATTACCAGAACTAATTTACACCAAAAGTCTGTCATAATAACAAATTTCATATCCTTAATTTCCATTTCAGTTAAAACTTGAGAGGTGAATGAATAAGTCTGGATGAAGTTTTTTTGAAAATATAATTAAGCATATGTAAATGGTATTGTAATCTGGAACTGCCCAGACAAACTGAAGTATACCATAAATTGATATACCCGGTACCTATAATGATGAATAAGTCTTGAAACAGAATCTAGTATCGGTACAAACATCATGCCAGGACAAAGAGAAGATCAGGACTTTTTAGTCCTTGGGAAACTTTGCTCCCTACTCAGAGAAAATGGTAGAAATTTCATTTTTCAAAAATAATTAATTATAACTAAAAGATTAAAGATTAAAAATTGTGAAAACTGTAAAATGATTTAAAGATACATTATGCAAGAGCTGAATCTGCCTGGTGTTATATAATCTATTAATTAAACATTTATTAACGAAACAAGATTTATTAATCAACTCTCGATGGCATCAGATGTACATGTGCATGTGTAGTACTCGAGATTTCCATATAACTAGATTAAAATGGTTTGCCATTTGAAAATTTAATTTAAAAATGAGAAAGTGAGGCTAAGTCGCCGCTAAGTCTCAAATATTCCACTGCCCTGGTTACCACAATGCACATATCATGTCAAAACTAAAAACAGTGATAACGTGGCTTGGAATGTAGTAATTTGAATGAGATTTTCAATATTTTCTGTTCATTTTACATTATCTATTTTTGAGCTATTATAGCAAGAATGGTCAGCTCTTGTATCTTTAAAGGTTTCTAAATTAAAGGGTTTTTATTATACATGTATTTGACTACCGGTACTAATAAATAATTAGAAATATTTTGATTTATTTTGTAGGGGGCAAGATTATTTCTGGTGAAAGTAGATTTGCCCTGACAACCCAGAGTCTTGGTATGTTGTCAACAGCTTTCCGTCGATTGAGCGACGTAGAATATTCTGATGGCGGAATGTCGACAGCTTTTTCTCTTTCACCACAAAATACTTTAAAATGGAAGGATGATGTGAACTTTATTAGAGATTTTATAAGTCGATGCCCATCTTTAAAGGTAAGATTTTCATTTTTACTGGTAGATGTATTTCCACCAAACTTTAAAGCCAGGCATTGATATTTCCGCGCACATGTGTACGGCGTGCGCAGGCATATTTGCTTTTATAAAAAATTTGCAGGCACAAGTTTTACGATCAATTTTGAATGTACTCATTCTACGGTTAATTCTACCAAATCTATACTAAATCCTAGCCTGTCCACAATATCAATGTTTCTTTTTTTATTTCTTGCCTGTGTTGACTGTGGATTTGTTACGACCCGGGAGTAGGACTAGGAGGACGATGAGAGCTTTTTCAACTTCTGTCTAACCTGATTCTCATTCCACCGTACCGGTAATAATAATATAATTCGTGAGACACAAGTCAAATAAAACAACGTGTTTTAATTACCAATATCTACCTGTTGTCATAATTCGTTGTACTTAAATAAAATACTAACACAGTTTTAAGAATAGGCTTATATAAATTTGAATATATAAATGGAAATTAATTTGCACTGAAGCAAATAAAAGACAGCAAATGCTCTGAAAATACACCAATAAGGGTTGAATTTTCATAAAAGACCACGCCCCCTCCCCCAAAAATGATTTTTGGCAACACTCAGCAAATCCTGGCTACATCTCTTCTATATACCTGGCAATTGAATACTCTCCTTTTGAGTATGACCCTGCAGGCACATTTTCAAGTGTGTGCACAGGCACACTCAAATGTTTTAGAGCCCTGTATAAAGCCACAAGGAAAATATCTGAACAAGATAAAATAATGACACAAGGAAAACACACAGAGAAGATAAAAACAAGGATATTTTGATTCAATCTGATTAAAACACAGATCCTACTTCATTTCGTTTTTTATCGTTTATAATTTTGTTTTACTTGTCTTTACAACACTAGGGTCTAGAAGATTTGTTATATTACCAGCATTCTCTCAGAAAATAAAGTCATTATTATTATTATTATCTTTTAAAACTTATAAAGGTTAATAAATTGTTCTGTTTGATTATTTATTTAGATTATACATGGTAGCAACACTATGCAGGGTGCTGTACAGGTTCAACGCTTCAGAAATCTACAAATATTAGAAGTAAAGAAGGCACCCATACATATGATTGAAGGCCTTCATCATCTACGAGGTCAATTACGAACCGTCATAGTTTCAAGAAGCTTGCAACATTTACAGGTAGGTAGGCCTAGTTTGTAAAGCAAATTAACAACATCTGGATGTTGCTAGATTACTTCACAATTCCAGAACTTATAGCTACGTTATCTGCAGTGTCCAATCAGAGGTTGTGACACAGCGATCTCCATGGAAACCTTGACATTGAACGAACCTTGATTATCACAATTAGATGCTTTAGCTAGAAAAAACGAGGCTTGGTGTTCGCGATGATCGAGGAATCTAATAGGCTCCCAAGCTTGGTGAAAACCCAACCCAAATTATTGCTGAAATATGCAGGGTATTATGTGAAGGCCTTGATAAGATGTACAGTGTTAAAGCGTGATCAAGCCCCTATTAAAGATGGTAAGCCTATTCAAGCTGCTGGTCGAAGGATTTTTCGTCCTTTACAGCCAGCATAAAAAAATGTATATACCGGTATGACTGTATGGTGTCTTCATTAGCCCAGTCATAGAAGAATAGTAGGATGTTAAACCCCCTTTCATTTCTATTTTTCAGGATTTATTTGAAACTTGTGGAAGTGACATGAGTTCTCCAATGTCCTGGCCTCAATTATCTTCAGCTAATTTAAGTTTTAACAGTTTAACACGATTAGATGGTTCACTGGTGAGTAGACATTTTATTATTAATTCTGTTTTTGTTTCACTTTTTTTGAAATAATATGATCTAATTTTATTCCTCTACAATTAAACAACAGATTAATAAGATTACATTTTTGATAAAGTAAAAAAGTATAAATAAACCCAATTTTTTTTTTTTTTTTTCAGAGATTATTACCAGTATTAAAAGTGTTAGATTTAAGTCACAACAATCTAGAGAAAACAGATAATTATTTAGAGGTAGAATTATTTATTTTATCTGTCAATAAATGGTTCTATTCAGTATTTACAAAGATATAGTGAATTGCAGATGCTCGGCACCCCTGCCACCTACAGGTACACATCTAAATCCAACTACCTGGTCCGAGCTACCCCTATACACCAAATCTCAGCCTCTTGACAGCCCTAGTGTAACTGTGTCAAACTGAACAGTCAAACAGACAGATGGATAGATTAGTGTAGATAGTCTGTGACAGATTCCTGCTACTTTTCTGTACATTTTTTAATTCCGTCGTTTTTTTTTTCTAGTATTTAACGGAATTACAGAGAATTAATCTGGGTTATAATATGCTGGATGTAGTTCCTACATTTTCTATTTCTGCTAAAGGACGTTTAAAAACCTTGGTTCTTAAAAATAATAATCTGGATAGTATTCAAGGTGAGTTTCTTTATAATGCTTTATGACTTCATAAGCTAATTGGAGCCGCAGTATCAGAAAACTTTACAAGATGCTTTAGGTGAATTGTTTTACTACCAAGAAATTCCTCGTCAATCAACGTGTGTCATGTACTTATCACCGACTAAAATCAGTTCGGAAGGGGCTGCCTCACTAACCTAAAGTCTCCACATTCAAGCCCAGTGTTGGACAAGTAAGTACCCCAGGGTTCATGTCAGTGGTGCAGGATGTTGGTGGAACGTCATCTAGTCATTTGAATGGGACGGAAAACTACTATCCATATATACCAACAATCTTAAAATAAAATTGAATCATATGTTATTCCTGAAATGACCTAGTTTGTGTCGAGTGGCCATTAAACCCCATCTCTCTCTCTCTCACCTTTGTCAGTCGTGCAGAACACAAAACCTAGGACATTGGCATGCATGTTAAAGAACCTTTAAAAATTGTTATTGGAAATAAAAGATGGTCGTAGCACCGTTCTCAGGGGAAAAGTTCTAAATTGATCTACATATATAGCAATTAGCAATTAAAGACACCATCTAGCACTAATTTCTTTCATATTAATATAAAATCTTTGATGATTTTTCGTGATTTTAAACTATTTTTACAAAATTGAATGAAAGTGAAAGAAATTAGTACTAAAAACACAAAAATAAATGATACCCGGATTACAGTGCTGATTATTTCATGTACTTTATTTTGACTGGCATAAGCTTATTGCCGCAATATTCTGTATATTTTATATTTGTATATTTAAAGGTGTAGAAGAGTTGATATTATTAGAAGAATTGGATCTCTGTGATAATTGTTTATCAGAACATTCAGCATTACAACCATTATCATCTTTAGTCATGCTCTTCCAGGTATCTATACATTACTTCCATTATAATCTCTAGTCATGCTCTTCCAGGTATGTCTACATAATTTATCCCACAATTCTTAACCTGGTGTCTTCCATATACGGTAACATGCATAGTGGGTAGTATTGATCTCTGGGTGCTTAATAACTGGCCTATGTATCACTATATCCATGAAGCCATCAAAAATGGTTAATTGTGTCTTCCATAGTTGAAAGAAAAATAAATATATCAGTTATTGTCAATTTGATATTGTATGTACATTGCTAGGGATAGCATTCTTCATGTCTCCTATTCTTGAATTCTGCCAATGGAAGTTGTACTTACAGTGTACATGTCTACCAATTTGACTAGTAATATTCCCTTGCTGTCAACATAGTTTATGAAATTCATTAAACATTTGATGTGAAAAGTTTGTTGTTTTACTTTCAGTTAAAACTATCAGGGAATCCACTGACGTACCATTCCAAACATCGACAGTTAACATTAAAACATCTCTCAGCTCTATCTTTATCAACAAAGGTTAGTAATGCTGTATTTGTTACATCTCTCAGCTCTATCTTTATCAACTAAGGTTTGTAATGCTGTATTTAACACATCTCTCAGCTCTATCCTTATCAACAAAGGTTAGTAATGCTGTATTTAAAACATCTCCCAGCTCTATCCTTATCAACAAAGGTTAGTAATGCTGTATTTATAACATCTCTCAGCTCTATCCTTATCAACAAAGGTTTGTAATGCTGTATTTAAAACATCTGTCAGCTCTATCCTTATCAACAAAGGTTTGTAATGCTGTATTTATAACATCTTTCTAGCATTATCAACTAAGGTTTGTAAGGTCATAATTATAACATCTTTCTAAGCTTTAGCATTATTAACTAAGGTTTTAATGTTGTAATTGTAACATCTTTGCAGCATTGTCAACTAAGGGTTTTTATTATGAAATCTTTCTGGCATAATCAACTAAAGGTTGTAATTTTGTAATTACAGCTCTAGCATTATCAACTAAGGTTTGAAATGTAATTATAACATATTTATCAACTAATTAAAACATCTTTAATAAATCAACTATAAGGTTTGCTATGTAGTAATTAGAAAATCTTTATCATCAAAGGTTTATGATGTTATAATTACAAAAGTGTTGTAGTGTTATAACTAAGTGTTGTAGTGTTATAATAACATCTTTCTAACATTTTTAACTAAAGTTTGAAATGTAAAAAAACCCATTTTTTTAGCGTTATCAACTAAGGTTGACACAACATCTGTATGAACTAAGGTTTGCAATGTTGTAATTACATCATCTTTATCAAATCAAATAAAGATTGTAATGCTGTAAAAACAACATCTTTATCAGCTGCTGACAAGGTTGTAATATTATGTCAATAGAATTTTGTTTAACAGAAACACATTGGATACATTAGTTTTCATTGTAGAGTTTTGAAAGTTCTATCAAAATGTGATATTGGTTAATAATTACAACATTTCTGTTTTTGATTTATTTTTAGTTTGAGCTAGATTGTAAGAATGTTACAAACTCAGAACTATCGGTAAGTACAAAAAATATTTTAATAGTTAAATAAATAACGACAATAGTACTATGGATAAATGCGTAATATAATTGGAAGAGTTAAGTTTTTTTGTTTTTGAAGAGTGTCCCCCCCCCCCCAAAAAAAAAATAAGTCCAAGAAAATATTGGGGTTGGGGTGTCATTTTTTTTTACTTCAGATATCTGAATGGGATTGGGAAACAGTTTTGGTCTAAATGTAAAACCCTTCTCTCTCGTATATTATCTGTACTCATATTAACCTACAGCCCACACATGCTAACCATTCGGCCATCCAACCCCCCAGGATTGGGTAACAGGTTTGGCCTATGTAAACCTCTCCCTCGTATATTATCTGTACTAATATTAACCTACAGCCCGCACATGCTAACCATTCGGCCATCCACCACCCCCCCCCCCAGGATAGGGTAACAGGTTTGGCCTATGTAAACCTCTCACCTGTATAATATTGATCTATTGTTTATTTTATCAGCAAATAAAAGGGGTTAATGTCATCCCTATTAGGAGGCCGTCAGCTGTTGCACATGGTGTGATATCGCAGCCAAGATACAGATCTACAGAGAATATCATATCTAAAGATTATACCTTCGATGATTCCGATAATATCGCCACTTCATTACCCGTAGCAACAAGTCGTAAAAAACGAAAGAGAACGAAGAATAGAGCTTCTGATATTTCTGATCTGGAATCTTCAACGACTGAATTAGACTCTCCAGATACATCAGCAGGTAAGAGAGTCATACTAAACTAAGACTGTCTGTGTACAGTTAGCTCCGCTTGAGAACAGACACTAAGCTAGCTGACCGACATTTTAAGTCTTAAATGAACGATTTTAGTCAAAAACACTAAGTATTTATTCTGTTTCCATTTAATGGAATTGAGTAGGTGTATTTAGGTAAGAGAGATGTACTAAACTAAGACTTTCTGGTCTACAGTTAGCTCTATTTGAGAACATACACTAAGCTAACTAGCCAACATTTTAAGTCCTAAATCGTCGTTTAGTCGAAAACACTTAGTATGATTCAGGAAGTTTGTTAAGTGTAAATTCTGCTTTCTTTTAATGGAATTGAATAGGACTATTTAGTCTTTGTGTGTATGCCAAATGTCAAATGGCATAGAACCACATTACAAAAGAATACACTATTTTTTGGGATATGATAGCTATTTTGGACAGAGATTTATTCTCGACAAAGTAATAAGTAGATGGATCTCTGTGTGCACTACTAGTGTGCAGAAGGATAAGAGAGAAAGACTGAAATGGGCTTTAATAGTTTAATGTCTGCACGAAACAAATCAGATTATTTCAGGACTATCAGTTTTATTTCAATAATTTGTTTGCATGTAAGGCGTCTTTAGAATTGGGAGGAAACCAGAGTACCCGGAGAAAACCCTTGATGCCGGGCAGATTACCCTACTCCTTGCATTAAATAATCCTTTAACTCCATGACAGAACTTATGATCCAATGTACATGTGTTAAACCAATTGGCCACCCAATCCCCCCCTTTTTTATATGGAAACCTATCCTTTGGAATTGGATTCATATTGTATTATAATTATTTATGTTTGTGTTAATTGAGGTAAAGAAAAGATTCACAGAACACGTATAAAATATATCAGAACAATTTGGTGGACCAAAAAATATAAAATTTTGTTTTTATTTTAGCCTCATCACCAAGACCAGATTATCTTCGTGCCGCCATGAAGACACGGAAAGAAATTGAATTATTTAGAAACCATTATGGTCCAGATTGGTTGAGAGCCATGGAGGAGGAACACGTGAACACGAGGCAAAGTGATCCAGTGACTAGCGGAACGAGTGATTCAGACACAAACCAAGTAACGATTAAAGTTGACACGGAGCAGCCGATGGAAATAGATTCCCATGATTCTTTTAAACAAGGCCCTACGGACGACGATCTCTACTTATTCGAAACATCTGGTAGTTTTAAGAAGACAGACATGATGAATGGTAATGTTGACCGCCATTTTGAAAGGGTGGATAACTCTCAGGAGGATAAATCAGAAGTAAAGGATGAAGGTATTTATATGACAGCTAATAAAAAGAAAGATGGTATACAGAGGTTATACAGTGTACCCGGAGAGGAATGGAACAGAACCGAAGAAGAGGAAGCAGAATTTTATGGTAAGGCTTGAATGAGTTGAATGTGCAGCGCTGTTTGTTTACTATTCCTCTCTATATTAAAGATACATTATGCGAGATTAGGTAATGAGCTGACAGTTCTCACTGTAATAGTTAAAAAAAAAAGATAATGTAAAGGCAATTTGCTGAATATTTCAGTCAAATTGATCCACTCTTTTATTCGAGAATTAAGCAATTAAATTTTGGTCCTATATTGACTATATTGACTGTCATTATTAAAGTCGGTAGGATAAAAAACAAAGTCTCGATTAGTCATTTCTTGATTTAATCATGACTGATTGTTGAGCATCAGATCGGATCCTAATCCAGTAAATATCACAGGCTAGAGATGACATCAAGAATTAATTATGTTTTTAGTAGCCTTTAATGCTTCCATTCCCTACATCGTACATGTACAAAGGAATAAAAAATGTGAAGGTTTTATAAACTGCTGCAGTGGCTGTATGTTTAATGGCCGCCATCTCTAAAGGAATTTCCACAAGGTGTCGCTAGTAAAAACTCGGTTCTACATGACCTTATCGATGGTAAGAGAACCGTATTGGTATGAAATTCCATATTAACGACAAAAACGCTTATCAACACACAAGTTTGTAATGAATGTGCAGGGTAAACAATGAGGCCACGTGGGACGGCCTCGTCTATAAATTATGTCCCTTTATCTCTAGTGAGGACGCCCATTGCCTGGTAATCTTTTTTATTTACGACTTCATTAATTTCTCGTACCTCTTACCACGAACCCCCAACTGGCGTTGTTTGGAATTCCAGGTTGTAAGAGACAAGGAGTAAGGTCGCCTATCCAACCTTGTGGGTTTTCTCCGGGTACTCCGGTTTCCTACCGCTACTAAAGACCCCTACATGAAAGTGAATTATTGAAATAAAATTAAACCATATGTCATTCCCGAAATGACCTAGTTTGTATCGAGTGGACGTTAAACCCCATTTTTCTCTCTCTCAGCACAAACCCGGAAAATTGTAAATCGAAATTTGAATTGGATATTTCAGGTGATGAATCGGAACCGTTTATTGTGATGATAGAAAATGACGACTACAAACAGCTGATTATAGTTCTCAACGAAAGATATATCGTAGAAAAAGATCTCAATGGTTGCGTCATAGATAGATTTGATTTAAAATGTTTGAAAGGTTTTGAGATGAGCGAGGCACAGGTACATCACGCAGATGTGGTCGATAGCGTTACGTTACCCCGGATTCAACTTAGTTTTGATTATATTAAAAAAGATCGAAGAGAAAAGAGTTATATTATGGAAGACAAGGAGAATGTTCAGGTATGATATGTACAATTCTGTCTGTCATATCTGAGTTACAATATGTCGGATTACTCAAAGTCGAAAGTATTATTGTAACTTCGAAAAACCGAAAGTATTATTGTAACTTCGAAAAACCGAAAGTATTATTGTAACTTTGAAAAAACGGAAGTATTATTGTAACTTCGAAAAACCGAAAGTATAATTGTAACTTCGAAAAACCGGAAGTATTATTGTAACTTCGAAAAACCGAAAGTATTATTAGATGTAGCTTCCACTCCACGGAATGCTATTCGGGTATTATCATATATTGAGATCAGTAGTAGCAAACGTGTTGATCGTACATTTTTCTAAGCGTATCCAAACATATCTGCAGGAACCAGATAACCAGGGAAAATCCTAACATTGCATATCGCACAGCAGTGGGAACCTGGCATTAGGGCTTTAACTTAAACAAAATCTCTCATATGACAATCAATTCCTTTAAAGGGGCATGAATAAACCAATAGATAAATATTATTTGGTTGCACTCCTATATTGAATCATGAGACACTAATAATAATAATAATAATCGCGTCATTTTACAAGGGTAGTAAATTAGGCCTGAGGCCTTTTTCCAATTTGGCCCTTGGCACCGATCGTGCGAATGATTTCGATCATTACTGCAGGAAGAAACCGAAGAACTCGGGGGGAAACCTGCCTGATCGGACGGGAGACCGAATTTCCCTCTCACTTACAACGATAAAGTTCTTGCCCTGAGCTAGGATTGAACCCTCGTTGCATTGGTGAGAAGCCGCCTCTCTATCCGACCAGCTGAATTGATGTATCTTGATTCTTTTCTATGATATTTTTGTCACTTCAATAAGTCACCTGTCACTCTTAATTATCCATGTCACACATTATCCACAGGTAAACAAACAATCTTAAAATGTTTTGTTCTTTATTTTTATCCACGTTTATACATGTATCGTGATATTAAACAGATTAATTTCTTCAACTCGGTAGGGCTAAAAATATCAATTATTCATTTAATTTTATCCTCCTGTGTTCTTGGTAAACATTGATACGAATCATATCATAACACCTGAATCGCGAAATATATTGTATCGGGACTGCTGTGGCAATACCCAACACTAGCAGCTGAGCGGTTTAACTTTATTGTCAGGTTACATTATCAGTTTTAAAGTCTGTTTATGATGCATGCAATCGGATTAAAATACAGATCTATATTTCGTTTTGTTTTTTATACTTTCAATGGCCTAAACTACAAAATAGGATCTGTGTTTTAATCAGATTGTGATGCAAGTGGGAAATTTAATATTTTAAAATCATTTTGTTTGGTTTTTTTCAGAGATTGTTAGATCTGTTACAACCATTTTTAACTGCTCAGGATTTAAAATCAACCAATAATTGTCTATATCAGGTAAATCCAATACTCAGATTTTATAACTAGGTCATTTCGAGACTAACATATGGTTTGATTTTATTTCAATAATTCGCTTGCGCGTAGGGGTTTTTAGCAGTGGGAGGAAACAGAGGGTAACAGATAGTTTAGAATTTTATATAAGAATATTTTTATACAAACAAAATTGCAATGTGCAAAGTGTGTGTGTATCCGTCTGCTAGGTTTTTTCGATGTTTTCTGTCACCTGAAGGAGTTTCTGTTATTCTGGACTGTCACTTTATTATTTGTTTATTGTCTTTGATGTTGGGGGGGGGGGGGGTTGATGGCTGAATGGTGGGCGCATGCGCATTATATTATTAGGTCTCCCATTGAGTCAACTGGCATGGTTTCGATTCCCCAGCTGTACGTGACAAGGAGTAGGGTCGTCTGTCCAACCTCCTGGGTTTTCTCTGGGTCCTCCACTTTCCTCCCACTGCCAAAAGACCCTTACGCGCAAGCTGATTTATTGCAATAAAATTGAACCATATGTTAGTCTTGAAATGACCACGTTTGTGTCCAGTGGACGTTAAACCACATTTCTCTCTATCTCATAGCAAACTATGTCCGTCTAGTTGGTGCTGAAAAGTAGGATGTTATTTACAACCCCATTTCATTTCATTTTTCAGTGCTTAAAATGTTCTAATCAATTTAAAGCTAAAGATGGAATATTAAAGAAATCAGAGAAGATGCCATCCAGAGGTAGTAGCAAAGATCTACAAAATATGAACAAAAATGGTAAATACATTTATTTTTAAAATATTGATTGTCAGGCCAAGCTATCTATGGAAGACCAATAAGGAAAACAAATTGTGAAAAAGATTTACCAATAACTCACCGATATTGAATTATTTGTCCAAGTTAGACGATCTTTCAAAGTAGAACAGTTTTTGACACAATATGGAAAACCTGCTTGAATCACACAGCTGCTAAAGGAAAAGTCATTATCGAAATATTGTTGGAGAAGAAAATCAAACATTGTGTTTAAATGAAATATTAAGATTTGCTATGTTGTTTTGTAGGAAGAATGTTGTATGAAGTATAAAGTGTAATATATTTTGTAGGTAAAATGTTGGTTAGAATATCTGTTAATGGGCGAACAGCCTTCCCAGATTTCTCTTACAGTGACTAGTTTCGTTCTTGTTTGAACTCATCAGACTGGTGATAGGAGTGTGAGATCGCCCTCTATATATACTGTCGGTGGGCACCGGAGCACATGTGACGTCACAGATGGACCGGAGTCGAAAATTTGCACCGGAGTCGATTATTCCGAAAAGTGTGCAAATGTATTCGGCTAAATTTTGCCGTGGTTTTTATGCGATTTTTGCATTGACTCAAGGCTCCTGACCCTATTGATCTATGAGTCTAGCATTTTTTAGACTATTTAGGGCTTAAAAACAACTATTGGGTTAAGGGTGTGTATGCACTAATTTTTTATTAGTTTTCGCCGTGGGCTTGCCACGGCTAAAATAAGTTGGGAACTCGTCCCTGTTTCCTATATTCTGCCTTGTGTTAGGCTAAGAATAATACTACTTTTACGCATACTTTCAAACGTAGCTCGAGGGAAATCTTTTTTGAATTCGGCAAGGAGCTCACGTAATTGATTTTGCGTTTCTCGGTCGAAACGTTGTAAAAAAACCCAGTCTTCTTTACTGATGTTTGATTCTGCCAAATCGTCGCGGTTCATAGCGCGAAAAACTGGCCATGCCTCTAGTTCGAGACATAAATATAAGTTGTTTTGTAGGTAAAATGTTGTATAAATGTAATTTGTTTTGTAGGTAAAATGTAATATTAAATGTAATTTGTTGTTTTGTAGGTAAAATTTTGTATAAATGTAATAAATGTGGTAGTGAATTGGTTATAGAAGTTGAGAATCCTGATAAACGAGAAACAAACTCTGCTACCTCAACACCTTATGGTTCTTATTCTTCAAGCACTATGGGGAGTTATATGGATAAAAAATTATACAGCCCAACACAACTCAGGTTTGTTCATTATTTCTTTTCGTCTTTTTTATCATTGGTCTTGCAGGACAGGTTGAATCTTGGTCATGTCTTCCAGGACAGGTTCAATGTTTGTGGTGTCTTCAAGGACAGGTTCAATCTTGGTCATGTCTTCCAGGACAGGTTGAATCTTGGTCATGTCTTCAGGGACAGGTTCAATCTTGGTTGTGTCTTCCAGGAAAGGTTCAATCTTGGTCATGTCGTCATTCTATGTGTCTATTATTATATTGAGTTTGTTGCTCGACTCGATAGTTGAGTATTTTTATGGCTTTAAACATTAAGACAAAATTAAGCAGCTTTATTCCCACAATAACTTAATCAAGATAAAGACAAGAGTTTCCTCGTTGAAACGTCGCTTAGTATTAAACTAAGTCATCATTTGCTTGATAAAGATGAGAGTATCCTTGTTGCAATGTAGCTTAGTATTAAACTCAGTAATTGTGTATCCATAAATTGTACCTTGTGTTATTATGTTCAATTACTAAATGCCAATCAAAGAATATCTATCGATTTATTTTTTTTACAAAATGTCCCTCATAACACACTGTATCGGGTATTGCCGTCTTCATTAGCCCAGTCAGAGAAGAACACTAGGACGCTAAACCCCATTTCATTTCGTTTTATTAATTAAATTTTAGATTGTTTGACATTATTATTACAGTAAACAAGACACTAGTCCCCTTGCTAATTCAACACCAGTGAAGAACAAAGCTGAACAAATAGAAAGTGAAAACATAGCCAAAAGAAATCTTTTTTCTAAAGGAACTCCAAAGAAAACCGTGATATCTGCTGTATCTGGAAAGGGGGATAATTTCGATCTGGAAACTGAAGGGAGGCGCAGAAGTAATGCATTCATTAGTGAATCACCGAGAACAAATTCATTAAATTTACCGCTAGAAACCGAAAAGTCCCGTAAAGACATTTCTCATGATGATCATTATCGTAACAGAATTCCATCTGAAAGTGATATTACTATTCTGCATACGACAAGTGACGCTAGTTTAGGGATTACGCCGAATCCAAGCCACGACGCTTTGATAAATAAATTAGAACAGCATCTGACTCTAACGGAAGAGAAACTCGACACTGCTGATAATTCGTTAGTCGGTGAAGCAGACGTAACTGTGTCGAATATCGAACCTTCAAAACAAAAGGGTGAACAAAGGCCAATAACTCCAGTTGGATCTCCTTTGTCCTTCAATGTGTGTAGTGACATGGTGTCTAGCGTGTATCTGTCGTCTGTCGCCGCAGAAGGAGAGGAGTCGAATCAAGCGACGGACAAGAACAATACGTCTGATATTAGCGTATTGTGTGAAGGACCAGACGACGTGGGAAAAGACAGTATTTACGATTCGTCGATAAACAAGAGTTCGTCATCGGTGGAGGAGGATATCGTTAAAGTCGCGTACTCTCGTGACCCAAGTATTGTATCAATACCCGAGACGAACGATTCGTGTAGTTATAATGTGTTAAGTGGCTGTGGTTCCGCTGATGCATGTGATAGCTTTACAACACAACAGTTCACTGACATTGATCATAGACTCAAGTTACATCTTATGATGTCATTATTTGAAAATTCAGAGGAATTCCAGTGCATAATAGAAGTAAGTTCTTTAAGCATACATTATGCAAGAGCTAAATCTGCCTATTTCAGGTCTTTTTTTGGGCATCAAATGTTATTTAAATTATTAATTCAACTCTTGATGCCATCACTAGCCTACGATATTTACTGGAATATCTTACTGTGTGTGTTTTCTCTTTGATCCTCCAACTGCTAAAGACCCCTACAGTGAATTATTGAAATAACATAGAACCATATGTTAATTAGTCCCGAAATGACCAAGTTTGTGTTGAGTGGATGTTAAACCCCATTTGTATGATTATTATTATAATTATCGTTTTATATGTTTTATTTATTTTTACAGACGGATATTTGTCAGTATTTAATATCAGAAGAATTTCTGGCTTATCTTGTTTTATCATCCGATAAATTCTATATACTTAAAATAACATCTGAAAATAGAAGGTAAGATGTAACCCTAGATTAGTTGTTAGTTGGGGTTTTTTAATTATCAAAACAGGTGCCACAAAACAAAACAGTCTGGAAATAGTGTACAATGATCACGTGCAAAAATATTGCAGTAAGAAAATTAGTTCTTTAACTATAGGCCACGTTTCACTCTTGATGGTACCAGCTTTAACTTTGGACAGTTGGCGTTCGATGAAAATTGAGAGGAAGCACTGCATGGTATATACCCATCTCCATTAGCCGAGTAGAAGCAAAACAGTAACATGTTATAAACCTCATTTCGTTTCTATTTTCAGTGATCCACCAGCTACGTGGTTAACGTGCTTGGACATCCAGCCAGTAAATGAGTTATTTCATGTGGATGTGGGTCTGGGTAATCAAACGATCAGGTTAGAGTTCGGTACTGACTGTTCGTGTTATACACTCATTATACGAGATGAAAAACGATGTCAAGATTTCGTACATCATTTAGAAGGTTGGTTTTTGTATTTTAAAGAACCTAGACCCCGGGTTCACAAAACTGAGAATGCTTTGTGAACTGGGGGGGGGGGGGATTTCTTCAGAAAATATAAGTTTGCCAAACTGATCAGGGGTTGGTATAAACTTTTTTCCTTCTTCAAACATTAGGGGTTGGATGGCTGAATGGTTAGCACGTATAGGCAGTCAGGCACTGTATCATAAGGTCTGTCATTGAATCAACTGATGTGGATTTGGTTCCCCAGGTTGTACGTGACAAGGAGTAGGGTCTTCTGTCCAACCTAGTGGGTTTTCTCATGGTCCTCCGGTTTCCTTACACTGCTAAATAACCCTACGCACAAACTAATTATTGAAATTATGTAAACCACTATTGATGATTTATTTAAGAATATTTGATTATATTTCATCGTTTTTTTAGAATTATTTAAAAGTGAATTGTTTGTGTGTCAACAAATAAAAACTTTTTTCACCAAAGAAGTTTGTGAATCTACGTTGAAACAGTTACAGACGGATGTTTTAAGTAGACGAAATGGGGACGAGAGAATACTAGTCAGTTACTTAATGGGATATTTAGTCAGAGGTAAAAAACGTCTGGATGTTATCTTTTTGTGACTAGTTGTTCAAGGCTAGAAAATACAACTGAATGGCAATATTAACAGAACACAGTTTTTATGGAAAACAATCACTGGTTTATTCATAAAGCACGACGTTTCAACAAGTATCATCTTATTGTTATTACCAGTGATTGTTTCCCATAAAAACTGTGTTCTGTTAATGTGTTTCCCAATCGCTAAATGCCACTAAAAGAGAATAGCAATATGTTATGTTATACATGTATGTTATATTATTGTCACTGGTTGTTCAAGGCACGCTTTGTGCCACGCGTGTTAGAGGTAAAGTGATGTAATTCACTTATGTATTTTATGACTGGTTGTTCAAGACACGTTTTGCGTCACATAAGATCGACCATCGGCATTGTTTCAACCCGAAGGTTGTCTGTTCAGTCTTGTGGATTTTCGCCGATCCTCTGGTTTCCTCCGACTGCTAAAGACCCCTATGCGCAAGCCAATTATTGATATAGAATTTAACTATGTTAGTCTCGGAATGACATAGTTTGTACCGAGTGGACAACAAACCCGATTTCTCTCTTTCTATTTATTAAGATCGTACGATTTTGTTGTTTTTTTCAGGTATGAACCCCAAGTATCCGGTCAGTTTCGTTATTACGGATGAAGAACTGATGCTTGTTAAAGAAAATCATCAATGGCCTCAACCACGTCTCCAGGTTCCTCTAGATATAGAAAACACGGCCAAACATTTTACAGTTTTAGAAAAACATAAAATAACTAATATTGTTACAGTGGTGAGTTCTTGTTTTAAACTCTATTAATATCTGGGCGGGACAGCTGTCTAGTTGTTTGGATGGGAAAAAAAAAAACACAAAGTCCCATGTACACATTGGTTTGCAAGTAAAAGATCCCTTGGCAGTTGAAATTCGATATAAGAATAAGCTGTAGCACTGCTGTCCGGGAAAAATTTTCCTCATAGCACACTGTATGGCTTGTATGCCTGTCTTCATTAGTCCATTCGGAACAGAACAGTAGGACGTTAAACCACATTTCATTTAATTTCATGTAGGTAATTAACAGATTAACTTATTACTTCAGTTAGTTCAATCAAATATGTTAGTCCCGAAAGGACCTAGTTGTGTTGAGTGGACGTTAAACCCCAATCCTCTCTATATATACCCTGCAACCCCCACAAAAATAAAATTGGCTTTTCCTACTATGACCGCACCTATTTTTTGGGGTCAAAGTAACAGGAAACATAGAAAAGTTTCTTAAATCTTAATACACCAGAAAAATTTACTATTGTCTATTCGGTTTTGCTTTCCAGGAGAAATTTGAGGAATCAGAGACCAAAATTCGATTAACATTATTAGATGAAGAATCTGGCGGTGATACTGTCTGGAATGTTACCATGGAAACCAAACATGGTACAGAATTATTTATTGATGCCGTACGAGGTCCATGGGAAGCAGAATTCGGTGTAGATTTAGATGTTACCATGGTTATGGAAGAAGATACAGAAGAGTCATGATAAAATGATTCGCATATATAAATGGTGGTGTTGTGATATTGATCTCGAGAGTGACCTCCCCTTATTAAGATGATCGTCATATTACGCTGAAAACATGGATTGTAACGGACTCATCGTTTCTTATCTAGACACCTCTACCCCTATTCCCGTTAAACCCCATTTCATTCATTCATTCATTCTACTCCCATTCCTCATTATGTTTATTTAAATGAAGACTTGAACAAAGTGTTTCAAGATAGTAATACAGAAATACCTGAAATGGAATATACAGTTCTATGGAATACAATTACTGCTTATTACTGAGCGACGTTGTTTCGACTAGGTTTCTCTAGTCATTATCAAGCAATGACAAAATGTGAAAACATAACAAGACAATGTAGACATGTGCACAACAATACTTAGTAAATGCTGACCTTTCAGAGACACCCCTGCAGGGGCGGATCCAGGGGGGGGGGGCCTATGGGCCTGGGTCCCCCCTAAATAACAGTATAAAAAAAAGATATGCGCCACAAATCACAACTGACACGCCGATTTTTTCAAAAAATTCCTCGGGGGGGCCCCCCAACAGGATTTTCTGGGTCTGCCTCTGCACCCCTGGAGATGACAGAGTCTTCATAGTGAATCATCATGTCCAGATAGCAATGTTGTTGACATGGCGATCAAAGTCCTGTTTCACAAAGCACACTTAAGACTTCTGTACACTTCAAAAACAGATGCCACATCATTATTTGATATTGCGTACCATTATTTCAAATAATAGTACAGGCTACTCGCCAGTAGTGTAGTTCATTATTTGATTTTGGCAAAACATGTTAGGATAATGTAAGTAATAAGGCTAAGACCGGTTTGTAAACTGTTTTTTGATTGGTTCGTAGATCAAGGACAGATAATTTGAATACCTGAATACCCCATGGAGTAGAACGGAATGAGACCACTGATGATTCTAAGTATGCTGTCACAGAGAATGTCAGACACAAATTCAAGCTTTGTCAGACACAATCCATCTGATACTTGTCATATTATCATACACAGATTGTGTTTTTGCAGGGTTTTTAGTGTTGTTTTTTAATACAATGTCCAGGAATTGTTCAATAGAGTCTGACAGTTTGTCAGGTAAAACTTTCGTCATTATTTCCAAACGGTCTTCTTGTACTATGTGGTCAGCAGTAAATTGGACCCTAGTTGAGTCCAACATGGGTGTTGGGTTGGGGTGGCCTAGTGGTCTAAAGTGCCCGCTACGACCTTTAGATGGCCGGCCACCTCTGACTTGAGGCTGTGGTTTTCAAGCCCTGGTGTGAGCGTATGTGGCATGGAGATAGGGGTGTCTTCTCAACCTCATGGGTTTCCTCCGAGCACTCTGGTTTCCTCCCACTGCTAAAGATCCCTACGTGCAAGCGAATTATTGAAATAAAATTATGCCATGTTAGTCCCGAAACGACCTTGTTGTGTTGAGTGTACGTTAAATCCCATTTCTCTCTCTCTCTCAGTCCAACATGGCCGCCACATATTAATGAGCCTACTTCGGGAATACCAACGAATAACTCTTTTTCGTAGAAATGCAGCTATGTTGGAATCAACTTGGGTTCAATTTACTTTTTACTTTGATATTTTACCAAAAACCTCTCTTAGTCCCCTACATTATGGGAGATAATTCCAAAGAACTACAATAACAGAAAACTCTTCTGTGGCACATAATGCATGGAGTATATGATAAGATACAACTACTATGACAATATTTTTTCAAAAACCCGGATTGTACGTAGAAAAAGTTGATATTTGCTGTATATTGTATGTAATATCTAAATGAAGTCAATTGATGAACAATTAACACAAGATAGTTGTGATGGGTTATCTGTTCTATTTGTATGAGGACTATATTGTTTAATAAATATTTATTTATATTTCTAATATGCAAAAATATATGCAGATATATATATATCCTGGCAATTTTGTAACCTACCCTGTGTATGGAATAGTATATATATAGATATATATAAATACGGAGCATTATTGTGATTTTTATGGAAGAATGTAGATTTAGGTCATTATTGTAACCTTTATGGAATGATATATATATCTGTGAGGTTTAATTTATAAGTGATGGTATTCTCTGTTTTAACATATTATTCTACCGTAGCAATTGTTTTTTATTATCAACTTATTAAACTTTTTCTATAAATGCCTCAAGAGCAACTTCGGTTGTGAAAACGTTAGCACAAATTATGTAGTTTCATTTCGCCAACATAAATTTTACTTAAAGTTTATTATATATATGTATATATTATTACTTATTAGTATTTCATATTTAAAATATATGCATAAATACACACATTGAATTACTCCACTCCCACATCTTGAAATTGAATGTCAAATCTGTGTTTTATAATCATAATTTAACTGGCAAATACCTAAATTTTGCACAGAGTTTGATGAACGAATCCAAACTATTGTAACCATGGCAACCTCCAAGATATATGACTCTCCAAAAGTTAACCATTGAACCCATGGAAACTCCAGTATACATAACGCTCCACAACCATTGTAACCATGGAAATGCATGACTCTCCACAACCATTGTAACCATGGAAACTCAATTACTCTCCAAAACTTTTGTAACCATGGAAACTCCAACATATGTGACTTTCCAGAACTTGTGAATTTAATTGTTTTTACTTGTTGATATGGGTGTAGAGGAATCCAATGAGGGTTGTATTTAATTGTTCACTGTTATTTTTGTTACGTTATGACAGATTGGTATGTATAGATGAGGTATTTTGTGGAATTGTTATTTTTTATTTTAATAAGCATGTATTTATTAACTTATGTTCAAAATTTGTATATTATCAATTGTCTTACTCCTCTGCTTTCTGTAATGGTCCAGGACGGATGGCCTGGCAAGGAATAGTCAAGTCATTCAAGGTCCTTGTACTTGGTGTGCACGTAAAGGTTGGAAATCAGTTGCTGTACAGGCAAAATTTCCGACATTACAAAATTTATAGCATATGCTCCTTTTCATTATCCACTATTGGATCAGAAAAGTAGTATGTTAAACCCATTTCATTTCTTCATATTTTTTTTTTTGTTTTCTATGCCGCCTAGGTCTAAATATTAAGGCCACATGCTATATGTAAATATGGCTAGGGCATGTGATTGCTCAGTGGATTATGGTTTAGGGTTAAGATTAGTGGTAGCCCTATTTACATACATGCCCTTTAAAAATCTGCAGATGGCCTTTATATTTAGACCTAAAGATTCTATGCCAACGTAAATTCTTGTAAAGAGGGATTTATATTATTATCAGGTGATAAGAGGGAAAATAGAATATGGTTTAACCTTTGAACCCGAATGGCTTGATCTCAATTTCTTATGCAGTAGTGCCCATGGTACGAGCAGCTTTCTACGGGGCCCCAGTGTTTCCTAGTGTACATCCGGACAAAACCTATCAAGTCTTTCATTGAGTCCCCCTGCAAAAGACCCCTGCAAGCGAATTATTAAAATAAAATTGAATCATTTGTTGGTCTCAAAATGACCTAGTAAGTGTCCAGTTAAACCACTATTGGTACAGCTAGCTTCACAAGGTAATATTGGAGATATTCAGGGCCTATACATCCAGTTGTCTTAACAACTATTGGTAAGACTAGCATCAGAATGTAAGGTGTAATATTGGAGATAAACAGTGGGTAAGATCTAAATATTAAGGTCACCTGCAGATTCCATCAGGACACATGATGGTTGCTGAGGATTGTGGGTTAGGGTTAACGCTAGCCCAGTTTACATCTTATGTCCTTGACGAAATCTGCAAGTGGCCTTAATACTTAGATCTAACTGTCCACAATACAAGCAAACAGGTCTTTTTCATTTTACAGTTTATTGTATAAATTTATTTAAAGCAAAGTTATATAATACAAAAAAGGCTTAATATGTTAGTTCATGTCAGCTTTAATGTGAATAATAAACCGATGATATTATCATTATCTCTTGTTTTACTTATCTCCCTTTATCCAGAGGGTTTGAAAAATGTTGAAGAGCCATAAACGGTCCTCCTGAAAATCCTGAGGAGAATCATTCACTCTCCTGGAATTTTAACTACTAAAAATTGAATATATTTTGTGTGTAGCCATAGAGTTATGTGGGCCTATCTTTAATGGTTCAACTAAAAATAATGTATTTTATTTGTCCAAAAAGTCCAAATAAAATAAGTTGGGTTGCCTTCCTAACCTCCTATAACCTCGTAGGTTTTCTTTGGAATCTCTGGTTTTCTCCCATTGCTAAAAACCCTAGATTAAGAGGTGTGGTTTTGATTCCCCACTTGTACTTGACCAGGAAAAGAGTCATTTGTCCAACCTGATAGGTTTTCTCAGGGTCCTCCTGTTCCTCCCCACAGCGAAAGACTCCCACAGCTAAAGACCCCTACTGAAATAAAATTGTAACATAGTTTAGTCCCAAAATGACCTACAGTGTATTTTGTATTGAGTGAAAATTAAACTGCCATCTCAAAATTTATACCGGAGCCTTATGCAAGAAAACATATCTATTAATGCTGGGGGTTGGCTGACCGAATGGTCTTAATCGCGTAGTTAAGATCAGAAGGTGAGTAATTGAGTCTACGTAGCATGGTTTGGATTGATCCCATAGTTGAACATGAGAGGGAATATGGTCATAGAATATTCTTGACAATGTCATAAGCCTTCTTAATCATCGGCCATCAAACTTGGCTTGACTCAATTGCGTTTAAAATACACTTTAATCATAAGGTGGAGAATCAGGAGGGCCCTCTTATCATGGGGGGGGGGGGGCTCTAATCATGAGGGTGGGGAATCAGGAGGGCCCTCTCATCATAAGGTTGAGAATCAGGGGGGGGGGCTCTCATCATGGGGGTGGGGAATTGGGAGGGCCCTTTAATCATGGGTAGGGGAATTGGGAGGGCCCTCTAATCATGGGGGTAGAGAATCAGGAGGGCCCTCTAATCATGGGGAGTAGGGAATTGGAGGGTATTCTCATCGTGGTGGAGGTTAATTGGGAGAGGCATCTAAGTGACATACCCTAGCCCTAAATAACAGTATAAAAATAGATATGCGCCACAAAATCACCACTGACACCCCGATTTTTTCAAAAATTAACTCGGAGGACCCCCACAGCCCCCCCCCCCCCCCTAACAGGATTTCCAGGGTCCGCCTCTGCCTAGAGACTCACTTCATCTAAATCTGTCACTGTTGGAACTCAAGCAAATTTAAGAGAGAGAGAGAGAGAAATGGGGTTTAATGTCCACTCAACACAACTAGGTCATTTCAGGACTAACATGTTTTTTTAAAATTTTATTTCAATAATTCACTTGCGCATAGGGGTCTTTAGCAGTGGGAGGAAACCAGAATGCCCGGAGGAAACCCACCAGATTGAGAAGGCGCCTCTATCTCCATGCCACATACGCTCACACACACCAGAGCTCGAAACCACAGCCGCAAGCCAGAGGTGGCCGGCCAGCTAGAGGTCAAACCGCGGCACACTAGGCCATCCCAACCCCCTGCAAATTTGAGGTTATCATATATGTACATGTTTATTATACCCATGCAAAGTCCATGCAAAGTGCAACATAATTGTTGGGTAAGTTGTGGAGCACACTGTCCATAAACACACTCATTGACAAAGCACTGTTTGACACTATAACATAAAAAAAGATTTTATTGCATCGAAACGTCTTTTTAGAACACCATACAATATAAACAAGTACCAGGTATAAAGAATTATAACAATATGACAATTTTAACAAAATATAGGCCTAGATATATTCTTCATATTATAAATATTATGATCTTAGGTGCAACTTGAAATGCAAACTTATTTCTGTTTATCCATAATTAGAATCAAAATTTAGAATGTATCTGCAGAAAAACAAAATCAAACAGATGACCTAATGTATCTTTAATGGGAAAAAATATAAAAGAATATCTGAATTGTTGTCCAACTTTGTTTCCATACATTTGGGGACATTTTAGTTTTAAAATGTCCGTAGTAACTCACCATAAAATTTTATGTAGTCTTGTTTCTCCAAAAGTGATATTGAAAGGTACTAGAAATTCGGGACTACAGTTATGGCCGACGAAATGGTGAAGCTAAAAAATGGGGAGGATTTTTTGGAGTCAAAGCCTACGTTAGCTACAAATGATCCTTGGAATACTGCTGCAGCAATCGGAGTGATCACGCCCCCGACTTCAGATCCTGCTTATCAATTTATCAGTTCTGAACGCTATCTAAATTCGCTCGGTAAGTTTATTCATGAAGCTGTAAGATGAAAAGGGAGGCAATTCCATTGAAGAATGTCAGGGATCAGACCATCGGTTTTTGATAATTGAATTGATGTTTGACAGGCAAATGTATCAATTATCATGTCTATCTCATGTAAATTTTCGTGTCTGTCTTTGGACAAGAAATGAACTTCTTCTTCCATATACAGTTCATACCACCATCTGGTGTATTATCGAACAAATGAATGTAGCCCTGTTGTGTTGACTGCCAATTTTACTTGGGTGGCTTGGCCGCTACAATCACTGGCATCCTGGATGAAATAGTATGAATGAATGAAATGGGGATTAACGTCCTACTGTTATGCACTTAACCTGAGCTAATTAAAGACGAGCATACGCCATACAGTGTGCTATGAGGGAAATTTGCCCGGGCAGCGGCGCTACGGCCTACTCTTATATCGAATTCCAACTGCCAAGGGATCTTTTACGTGCACTCCAATGTATACACGGGACCTCGGTTTTTCGTCCCATCCGAATGACTAGGCAGCTGTCCTTGTCAGGCCCTCCTTCTGCATCACTGACAAGGGGAAATCACGTCGGAAAAACGAGATGAACTTTCTCGACCAATGCAGGGAACGAACACCCGACCTCCAGGCTAGCGAACCAGCACCTTATCCACTTAGCCACCGTGATCCCCCTGGATGAAATGGAGAGAGAGAAGAAAGAGAGAGATAGAGAGGTTTAACCTCCTCCACCTACTCCATTAAACCCAGATCATTTCAGGACTAATATGGCCCAACTTTATTTAAATAATTCGCTTGCGCGTAGGGGTCTAGCAGTGGGCGGAAACAGGAGGACCCAGAGAAAAACTCACGAGGTTGCACAGGCAACCCTACTTCTTGTCATGTTCAACCAGGGAATCAAAACCACGCAATTTGACTCAATGCCTGGCCATATGATGCAATGCGCACATGCTAAGCATTTGGGATCAACCCCCCCCCCTCCCCCCCAAAATAGAAGTGAATGAGCCAGTGATTATAACTATTTATGCACTAGGCTACAGACAGACTCAACAAGAAATTTTATAATTCTTTCATCTTTTATTACAGAATCAAAATTATCGAAAATGAAAGGAAAAACCAGCAAGGAACCATCAGCAAAAGAGATTATTTCTTCTCTGGGTAAAGTGAAAGATGACCATATGAACAGATTTATTTCTGATAAAAATAAAAATGACAATGAATTCCATTGGCCGACTACAGACTTTGATGATGCGTCTGCCGTTTCATATTTTGACCGTTTGTTGCATCCAGAGCGACAAGCTGTTTCTGGAGAAGAACTTATCGAACTTTTAAAAGACGATGCTTTAAGCAGGAATACAAGTGAACAAATCAATGATGACGACATTACGACAACAGAATTGAATAAAAACGCGAAAAATGTTGATCAAGTGAAACAAAACCTCGGTTGATTAATTTGTTTTTCAAATGTAACTAATGTTGGTATTTGTGAAAATTGGATGCCGTTTGGATAACTTATGTAACTACATTCAATCAAACAAAATCTTTTCCATGGCAATTGAATTTGAAATAGACGTGTCACAATTCTATGGAATACTATCACTCTTTTTCTACCGAGTGAGGTTTCAACAAGCCTTCTTCCCCGATTGTACATGACAAGGAGTAGAGCCGTCTGGCCATCCTCGTGGGTTTTCTCTGGGTCCTTCAGTTTTCTGCTACTGCAAAACACCCCTACGCGCAAGCAAATTATTGAATCAATAAAATTGAACCATGTGTTAGGCACGAAATGACCTATAGCTTGTGTCGAGTGGATGTTAAACCCCATTTCTCTCTCTCTTTCAAGGAGCCTTCACTAATGACAAGAAAGGCCTAGTTGAAATGTTGCTCAGTAGATATAAACAGTAGCCTAATTGTATTCCATAGAATTCTCTGTCCTGTATATAATCACTTAAAACATTCCAGTTGAAATCTGATTGAATCTGAGCCAGAACATTATCTAGCCGGGAGGTACCCTAACCCTATACAATAAGGGACAGCGACATAGCGGCACGGCGACATAGCGGCACGGCGACATAGCGGCACGGCGACACAGCCGTGTTATTTTGTTATTTATTCTTATCTAGCTGTGTTATTTTGTTATTTATTCTTAATTAAATTTTAGATAATGAATCAGAGTATATATTAGCATAATTAAGTCGTGAGAAATTGATATTGTAAATGGTGCATGGTTACTTTATAGGGGTATTGTAGAAGACTAAGTAAAGAGCTGACAGTTTTAACGTTAGTAGTAATGATTTTTTATGATAATCTTGATAGTACAGTGTATTTTGAGAATAGCTCGTGGAATATTTGTGCAGGATACACTCACTTGAACCATTGAATAACCTGAGCGGTATTCAATGGCCATTGAGTTCTATCTATGTATTTTGTTATAAATATAATTTTTATTTATATTATTTAAGTACATGATAAACATAAGAAATAGGTGAATACACAGCGCTAACAAATTTTGTTGTACTTGCTTGCTATTTTCTTATTAATTCTTTTATCAAATCTTGGAGGTCGGCACCCTGGTTTCCTCCCATTGCTAAAGACCCCTACGCGCAAGCGAAATATTGAAATGAAATTAAACCATATGTTAGTCCCAAAATGACCTAGGGTGTGTTGTGTGGCGTTAAACCCCAATTCTCTCTCTCTCTTTGTTATCAAAGGAATCAGACCACTGATTATTCCTGTCTTTCATGATCAACAAAACGATAATCATTTTGTGCTGATTTAAATGTCCATGTTGGTTGCGGTTTGTTTTTGCATTCTTCAGACAAACCAGCCATGGTAACTGAATATTCAAGATTTGGGGGCAAACGGATAAAGAGATAAAACACTATCAGTTCACATTATTCTCATTCAATGAGTTTCTGAGCTAATAACAGGCACAATACGAGATCTTCCCGATCTGTGAAATATTTTCCCTATAGTAAGCAGGCCCGTAGCCAGGGGGTGGCACGGGGGGGGGGGGGGGCAACTGCCCTCCCAATACTGAGTCTTGCCCCCCCCCCCCAATATCACAAGAAATTGGCCTTTACCTCAAAATTCATGCAGATGCCCATGCTAGTTGGCCCTCCCTAAAACATCTTTGCCCCCCCAAAAAAACTTCCTGGCTACGGGCCTGATGTTAAGGGTTCGGGTTAGGTTTATCTAAAACTATTCTGAAGGGTAAGGGTTAGAGTTGTGGCTATAAACACGGAAAGATATTTCACAGATCTGGAAGATCTAGGATTCTAGTAGTATCGTGCTGATAACAGAGCCGGGCATGGTATTGTTGTTTTAGACGGACTACTAAATGGAGTTACCTCCCCTTAAACGATTATAGGAGAATTTGATAACGATCGGGAATTCAAAGAAATTCTACGTATTGTGTATAGGCCTAATTATCGTTTAATCTTATTATTTAATACGATTTTAACTCAAACAATCATTATATTATTATACGTTATAACACAGCGAGCCATAGCCTACTTGTTCTTTCTTTAGGCCTACATTCCCGCGTGGTATCTCTTGTCACTCCCACTCCCAGTCGTCTGACTGGGACAAAAAAAGCGAGGCCCCGTGTATACATTGGCGTACACGTAAAATTTCCCTCGTAGCACACTGTATGACGTATGCCCGTCTTCATGATCCCAGGAGTCGGAGCAGAACAGTAGAACGTTGAGTAAACCTCATTTGATTTAATTTCTTCGATAAACCTTTTAAAAGAGTTACCTCCCTTTTATCACAATTTACATAATGCAAGGTCTTCTACTTTCGGGTAACGTATTCCACATTATGGGTCACATCTCTCGAAAAAAAATAAAATAGTTTTCCCGATCTTGGCTCGTCATCAGTTGACGAGGGGATATTCACTATGATTACTGTCGTGCATTGTTACCAAGGGCAACGAATAATATTCCAATTTTTACTCTTCAAAGATAACAAATAAGTAAAACTTTGCCTTTTGCATTTTCGGTCAAAACTTCATTTTTACGGCTTAATCCAAACTAAAATGTCCCCATAAAGATTAATTTATATTTGATTAGGAAAACAAAATCGAAATATAAAAAAATGGCACCGTCAAAAGGTAAAACGATGGAAAACGTAGTGAATGAATATTAAAACCAAGCTCATCCATTGATTTGACTATTGAGTTACTAGGTTTTGCTGTTGTATTCTAGGCAAATGAATGTAGTTGCTAGGTTGTGTCATCATGGAACTGCTTACAAAATCAAAATATTGGAAGATCTAGTACAGCAACAGGAAGCACATACCCTAGTAACGACACATTTGGTTCTAAATCAATTTTGATTAAAAAAAAATAATAAAATGAGTTACCAGGTTTTGCCTTTTTACGGTTGAGATAATCCATCGACTTGTATTCAATGTGATTAAAAAGAGGCCCAACAAAACATTTTACGAAACAAGTATACATCGCACTGGCTTGTTTATATCTACTGAAAAAGTCTGGAAATCTTCAATTCATCCAATATTTGTAAAAAAAAGGGATGGAATTAAATGGGGTTTAACATCATGCACCTAGCCTGGGCTAATGAAAGACGGCATACGCCATACAGTGTGCTATGAGGGAAATTTTGCCAGGGCTGCGGCGCTACGGCCTTCTCTTATATAGAATTCCAACTGCCTTGTCAGACCCTCCTTCTGCATCAGATCAGTGACAAGGGGAAATCACGCCGGAAAATCGAGATGAACTTTCTCGGCCAATGCAGGGATCAAACACCCGACCTCAAGGCTAGCGAACCAGCGCCTTATCCACTTAGCCACCGTGATCCCCATTGTAAATAAGGAACGGAACGGGCTTGAACCATTTAGGGGCTGATATTTTTGTTTGATAATCAATTTTCATAATGTTTGCAAGGGTGGCTTGTTGGGTGGCGGAATGGCCTAACTAAGTTGTGACCGGTCCTACATCATAGATCATTGAGTCAAGGACGTGACTTGGAGTAGGGTTGCCGGTTCGCCGGTCTAACCTCGTGAGTTTTCTGCGGGTCCTCTAGCTTCCCCGCACTGTTAAAGACCTTACGCGCAAGCAAATTAATTAACCATGTTAGTCCTGTAATGGACCTAGTTTGTGTCGAGTGGACTTTAATCCTCCCTCTCTCTCTCTCTCTGGTTTCGATTCTCCGGTTGTACGTGACATCGAGTAGTGTCGTCTGTCCATCCTCGCATTATTGAAGAAATAACCCCTCTCTGTCTCTCTCTGTCTCTCTCTCTCTCGCTCGATCTCTCTCTCTCAATCACTCTTTGGTTTCGATTCTCCGGTTGTACGTGACATCGAGTAGTGTCGCCTGTCCATCTTCGCATTATTGAAGAAATAGCCCCCCCCCCTCTCTCTCTCTCTCTCTCTCTCTCTCTCTCTCTCTGTCCAACTCTCTCTCTCTCTCAACGTCTCTCTCCCCCTCTCTCTCCTCCTCTCTCTCCCTCTCTCTCTCTTCCTCTCTCTCCCTTCCTCTCTTTCTCACCGTCTCTCTCGCTCTCTCTCTCTCTCTCTCTCTCTCGTTATCTCTCTCTCTCTCTCTCTCTCTCTCTCTCTCTCGTAAAAATCACCCAAATGACATTCAGCTGTTTTAGGTAAATAAAGGATTAGATGTATGACAGGTTTATGGTGTGAGATTGTTTCTTGGGTGACGTAGTCAAGTAATTTAACACATCTATCATAATTATACTTGACAGTTCTCCTACAAACCTTTTTTACACCTGCACTGCACAAGGACAGCTGTCTAGTCGTTGGCATGGGACGAGAAAACACGAGGTACCGTGTATATAAAGGCGTGCACGTAAAACATATCCCTTGTCAGTTGGAATTTGATATAAGAGTAGGCCATCGTACCGCTTCCCGGGCAAAATTTCTCTCATGGCACACTATATATTTTTTTTCTAACAATATTTATTCAGTAAATATTTACATAATATAAATAAAATATATATAAATCTGGGATCTGAAAACAAGCCGTGGCTTATATAAATTCATCTCCCTAGCACACTATATAGCGTATTCCTGTGTTCAGTAGCCCAGTCGGAGCAGAACAGTAGGACGTTAACCCCCATTTCATTTCAATGTGGTTTGACTGTACAACCCCATTTTTTATTACTACTGCTACGTTCAAGGGAAGATAAAAAAAACTCGTTGTCGTTAAAGTTTGAAATCTTATCGATTAGACTTTGAATTCAAAGGTAAATCCTAACCACAAGACCAGCGTCTCAAATATTTGCCAAGAAAAAATACCCCAATTTTTTTTTATCGCCTTATTTCCCACTAAACACACAGGTTAAATTGTTCGTCGCGTGATCCTAAGACAATGTCGACTAGGTTGTTTGGTACAACTTTAAAATTTAAATTTTGGCGAAGAAAGTATGGGCGGTATTCTTCCTCTATCGATAGAAACAGGTCGATATTCTAAACCCCAAATTTCCCTGAATAACCGCATTTTGTGATCGTCGTGTATCGAAAACGAAATTCATTTTTAATCGAATGTGATGTCTACTCTGATATCCGGAAAAACTTTTCGTAAATCAGGGGCCTGTTTTACGAAATTTTAACTAAGATAAAATCCGATTTTAGTAATTCGATTGGTTTTAGCGCTTAGCCAACCAGATTGAAGTATGTACTAAAATTTGGATTTTATCTTAAGTTAAAATTTCGTGAAACAGGCCCCAGGATGTTAATAAGAATATGATATCTTCAAAAGAAATGTTTTTCAGTATTTTAAAAATGAATAATAACATAACTCTTGCTAATTGTCTTTTAAACATATTATAACGAAGGAGAAGATTAATCTCAATATATTTTATTACTTTATTAAAGTTACATTATTCAAGATATAGATAAGAACTAGCCATGATTGCTATACTAGTTCGAAAGTAGGTGATGTAAAATGAATAATTTTAAAATTTCATTCAAATTACTCTATTGCAAGCAAAGATATTGGCATTTGAAGATTTGGCAGGCCTGTGCAATAATTTCAACCACGGTCCTGGTTGATCAAAGCTACGACCCGAAGCGTCTGGACACGCCATATTTGATTTATCACTGAAACGTTTTAATCTGTTTAATATTGGAGCAATCTGATGCCATCCAAAGTTGATTAAGGCCTGGATCAGTTAATTAATTAATACTTTAGAAAACATTTCATGCCCAAATAAAGACCTGCACTAGGCAGATTTAGCTCTTGAATAATGCATGTTTAATTCTATTTAATCATTTAGTATTTTTATCTAATTATTTAGTATTTTTAATGATTTAATTTTAGAGAAAAGTGCCTCGTAAGTCGATATGGGCTGGACACTGCTTTTATTTTATGTATATATTATGTAATGTATATATATTCTTGTATGCAGTGTGTGACAGTATAATAAATAATTACTTACATACTTACTTTGAGAGAGAGAGAAATGGGGTTTAACGTCCACTCGACACAAACTAGGTCATTTTGGGACTAACGTATGGTTTTCATTTTTTATTTCAATAGGAGTCTTTAGCAGTAGGAGGAAACCGGAGTGCCCAGAGGAAACCCACGAGGTTAAGAAGGCGCCCCTATCTCCATGCCACATACGCTCACACCAGGGTCGAAACCACAGCCGCAAGCCAGAGGTGGCCGGCCAGCTAGAGGTCGAAGCGCGGCACTCTAAAACACTAGGCCATCCCAACACCCTACTTACTTTGATAACAAAACCATATATTCACACATTTATTACAGTTAGTTATTATAACTTTAAAATTAAAATTTTGTAATCCTTGGTTTATTGTGAAAATAGCAGTGGCAATAAAACTAAATATTCACACATAATAATATATTAGGTATTATGATTTTTTAAGGGCATTTATTATAGTAACTGGATCGGACAGGTAGCCAAATATTTCGCAAACAATAATGATTTCTTAAATAAGAGCGTTCTTAGCCGGCCAGATCCTCAGCCCTTCCAAAAAAATCCGTAACCCCACCAAATTTTATGAGCTGGCTAGGGACCCGAACTGGATAGAGCAATAAATACACACAAAAACACATACTTATGAAAAAAAACAACAGCTATTTGTTTAGTTGTCCGACATTTCGAAGAGTATTCTCTCAACGTTTTTAGCGTGATAACATTGAGAGAATACTCTTCAAAACGTCGCCCAAATAAATAAGTTGCTGTCACATCCACACAGTCTTTGTCCCTGTCCAACCTCGTGGGTTTTCCCCGGGTCCGGTTTCCTGCCACTGCTAAAGACTCCTTACGTGCAAGCGAATTATTGAAATAAAATTTAACCATGTAGTAGTCCCGAAATGACCTAGTTTGCGTCGAGAGGAATTTAAACCCCATTTTTCTCTCTCTCCCTTTGTCAGACCCTTCGGGAAGATGGATTCAGGGAGTATTTTCTAAATTTATCAATATTTCAATTGTCATTTGCATGCCAGTCCTTAGGGTTGTGAATTATAAGATTCTTGGTTCAAGTCGAATTGCTCATGAATGAGACAATGAACAACGTGGGGTTATCTCAAACATAGAGAGAGAGGGGGACGAACCCAGTGCACGGTTTGTGTCAAACCCTTTAATAAAGCAATGCTATCAGACAGCGAATCAATGCATTAGTCATACAGGGGTTGTTTTTTCACAATAAATCAGCTGGAATCTGTTAAAAGGTATTGTTTGGGCCCAGGACAAGCTGCCCTCAAGTTGCCCCTTGTCAGAAAGCTGGGCGATTCATACAAAGACAGAACAATGTAAATTTCACACGTATATTGTCGTCCGCTGTCAATATATATTTACCCCCTGTTGGGTTTTGTGTATATAACCCCTTTTTTTCTGCTCATGACACGTGGTTCACTCTACGGTCAGTTGTAGATTACACTTTAGATTCTTTTTTTTCTTTTTTTTTTCGGATTTGTCTGCGATTTCACTTCGGTGGAAGCGGACGTTAAATAAAGCTATTTCACACCTTTTTTCGGATCTCTCTGGGGTTTTCTATTTTAATCAGTAACTCAATATATTTATATGTACCCCCCTCCATCCCCTTTTTATGCTCGTGTATATTAAGTTTTTGGGGGGGTCTCTAGGGGTTTTCATATTTTAATCAATATATATTTACCCCCTGTAATACCCCCCTTTCTTTTACGGGACCTCTAGGGTTTTTTTCTTATTTTAATCAATATATATTTATCCCCCGGTAATACCCCCCCCCCGCCTCCTTCTTTTTTCTGCTCCTTTATATCAGTGATTTTTTTCTTTTGGGATCTCTTGGTTTATTCGTTTTATTTTAACCAAAAAAAACCCACTGTGAATTGTAATAATAAAACCCTATCAAACTTCTGATTTTGTGGATGGTTTTGACGTTTAAAGCTTATGACACGGCATTAATTAAGTGATTAGGACTAGATTACCAGGGTTCGAAACTGGTTCGGACAATTGTTGTGCAGCCGTTCGGATGGCGTGAAAAACTGTCGTGGTTTCAATGCCAAGAATGTCCAATATCGTGCCCCCCACCACCCCACACACACACACTCTCCCCGACACTCCTTACATTTTATTCTCAAAATGATCAAGTTTGTCTCGAGAGTATGTTAAACCCCATTTCTCCCCTTATCCTAGAGCTTTAGAGCGCGGCATAAAGCAGATACTTCGATGTAACTTTCTTTAAAGAAAATGCTAGACGAAATTGTTAATTGAAAGGTAAATGTAAGGGCTTAAGAACGAACTCTGCCGAGATTCAAACGATATATTTTCGAGCCCGCAAGACCGCAACTATGAATTACCCATTATTAAAGCGACAATAACACTCTTGCTGGCTTGACAGGTCCAGAAACAAAAATTAGCCTTATTCTAACTACAAGATGTTTAAGTGTCCTACCTGTTGTGTAAATTATCCATTACAACCAATCTTATTTGTCCAGAGGGTTCGAAAATATTTTTAAATCCAAGTTGCATTTGAAAGTGCTTACGTAAGGCTTTTCAAACCATGTTACGGCATGTAGTTGAATTTTTCAAATTTTTTAAAATTAGGTGTGTTAAGATGAAATTTGTATCATTTATTAATTGAAATATCGTAAAATAGTACAAATTGTTGACCAGAATAAAGATTGGAACATATTCAGTTACAACAAGAGTGGTATTGGGGCTTTAAACGAAAAAGGGTTTTGAGTGTTGTGGGCATTATTAAATCCCTTATTAGTTGATGTCCGGTAATCAAGGGTGGGTTAAAGAGAAAAAACGGGGCTTAGTTTCGGTTCAATCGAAGGTCAGCAAATACTCTACGTCTTATTAGGTTTCTAAAATAAAAAAAACCCGATTCGTTGAGTAGAGAGAGATATTATTTTTTGTGGGGATTTAAAACTTGTAACATTAAGTGTTTAATACCTACTAGAAACCCAACCATGGAAAGAAATATTTATTGTCATTAGACACGGGTGTCCGAATATTGACATGATGCATCAGAGGGTTGAATACCTGACCGGATTAAGGGATTAGGGATTTACTGCACCCTTCTTCTAATAGCCTCATTTATAGCCCATTTAGTTTAATCGGGCGTTTTATCAAAATATTTGCTGTTGTTGTTTATCAACGTACAGTGAGAAACTCTGGGAAATAAACATTTTGCTATTCACTCTCTCTCTTTTTTATAGTTTTATACTACATAATTATTTTAGTAAACTTAAATGGGAGGTAAACGTCCTACTGTTCTGCTCCGAATGGGCTAATGAAGATGCCCTAAATCGAATTCCAACTGTCAAGGGATCTTTTACGTGTACGACAATGTATACAAATTAAAATTAATGGAGTTTAATGTCCTACTGTTCTGCCCGGACATACTCTTATATCGAATTCCAACTGTCAAGGGATCTTTCACGTGTACGCCAATGTATACAAATGAAATTTAATGGATGGGGTTTAATTTCCCACTGTTTTGCTCCGAACTGGGCTAATAAAAATGGACATACAGTGTGCTATTAGGGACATTTTGCCCGGACAGCGGCACTAAGGCCTACTCTTATATCGAATTGCAACTACCAAGGTATCTATTACGTGTACGTCAATGTATACAAATGAAATTTAATGGGGTTTAATGTCAAACTGCTCTGCTCTGACTTTGTCTAAAGAAGACGGCCATACACCATACAGTGTGATATTAGAGCAATTTTGACATCGCGCCGAACTATGGCCTTCTCTTTTATGGAATTCCAACTGCTAAGCGACCTTTACGTGCACGCCAATATATACACGGGGCCCCGGTTTTTGATTTAGGACCGCGTTTAACATTAGAAGCGTTTTTACGATATCTTTTGGCAGTTCATTTTTTAACTGCCAAGGGATATTTTACGTGCACATCAATGCAGACACGAGTGGACCATACAAAGAAAACCTCCTAATGCGTCATAATTTCTATAAAGTTAACAATGTCCACTGTGAAAGAGACATACCGTAGCGCGATATTTCAAGGGATATTTAGGTACACACTATGGTTGTTTTCTTCGTGCCATAGCACATAACGGGCTTTTAATAGCTACGTTATTTCTAACAAGTTTAAATTTCCAATATGAAATAGACAAACTATTACGTAATCTTACAAGGGATCCTCAGGCATAACAGTAGGACGTTAAACCCCCTTTCATTCATTCATTACAAGGGATTTTTTACATGCACCCAAAACATACACATGGGCCTCTTTTTTTATTTATCCAATTCACATAGCATTACGTAATTTCTATAAAAGTTTAAATGTTCAATGTGACCTGACATACAATTACGTAACATTTCCTGGTGTATATTTCCACGATGACGTAATATGACACGTGATATCAATATTAACATGTTTGTATGTATGTATAATTCGTAGATATGTTTCTGACGTAATAAACATGATTATTACTAATATTCAAATCCCCCATAATAGTTTATAATCCATGTATAATAGGTATGTCTTAATTTACCTATACACCGATTCAATATCGTATTATGTATTGTAACATGGATATCATCGGTAGTTTTATTATTATGTAATTTAAAATGATTACTCTTATGTTTAGAGAGAGAGAGCGAGAGAGAGAGAGGGGGGATTAGAGAGAGGGGGGAAACGAAACGGAACGAAATAAGATAAAGTATTTGTATCAGATTGGTACGCTTTCACACTGCCATATTATAAGCCAGATTCATATACATGACTCTGGAGCAAGTTGGGGCTTACTCCCCTTACTCCAAGAGAGAGTGAGAGAGAGGGTGGGGGGTGTAACGTAAACTCGACACAACCTCGTGTGTTTCGTGGGTTTCCTCCGGGTCCTCTGGTTTCCTCCCACTGCTAAAGACCCCTACGCGCAAGAGAATTGTTTAAATAAAAATTGAAAACCATACGTTAGTCCAAACATGACCTAGTTTGTGTCTCGAGTGGACGTTAAATCCCACCTCTCTCTCTATCTATCTATCTATCTATCTATCTATAATCTCTCTCTCTCTCTCTCTTTATCGGGGATCACGGTGGCTAAGTGGATAAGGCGCTGGTTCGCTAGCCTGGAGGTTGAGTGTTCGATCCCTGCATTGGCCGAGAAAGTTCATCTCGATTTTCCGGCGTGATTTCCCCTTGTCAGTGATGCAGAAGGAGGGCCTGACAAGGACAGCTGCCTAGTCGTTCGGATGGGACGAAAAACCGAGGTCCCGTGTACAAATTGGAGTGCACGTAAAAGATCCCTTGGCAGTTGGAATTTGATATAAAAGTAGGCCGTAGCGCCGCTGCCCGGGCAAAATTTCCCTCATAGCACACTGTCTGACGTATGCCCGTCTTCAATTAGCCCAGTCTAGGTGCTTAAGCGTAGGATTTTAAACCCCATTTCATTCTCTCTTTATCTCCCTCTTCTATTCTCTCTCAGAAGAATCTGTTAGATAACACCTCAGGCCTGAAGAGAAGACTCGCAACGTATGTTTAACTTCCATGCGGTTTTTTTTTTGCAGTATTTTATTAACTGTCAGTCCATGTGGGGACTTTCAGAATTTTTTGTTGATAATGATTGATGAAATGATAAGTTATACCTATCAACCAGGTGAGTACAGGTACAACTCACAGGTGTTATAATCTCTTGTTGTTAGATATAAACAGATAAAGTAGGACTTGTACCTGTTCAAACCTACATCGTTATTATACACTAGTAATCTATCTTATTATCTGATTAACTTGTAATCAGCTGTGGTCCCTCTTGTAATCTATCGTACTCAGGCCCGAAGCCAGAAACCAAAATTTAGCCGACATAGTGGGGCGAGGAAGATAAATTTCCGACGACAAAAAATCAATGAACGAAGGTCATCGCCGACTGCCGTAAGCAGGAGGAGGGGAGAGCACGAGAATTAGAAGCTGAGAGAGTGAATTTAGGCCTCTATGACATGCAGGTGGCGAATGTGTCGAAAATTAAGAGTTTCCAGCCGACATTAACTATCTCTCGGCCGAATTTGAGAGGATGTGTCGTACTAAAACTCTCTCCCGGCGAAAATGCGAGATAGCTAACCAGCGATTTTTTTCCGACGCAGACAAAATATTCCGACAGAAACGGCCATGGGGGGGGGGGCGAGCCTCGGGCCTGATCGTACTATCAATCTACTAACGGTGGTTCCCTCTTGTCACTGATGTTGGACTGCAGGGCCTGACAAACCTACATCTATATCATAATTAATATATCTTATTATATGATTGACTTGTAATCAGCCGTGCCCCCCCCCCTTTGTTGCCTAAAGCCTTAACACATTATTCATTAATACTTTGATACTTTGATAACTAAAACATAATATGTACAAAATTAATACCAATAATAATTTATATCTTTGGTACACCGTGTTGCCTAAAGCCTTAAAACATCATTTAATACTACTTTGACAGTTAAAACAAATATAATACAAATAATAATATTTTAAGAAAAACACAAAACTTTATTCAAATCGATTAATGCTAGGACCATCTACCATTCTTGTTTGTTTCTTTAGCAATTGACAACTAAAGGAAAAATCATTTATGTTTGTGAACATCGATGCCTAGAATGTCAGTTTAATTCTTCAACTAATTGCAATTTAAAGAGCACTTCAAATCATACTCTCTCTCTCTCTCGGTCTCTCTATCCCCCCTTCCCCCCCCCCTCTCTCTCTCTCACACACGTCATTTCTAACAAGTTAACATCATCTTCAATAGACACACTATTACGTTATATTTCATGGGACCTCTTTTTTTATTATTCACCCAATGGAGGTTTCATTTCTCTCGTTAGTTTTCGTGAATTTCAAAAGTGATAGATGATTAATGTTTAACTTTAATGTTTGAAGAAGAAGGTGGGTGACAATTGTTCATTCAAAACTAGATATTTCCATCCCATCCCGGCATATATCAATATTAATTGTTTACCTGGTAGTCCGGGTTATTACGACTTAATATATCAGCAGTAATTATTAGGCTGCATGGTAGTCGGGGTTATTATGACATATTATATCAGCAGTAATTGTTAAGGCTGAGTCACACTAGTGGATTTTTCCTTTAAGACAAATCCTAGCGAACGTCTTAAAGGGTAAATTCTCTGGGTTTTTATGATCATACATTAAGTAAAATCCTATAGGTTTTGGTCATGTGATCAGTAATACCAGAAATGTAAATATGAAGGAAACTACAAAGATTATCTTTTCTCTCGCTTATGGTAATCTCTGTCTCGGCCCGGTTGAGTTAGACGTCTGCCATTTTGATTGGTCAATTCACAGTACAAATCCTACGAAAATAGGACTTGTTCTAAACCTAAGGATTTGTCCGTAGGTCAGAAAATCTATAGCCTATAGGACAAATTTTCCCGTTCACATGAAAGGATTTAGCTTATGGATATAAAACCTCAGGATAAATCCACTAGTGTGAATAAGCATTTTAGGCTGCATGGTAGTCGGGGTTATTATGACATAGCATATTGAAATGCACATGTATTAGTTCCATGATGTAATTGATAAAATTAAAACTAGGGTAAACTGTCGGGTTGATGAATAGTGAAAAGACATTTGGCCGAGAGAAATAATTGAAACGCACGTATATATATAGAGAGAGAAAGAAATGGGCTTTGACGTCCACTCGGCACAAACTATGTCATTTCAGGACTAGCTAACATATGATTTAATTATATTTTAATAATTCGCTTGCGCGTAGGGGTCTTTAGCTGTTGGAGGTGACCGGAGAACCCGGAGAAACCCCACGAGGTTGGACAGGCGACCCTACTCTTTGTCACGTTGGACAGGCGACCCTACTCTTTGTCACGGGATTCGAAACCACACCATTTGACTTAATGAAAGGGTTTATGATACAGCTCCCACCGTCCCACGTGCTAACCACCCCCCCCCCCCCGCATATATATAGTTAGTGTGCCATAGCAAAAGGTAATTCGATTATTAGTGACAGTCTCAAATGGGTCTGTTACCTTATTTGCGTTGTCTTAAATGAGTAATTGAATAGATAGGTGTCAGCAAGACCATTAAAGCCAGTTGTTATCAGTCTGGGGCCTGTTTGATAAAATCCAAATTTTAGTACATACTCAAATCTGATTGGCTAAGCGCTAAAATCAATCTAATACTATCCAATCGAATTACTAAAATCGGATTTTATCTTAGTTAAAATTTCGTGAAACAGGCCCCTGACTGATTTTAACTGCAATCTTTAGAGTTTGAATTCGAAATAAGAATGGGACTTGGCGCCACTGCCCGAGTACCTGTTCCTCATATCACACTGCCCGTCTTCATTATCCCAGTCGGTGCAGAAAAGTAGGACGTAAAACCCCATTTCATTTCATTTCTTCAATATTTAATTTGATTTCCCCTTGTCAGTGATGCAGAAGGAGGGCCTGACAAGGACAGCTGCCTAGTCGTTCGGATTGGACGAAAAACCGAGGTCCCGTGTACACATTGGCGTGCACGTAAAAGAACCCTTGGCAGTTGGAATTCAGTTGCTGCCAGGGCAAAATTCCACTCATAGCACACTGTATGGCGTATGCCCGTCTTCAATTAGCCCAGGTTAGGTGCTTAAGTGTAGGACGTTAAACCCCATTTCATTCATTCATTCATTCATTCAATATTTAATTTGGTGAATTGTCCTATTAAACAGTAAAATACATCTCTGTGTTTCTTTGATTGACAATCCTATTTAAGGGGGATTACCGGGGGGTTTAAATTATATTGTCCAGTCATGTTTTATCGCGTTTAATAAACCAGTGGGCTCTCACTGGGTGCATGTAATCGCTTATGTATATCTAGGATTAGTATATTTACTTATGCATTAACCTTTGACCCCCCTTCGTACTTACACCTTTCACCGTAATCCCGGCGGTAAATCATTGCATGGCTCACTTGTGGAATTTGATTAGGTTTATTTGAACACACTTAATGTTATTTTTTTAAAAAATATTCCCCTTTTTCATAATTAGTCGGGTGGTTGGATGGCCAAATGGTTAGCACGTGCGTGCTGTATTATAAAGCCTGGCATTGAGTCAACTGGCGTGGATTCAAATCCCCGGTTGTACGTGACAAGGAGTAGGGTCGCCTGTCCAACCTCGTGGGTTTTATCCGGTTTCCTCCTACTGCTAAAGACCCTACGTGCAAGCGAAATGACCTTGTTTGTGTCGAGCCGACTTTTAACCCCATCTCTCCCCCTCTCTCTCTCCCTCTCTCTCTCTCTCTCTCTCTCTCTCTCCCATAATTAGTCGGAGCCGAACAGAAGGACGTTAAACCTCATCTCATTTCATTTTATTTCAAATTCTATTGAAATCGATTATCGATTCGTTATGGGATGATGGGGGGGGGTGAGTGTTCCACCATCAGCATTTTAGATCATAAGGTCTGTCATTGAGCCAGACGGTGTAGTTTCAGTTTCGACAAAGGCTGATACGAGACAAGAAGTAGCCTCCCACCCCCCTTGTCCGACCTCGTGGGTTTTTCCGCTTTTCTCCCACTGAAAAAGCTAATATGTGTCAAAATGACGCGTGGGAAAGTTTCTAATTGCTCGGACGAGACGAAATCCCGATGTCGTTGGCGGCATATTGAACAGCTCCAGAACAGTTGGAAAGCCAAATAAACTCAAGATGAAGCATCACCATTTGCCCGTCTCCATTTGAAAGAAAAGTCGTGATTAAAAACACATGCGTAGTAATCATTTGTCCTAACTGAATCTTGCTCTTTGTTCTCGGTGTTATATCGTCCGCTTTCACCGAGGGCGATATCGCAGACAAGTTGTCATATTTTCATTTCTATTATGTTTCCTGGGGGACGAAACCGGAGTACCCGGAGTAAACATGCGATGTGGAGAAGCCACATGCACCTCAAGCCATATACACTCACACTAGAGATCGAAACCACACCCGCAAGCCAGAGGCAACCGGTCTGCAAGAGCTCGAAGCGCTACGGAGCCGAGGTGGCTAATCACGCTAGCCTGGAGGTCGCGTGTTCGACCCCTCGTCTCCCTTTGTCAGCGTTGCAGGAAAGTTGCCTAGTCGTTTGGATGGAACGAAAACCGAGGCCCGTGTATACATTGGCGTGTCCGTAGTAGACCCCTAGGCATTTGGAATTCGGTGCAAGAGTAGGCCATAGTGCCGCTGTCTGGGCAAAATTTCCGTCATAGCACAGTATGCCCGTCATCATTAGCCCAGGCGGAGCAGAACAATAGGACGTTAAATCCATTTCAATAATTTTAAAGCGCGACACTTTAGATCATGAGGTCACCCTAATCCATTTCAATAATTTTAAAGCGCGACACTTTAGATCATGAGGTCACCCTAATCTCACCGTGAATAATGTCATCTTTACAGCAAGAACGGGTATTGTTTGTTTTCTGTTTTAATTCAAATTTACTCAATGGCATAAAAAGTATATTCATGTGTCTACTTCCCCTGTCATCTTACCGAGATTTGTGAGTCATCTTTAACATAACAAAGAACAGTGTTAACAGCGGATGTAACCGATTAACAGCTTCTTCTACTGAGTCATTATACATATAGTGGCTCAGTGGGTTAGAGAGAGAGAGAGAGGGGGGGAGGGGGGGAAGAGTTTTTAAGTCCAGTCGACACAACTACGTCATTTCGGGACTAACATATGGTCCAATTTCGCTTGAGTGTAGAGAGAGAGATAGAGATAGAGAGAGAGCGGTATCGTAAAACAAACCACGTCTTGATCTTCCCATCGGTCGCCTTTGCACGCATCAGTAGCCTTGAACAAAATGGGAGAGAGAAGAGAGAGAGAGAGAGGGGGGGGGTAACGTTCACTCGACACAAACTAAGTCATTTCGGGACTAATATACGGTTCAATTATATTTCAATCATTCGGTTGCGCGGAGGGGTCTTTAGCAGTGGAAGGAAACCGGAGGACCCGGAGAAAATCCACGAGGTCTGCATGGGGTTATATTGATTTTTTTTTGACTAATAATGTGCAAGAGTAGTTATATAACCCAAGTTCTGGTTAAGGTGAGGGATTAGCCAATCAATGAAACGGTCTGTTGCAGCTAGTTCTTGGCGTGCGATGCACGGAGCTGTGGCTATCCTACTAGAAACATTATCGCTGATTGGTTTATCAAATGTCTGACATCATAGGGCCAAAACACGCCCATAGGACCCTTAACGCGACCTCCCACAACCAATTGTCATATTGTCATGTAGCACAGGCCATCGAACGTATGAAAAAACAAAACGAAATATAGACCTGTATTTTAATAATATTGAAACAAAAAGATAAAGGATCTGCGGGTAAATCAAACTGTGGTTAGTGCATTCCCGAACCCTGCCCTTCGTCAGCATCATACTCAAAGAAATTAGCAAGTAAATTCCCAGACACTTCATCATAGTCACACCCGAACCTTACCCTTCGACAGGATCATACTTAAAGAAATTAGCAAGTAAATTCCCAGACACTTCATCATAGTCACATCCGAACCTTACCCTTTGACAGGATCATACTTAAAGAAATTAGCAAGTAAATTCCCAGACACTTCACCATAGTCACGTCCGAACCCTACCCTTCGTCATGATCGTAACAAAGCAATTAGCAAGTAAATTGCCAGGCGCTTCGTCGTAGTCACACCCGAACCCTACCCTGACACTTCGAAACAGTCACACTCGTTATAATATCTACTGAGCTTATGACCTAAACCAAACCAACCTATCATTTGTCGGTCGCTATCAGTGTTGGGAATCACGATATCATCTTCATCCTTCAGAGTCAGCTTAAAATACGCTTCAGGTATGATGTCCTTCATGAGAACGAAGTCTTCTAATGGTTTCGGTAGACCAATCTGTTCTATCTTAGATCTGATTCCAGGTCCGAAGGACTTTCTTATTTCTCTTCTACATCTTGTCTTCAATGTTCTCGTCCGACAGAATCTCCGAAATTCTTCGGATTTCCGTTTCCACTGTTTTTCTATTATCTCCCTTGTGTCTGGAGTCAGATTCTCAAACGTTTCAGAAAAGATCACCCCGACGTCATACTGACGAGCCCCGCTTTCAAATAAAATCTGCCCGAGCTTTAATAGGTCTATAAAGCTAAATTTGTATTTGTCGATTTTAAGATCTAATCCTAGAAGGCTGCAGTTTTCAGTCACAAGATACCAAATAAGATCATCTTGTTCTGTATCCATTAAGGATTGCATCAGAGTTCGACCACTTTCGTCTTTAATGTCCAAAGATGCGTTTTGTCCATTTATCAAAAGCAATTTAAGACAATTAATCCATTTGTGATCTGTGCTGCTATGGGTAATGGCGGTTTCCTTGCGAACTGTAACGTATTGTAATGCCGACCGTCCGTTTATATCCGTACTATTCACGTCCGCCTCTGCTTCTAATAAACGTTCTAATATTGTTCTGTTGCCCTTTCCTGCCATTGTCATCAAAGCCGTTCTCCCATTTTCGGTTCCACAACGAAGGTCTGAAACATTCGTCAGTAACTGCTGGACGATGACCACGTTTCCGTTTTCGACTGCTTGCATTAAAGCCGTTGTACCGTTCGTAGTTTTATGATCTGGAATATCTCCACGCTGTAACGCTCTGTCCGATTCATCTTGGATGCCAAGTCCTTCAACAAGCACCAATGCCTCATCTTCGCTGCTGGAATCATCCTTATTGATGTCGGCGACGCCAAGCAGTTTAACGTCGGACATTTCGTCTTTTATATTTCAAATCGTATTCGCCATTAAAGCATTTTATCTTTCAAATAAACATTGGACCCTACATGTATAATAGTACATAACAACTAATGTTAATACTCTATTTAAATTGTAATGAACATTAATTTACATGGGTTTAAAAATAGTCAGCGGTGTCACTGATAATTTGTCAATTGCTTTGAGATACATTGTGTGCCATTGTATGGGTAATTATTTTCGTAACATGTATTGAAATTATATTACAATACAATAAGTTTCGGCTATTCTTATTACCTTCACATGGGCATATTTTTTACTTCCTTGAACATGTTTACGTTTTTTATAACGGCTCTAGGATATATTTGAGCTACTTATAGATCCGTAGAGTGCATATGAGTAACTTATAAGTGATCATTTTGAGCAAAATTCAAAGAAAGGATTTTCAAAATTATCCACTGTTAAAGATAATGGTACTGAAGATAGATGGTAAAGAAGTTCATAGATGATGGTCCTGCAGATGCTGATTGATCATTGGCGGCGAGAGAGAGCGAGAGAGAGAGAGAGAGAGAGGGGGGGGGGGGGGAGAGAAATGGGGTTCAACATCCACTCAACACAACTAGGTCACCTCGGGACTAACGTATGGTATAATATTTTTCAATAATTCGCTTGCGCGTAGGGGTCTTTAGCAGTTGGAGGAAACGGGAGAGGTTGAGAAGGCTTCCCTATCTCCATGCCACATACGCTCACGCCAGGGCTCGAAACCACAGCCGCAAGCCAGGGGTGGCCGGTCAGCTAGATGTCGAAGTGCGGCACTCTAGTCCCCTAGGCCATCTCAACCCCCCTGATATATGTGGTATGGACGCATATAGTGGTACCGCGGACAGATATTGTTACCAGAGATGTCGATAGTTGATGGCACTGAAGATGTCGATAGTTGGTGGTACTGAAGAAGTCGATAGTAGAGTGTACTGAAAAAGTAATTAGATGGTCGTAGTGAAGATAGATAATTGTACTGAAGATATATATGTGTACTGTAGAAAGATAAAGGATGTCGATAGTTGATTGTACCGAAGATCACGATACTGAGGATAGATGGTGAAACTGAAGATATATGACGGTAGTGGAAATGGACGATAGATAGTGGTACTGATAAAGGTGGGGTTACTGAAGATAGAGAATTGTACTGAAGAATAACTTTGAGTACAGTGTAGCGTTGTCAGTGGTGCTCCAACCCGTGGGTTTCGCCGGGTCCTCCGGTTTCCTCCCACAGATTAAGACCCTTGTGTGCCTGTGAATTATTGAAATAAAATTGAACCTTTTGATAGGCCCAAAATGACCTAGGTTGTGTCGAGTTGACGTTTCCCCCTATCCTCCTCCCTCTCTCTCTCTCTCTCTTTCTCTTTCTCTCTCTCTCTCTCTCTCTCTCTTTGCGGGGATCACGGTGGCTAAGTTGATAAGGCGCTGGTTCGCTAGCCTGGAGGTCGGGTGTTCGATCCCTGCATTGGCCGAGAAAGTTCATCTCGATTTTCCGACGTGATTTTCCCTTGTCAGTGATGCAGAAGGAGGGCCTGACAAGGACAGCTGCCTAGTCGTTCGGGTGGGACGAAAAACCTAGGTATCGTGTACACATTGGAGTGCACGTAAAAGATCCCTTGGCAGTTGGAATTCGATATAAGAGTAGGGCGTAGCGCCGCTGCCCGGGCAAAATTTCCCTCATAGCACACTGTATGGCGTATGCCCGTCTTAAATTAGCTCTGGTTAAGTGCATAACAGTAGGGCGTTAAACTCCATTTCATTCATTCATTCATTCTATCTCTTGACACTGTAAACGTTGGCGTACGCATAAAAAAAACCTGACAGTTGGAATTTGACGAAATGTTGGAGACAATTCACTCATGGCACACTGTATGGCGTGCATGTAAAAGATCATTTGGTAGTTAGAATTCGATATAAGAGGGCCGATGTCAGGACGAAATTTCACGGGCCTGCTAAGGGCTATTGTCTAGTCGTTCGGGTGGTACGAAAAACCGAGGATTCGTGTATACATTGGCGTGCACGTAAAGGACCCCTTGGCAATAGGAATTCGATATAGGAGTAGGCCAATTTGCCGCTGCCCACGCAAAATTTCCCTCCTGGCACACTGTATAGTGTATGTCAGTCTTCACTATCCCAGTCGGAGCAAAACAGTAAAACATTAAACCCCATGTCATTTCATTCCCAAATGATCTTTTTTTTTGTATGGGGATTGTTTTTTTGTATGGGGATTGTTTTTTTGTTTTTGTTTGAGAGTTAATTAAATGGTAAAACTGTGATTTCTATGTCCCATGTAGATCTGACGGCTAAATGTTCTTTTATTGTAGGGGGGTTTGGGATGGCCTAGTGGTCTAGAGTGCCGCGCAACCTTTGGCTTGCGGTTGTGGTTTCGAGCCCTGGTGTGAGCGGGAGTGGCATGGAGATAGGGGCGCCTTCACAACCTCGTGGGTTTTCTCCGGACACTCATGTCTCTTCCCACTGCTAAAGACCCCTACGCCCTGGTGTGAGCGGGAGTGGCATGGAGATAGAGGCGCCTTCACAACCTCGTGGGTTTTCTCCGGACACTCATGTTTCTTCCCACTGCTAAAGACCCCTACGCGCAAGCGAATTATTTAAATAAAGTCCCGAAATGACCTAGTTGTGTTGAGTGGACGTTAAACCATATTTCTCTCTCTCTCTCTCTTTTTGTATGGAGATTGTTTTTTTGTTTTGTTTGATAGTTAATCAAATGGTAAAACTGTGTTTTCTATGTCACATTAATGTTCTTTTTTTTTTGTATGGAGATTGTTTTTTTGTTTTGTTTGATCGTTAATCAAATGGTAAAACTGTGTTTTATATGTCACATTAATGTTCTTTTTTTTTTGTATGGAGATTGTTTTTTTGTTTTTGTTTGATCGTTAATCAAATGGTAAAACTGTGTTTTCTATGTCACATTAATGTTCTTTTTTTTGTATGTAGATGGTTTTTCTGTTTTATTTGAGTGTTAATCAAATAGTAAAACTGTGATGTCTATATACATGTAGATCTAACGGTTGACATTTACTGATGTATATATGTTTACCTATACCTACCTACCTGTAGTAGGGTGCATCAGGTACAATAACAAACGTATTGACTTTGTGTGTACACACCACTCCTGTTTTATGAATGGTGAGGTGCGAGACTGTAGAATGATTGACACGGGAACGGGGTTAATATAAAACTTGCCAAACACAAAAAAGTCCAACGGTTAAAACCCGTGAAAAGGTTTGTTTATTTTGTCATTACAATAATTGTTGGGTAATTCTAGGTTTTTTTTCCTTTCTGAAGGAAAGTTTAACGTGACCTGGTCACCCAGTTAGTGGATTTTTTTACCGTTAATTTTATATTTTAAATAGGCCCTACCTTATATCCGAAACATGATTTATTTGACGTTAATTTCGTATTTTTAATACCTTATTTCCCAAACACGGTTTATTTGTTGATAATTTGTATTTTGAACACCTTGACGTTAATTTGTATTTTGAAAACTTTATTCGCCGTTAATTTGTATTCTGAATGCCTTTTTTGACCTTATTTGTATATTTAAAAACCTTATTTGACGTTAATTTGTATTCTGAAAACTGTATTCGCCGTTAATTTGTATTTTTAAAACTGTATTTGATGTAATTTGTATTTTGAAGACCTTATTCGCCGTTAATTTGTACCAACCGGGACAATGTCAAGTACATGCGGGGAAGCGACTGTCTAGTTGTTCAGATATAATGAAAAACCAGGGTCCCGAATAAACATTGGCGTGCACGAAAAATATCCCTTTGCAGTTGATATTCGATATAGGAGTGGTGCATAGGGCCATTGTCTAGGCAAAATTTCGATATAAGATGAGGGCCGTAGCGCCGCTGCCGGGGAAAATTTCACTCTGTATGACGTATGCCCGTCTTCATTGGGCCATAAAAGGAGTAGAGCAGTAGACGTTAAACTTTCATTTCGTTTGGTTTGTATAATAGAGTTGGCCGTAGCTACGCTGCCCGGGCAAAATTTCCCCCATAGCACACTGTATGGCGTATCTTCATCAGTCCAGCATAGGAGCAGAACAGTAGGGCGTTAAACCCCAATTTAATTTGGTTTGTAATGTTTTTTTTACTTGACTCATGATTCGTATTTCGTACGTGTTATCTCATTTCGGATCACGGATTCCAATGTTATCTGAGCTAGCGTATTTTTATAATTCTATCTGGCCATCTTATCTCAATCAAACCTATGTTGATAATTCCACCCGACTATCTGGTTAATGGTCAACAATCATAGGTCGAAGTTGAAGAACCTGTTTGATCTATTGCTGTTTATCTCTAGAAGTATGTTCTGGCTTGTATCTTTATCAAGCTTCTCATCGAATGATCTTGTTGGTTTATCAGCTTTTATCAGAGGATTTCATATTAGTTCAATTAAAATCGTCCGACAAACAATATTTAGGATAAAAATCGTCCGTGGACTGGATTGTAGTATTACTATTTATATAATAAAATCATTTATATAGCGTACGTTTGCACTCTGATTTTATACTTCAAAATTACCTTTTTTTTTATTTGGGGGGTTGGGATGGCCTAGTGGTCTAGAGTGCCGCGCTTCGACCTCTAGCTTGCCGGCCACCTCTGGCTTGCGGCTGTGGTTTCGAGCCCTGGTGTGAGCGAGCGTATGTGGTATGGAGATAGGGGCGCCTTCTCAACCTCGTGGGTTTTCTCCGGGCACCCCGGTTTCCTCCCACTGCTAAAGACCCCTACGCGCAAGCGAATTATTGAAATAAAATTAAACCATATGTTAGTCCCAAAATGACCTAGTTGTGTTGAGTGGACGTTAAACCACATCTCTCTCTCTCTCTCTCTTTTACTTATCTTCACTACACTAGAATTGCAAATGTCGACCACCGAAAGCATAAAAAACGAAACAGAGAGAGATAGAGAGAGAGAGACAGAAAGATGAAGAGATAGAGAGAGAGGGATGGGGAGAACACCCACGCGGCACAAGCGACCCTAATCCTTGTAACTTACAACAGGTAATCGAAACCACGCCACTTGACTCAATGACAGATCTGGTGATACAACTCCATGTAAAGACATATAACCCATAAATAACTAATAGTTTCGACTGGCCTATATGGTATACACAGGAAATAATTTCAACAATTTATAATTTCAATATATGAATGATTCCGATTCGAAGCCAGGCTTTTACTTGTAAGGTGTGGCACCTGACAAGAAAAACGTGTCTTAATGAAAACCCGTTGTTCAGTCACATTGACGTGAATATCAAAGAGGCCTTGGCTGTTTTAAATCATGACAATGTAATACAGGGCGAAGGGCCTGAAATGGACAACATTATTGTTATTCGGATGATACGATAAAACAAGGTCCTGTGTATACATGGACGTGAACGGAAAATATAACCTTGACATTTGGAATTTACTATAAGACTAGGTCGTAGCGCGTGCTGCCATGGCAAAATACCCCCCATAGCACACCGTATGACGTGTGACCATCTCCATCTTCAGTCGGTCCAGAACAGTAAGTGGACGTTAAACCCAACTTCAGCTAATTGTAGCGCCGCCGCCCTTGCAAAGTATCCGTCATAGCACACTGTATGACGTATGATCATCTTTATTAGCCCAGTTGGCGCAGCAACGTAGGACGTTAAACCCTCACTTCATTTATTTTCTCCAACAATTCAGTTTATTGAATAAATTATTGTTTGAATTAAACTAATAGCAGCCCTAGCGTACCTTTCTCTATACGGGGAGATAACCCCGGGTTAATTACCAATCAATACCTTCACATACACACACATAGTTATGTAAAACAGTAAATGAAATATGGTATCAGGTGTTCTAGGAGTATCAACAATCATTTTAAATGGTGGATCGGTTCCAGCGATTTTAACCAATATTTGGAGGTCGTTCGTATCATCCAGGTTTTGGCCGAGAAAGTCAATTGGGATTTTCCGGCGTGGCTTCCTCTTGTCAGCTGTCTAGTCGTTCGGATGGGTCGAAACACCGAGGATCCGTGTACACATTGGCGGACACGTAAAAGATCCCTTGGCAGTTGGGGTTCGAAATAATTTGATATTAGAGTAAGCCTTAGCTCATGCCTATCTTCATCAGCCCAGTCCAGTCGGACTTAAAACCCATTTCTTTTGATTTTAGATTGGTTGCTCGGGTTCCACCGATTTCAACCGATATAAGACTGGTAGGTCGTTTCTAGTGATTGTATACCCGATTGTATGTTCGTTTCCAGCGATTCACCCCGATATTCGACGGAGGTGGTTCGGTTTAAGCTATTCTTACCGACCGATATAAGACCGGTGGGATACTACCCGATTGGTTGTTGGGTTCCAACTATTCTAACCGACTGGTTGTTGGGTTCCAGCTATTCTAACCGATTGGTTGTTGGGTTCTAGCTATTCTAACCGATTGGTTGTTAAGTTCCAGCTATTCTAACCCGATTGGTTGTTGGGTTCTAGCTATTCTAACCGATTGGTTGTTGGGTTCCAGCGATTCTAACCGATTGGTGGGTCGGTTCCTGCGATTCTAACCGATTGGTTGTTGGGTTCCAGCGATTCTAACCGATTGGTTTTTGGGTTCCTGCGATTCTAACCGATTGGTTGTTGGGTTCCAGCTATTCTAACCGATTGGTTGTTGGGTTCCAGCGATTCTAACCGATTGGTTGTTGGGTTCCAGCGATTCTAACCGATTGGTTGTTGGGTTCCAGCGATTCTAACCGATTGGTTGTTGGGTTCCTGCGATTCTAACCGATTGGTTGTTGGGTTCCAGCTATTCTAACCGATTGGTTGTTGGGTTCTAGCTATTCTAACCGATTGGTTGTTTAGTTCCAGCTATTCTAACCCGATTGGTTGTTGGGTTCCAGCTATTCTAACCGATTGGTTGTTGGGTTCCAGCGATTCTAACCCGATTGGTGGGTCGGTTCCAGCGATTCTAACCGATTGGTTGTTGGGTTCCAGCGATTCTAACCCGATTGGTGGGTCGGTTCCAGCGATTCTAACCGATTGGTTGTTGGGTTCCTGCGATTCTAACCCGATTGGTTGTTGGGTTCCTGCGATTCTAACCGATTGGTTGTTGGGTTCAAGCTATTCTTACCGATTGGTTGTTGGGTTCCAGCGATTCTAACCGATTGGTGGGTCGGTTCCAGCTATTCTAACCGATTGGTTGTTGGGTTCGAGCGATTCTAACCCGATTGGTTGTTGGGTTCCAGCGATTCTAACCCGATTGGTTGTTGGGTTCCAGCTACTCTAACCGACTGGTGGGTCGGTTCCAGCTATTATAACCGATTGGTGGGTCGGTTCCAGCTATTCTAACCGATTGGTTGTTGGGTTCCAGCTATCTAACCCGATTGGTGGGTCGGTTCCAGCTATTCTAACCGACTGGTTGTTTAGTTCTAGCTATTCTAACCGATTGATGGGTCGGTTTCAGCTATTCTAACCGATTGGTTGTTGGGTCCCATCTATTCTAACCGATTGGAGGGTCGGTTCCAGCTATTCTAACCGATTGGTTGTTGTGTTCCATCTATTCTAACCGATTGGTTGTTGTGTTCTAGCTATTCTGACCGATTGCTGGGTCGGTTCCAGCTATTCTAACCGATTGCTGGGTCGGTTCCATCGATTCTAACCACTATTCGAGTCATCCTGTTGTGGTGTATATATTGTATAATCTTGATCCTGTACCTCAAGGTCAGTTGACATTGTTTACCATCACGAGGATCTGTGAAGTAATTATACCTTATCAACAATACTATAATAGATATCCGTTTAATTAGAGATATGGATAATTATCTTTCTGTATACTGTGTTTATTAAATTGGTCGCACGCAATAATTATTACAGAGAGAGAGGGGGAGAGAGAGGGGGGGGGGAATTAGGTTTAACGTCCACTCGACACAAACTATGTCATTTCGAGACTAACATATGGTTTAATTTTATTTTAATAATTCGCTTGGGCGTAGGGGTCTCTAGCAGTTGGCGGAAACCGGGGGTTAGAAACCACGCCAGTTGACTAAATTGACAGGCTTTATTATACAGCGCGCACGTGCTAAACAATGATTACAACAGGGACATCCGGGGCTAAGTGTGAGCTAAGGAAGCGATATTCATAAACATGCTGCTTGTTTTCGTGTCCCTTAAACTGTAAACTGTACAATTGTAAGACTACATGTATATGTAATTATATATTGAATAAAATATTGTTTAAACCATAGAACTAGAATACTAACGGGAATGCCAACCGTGTGACGTATTAACGTTGATGACATAATTATGTTGTACATCGCATGCGCGTGGTAATTAGGGCACAAGTAACTTCCGGCCTTCTGTCAACATTGCAGAAGCGTACGACGTCTTGGAATTTCAAGAACTTGACAGTGTAATAGATGTAAGTTATTTCATAATTTTAATGAATTTTATTTAAATTAGGTATCTAATATACCATTGGGATTATAAACCATTTATTTTTGGACGTTAAATTATCCTAACACGCGTGTGTTTGCATCATTTTCTCTATATCACATGACATTCACAAAAAAGGCCTATCAGTATCATTCGTATCGTATCTATATATTGACTATTGTGTTTATTTATTATTTTGTATTGTTTTGACTTTATACTTAGAGCTGTGATTTTCCCCCGTGCTCTTATTTTGTTTATAAAACTTCATATATATATGTTTATTCTTTACAGCTTTTTTTGCTGACGATTTTTTCGAAACGTATCCTATTGACGTAAGTTTATTCTTTTTTAGATCTAATCTATTGTCGAGTGTAGTGTCCGTAACAAATAGATCTTTTTCTTCTCAAACATGAAATTGCTTCCAAACATAATAATGTTTGCTTTAACTTTAAAGAACTGTATCAAATTGGTATCAAGCTCCCTAATTAGAAGAAATTGTGAGGAAAATTAAAATAAGTTTTTTCCATTGTTATTTATTTTCTTTTTAAGGTTCAAACTAATCCAGTTAAAATTAAAGAGAAAGTTCAAGTACCAGTATATGAAAAATGATCTCAAGGATTTGCCATATCTCAATCCAGTTTAACCCCAAAATGGAATAGTATACATCAAAACTGTTCATCAGTACATGCATCTGCCTGTGCATTTTCTAGTAAAATAAATGTATCATCATTTACTATTCAAGATAACTAATTTAAAGATATAACTGAATATTAATCCAATAAACCATTTTTTCACCAAATATGTCAGGAATGTAAATGAATTTCAAAAAGTTGTATATATTTCAGTGAACACAACTATAATTTTACAATGTTGGGGAACTAATAAAATAAAAGTACAAAATAATGAATAGGCCTACTGGTATTTTGTCTTTAAATTTAAATTATTTGATCTAATTCAAAGAAAAATGTACAACTAATCAGAATGTCAATATCACTCAGTGGGATTTTTAATTTGAATATTATTTCTTTGTAATCAAGAAGAAAAGGATATCCGATTTGTGTCATTGAAGGAGTGGATTTGTATATAAATTAAGGCCTTGTTTGACTAAATTAAAACAGCTACATATATCACGTGAATAATGCTGGTTGAAGAAAGCCTTTCTTGTTGTGCCCATTCCCTTGGCATTAGGTGAACTCGGTGGTACTTGCTTCGTATTGAGTATGGTTTGAATATAAACCCATCTGTAAAGTAATAGTCTGTAAAATCTGACGCCATCTTCCTTTTTAATTTATGCATAAATTATATTATTATAACTAAAACTGCATTATTTCAGACCAATAATACAAAAGCCATTGTATTTAATTGTATGAAGAACTTTCATTTGATGTGCACAAGGAATTTCTATATCATGGAAGACGGACAATAAAAATTAATACCTAAAAAGTGTTCATTCATCCCTAAATCCTAACTTTAAAACAATATGGGGATCACGGTAGCGAAGTGGATAAGGCGCTGGTTTGCTAGCCTGGAGGTCGGGTGTTCGATCCCTGCATTGGCCGAGAAAGTTCATCTCGATTTTCCGACATGATTTCCCCTTGTCAGTGTTGCAGAAAGAGGGCCTGACAAGGACAGCTGCCTAGTCGTTTGAATGGGACGAAAAATCGAGGTCCCGTGTACACATTGGAGTGCACGTAAAAGATCCCTTGGCAGTTGGAATTCGATATAAGAGTAGGCTGTAGCGCCGCTGCCCGGGCAAAATTTCCCTCATAGCACACTGTATTGTGTATGCCGGTCTTCAATTAGCTCAGGTTAAGTGCATAACAGTAGGACGTTAAACCCCATTTCATTCATTCATTTAAAACAATATTGTTGCACGGAATGAAAATCAGGCTGTTATACTAGTGCCTGAAAGACTTTGAAATATATTTCTTGTGAAGAATTGTAATACACTTAGCTATCAACTATACATTCTACACTTTCAGTTACACATTTCTTTTTTTTGGAAATAATTTCGATAAACCTTATGAATGAAATCATTGGATTATTGTGAAATATTTCTATCATATAACTGAATATTTATATTCAATTCATGCAGCTCTTGTCTGTAGTATTCAGTAAACTGTAAAATTTACAACTCCCTCTATGATTGCATAAAACCATTTATTGTAACTTTTACACACAGATCACAATTTACAATAGACTGAATGAAAATATATCTAACATTGTTTCTGGCATAAATCTGACAATGTTTTTCTCTGATCAACAAATGTGGAAACATTTCTTGTCTTAATTTTATACAAATTTAAGGTTCAATGTGAATGCAATGCAACTATGGTATATTTTCTTTGGCAAATTTTCGAGATCCCCAAAACATTAGCTTCACACAGTGTCACTTAATTGTCAGGATAGTTCAGAACAGTAATGTCTTTGGATTTTGTGTGTCTCTATTATATTGCAAATACACACATAAACGTTCAAATCCACAACTTTTCATATTTCAAATTTATTATTTCCATTTTAAAAAAGAAAAAGTTATTTCATTCTGTTAACAGTACTTGGTGCCAATCCAAGGTGCCAATCCAAACTTAGTCTTGATATTTATGCACTCCTTAATGCTTCCATGAACAGTATATGCAATGCTACCTGAAATGTAAAAATTTAAAATGAAATTCCTAGCGACACAACTTATAAAAGGGGGAAACAGGCAATTTTCTCAACATACATCTGAATCAAAATCCAAGTCTCCTTTAAATGTCAATTAATTTAACACATGACTTTTTGGGAGCTGTTAGTATTTTATTTTGATTTTACAAATTTTCAGAGAATTCTGCCTGCATATTTTGACTCTTTTTTTTACAGCTGATCACTGTTTTTAGAAAAAGGTAGGCATATATAAAAATGAGGGCTAGTAGGCCTATATTATTTTAATTTTGCAAATTTTTACAAAATGTTTTGACATTTTCTGCCTGTTTATCATGGGGGTTTTTGAGGACTGATCACCTTTTTTTTTTAGGTAGATCTACATGTAGGCCTATATTTACAAGGCCTAGTATTATTTTAATCTTTCAAATCTTCATAAAATGTGCAGCATATTGGTTTTTTTGACAGCCTATGAATGTATTTAGAAATAGACAAGGCTATATAATGAGGCCTAGTACTAGTAGGTCTGTTACATTTACAAATTTTCACAAAATGCAGTGACGTATATATTCTGTCTGCACATCACAATTTATTTCTTTTGACCACTGACTGATCACCTTTTTATAGAAATATGTGGGCCTATTATATTACAAGGTGAAGGCCTAGTATTATTTTACTTTTACAAATCTTCATAAATGCCCAGAGAATTATGCCTGCATATAAATAATTATTGTGACGTTTAGCCGTACTTGGGGAATCCCTTTTCTGGTAAATTGTAATTTCATAACAAACTGAAAGTAGCCTATCGAAACGGAACTGTTGTAAACAAACCACCTGCCTGCAACTTTCTTTAAACAGATACAAATTAACGGGAAGACCTGAGAATACAGACTCTCGGATAGTATGTAATTATTATAATTGAAGTGTAGGGTAGTTAGTAGTTGTAAGGTTGGATCTAATTTTCTGAGTTTTTCACTTACTTTCAACGAAACAATCAGGCTCGAACTACTCGAAGTGTCTTAAACATAATATTGTTAATGTCTGTTCATTGATCGGGTCTGCTCTGGTAGATCGTATTATGCCTAAAAGCTTCTCCTTCCACTCCATGTTGTTCTTTGGTAAACGATGAAAAGATAAGCCGCGATTTCTTTTATTACAGGCGGAACATCCGTACAAAACACAGGCATTTTGTTGTTGTCTGCAGAAACCGGAAGTACGCTGTACCCTATATCATCGCCAGAGGTCCGCCGTCACATAAGGTAGTGACGTCACACGGTTGGCATTCCCGTTAGTATTCTAGTTCTATGTTTAAACCAAGTGTGAGCAACACAATGACGAGCTTGGCGTCACGGTTTTAAGTTTTTAATACCATGCGCACGCGCTAACTATACGGACTTCATCCAACCCCCGTCAACGTCATAAAGGACCAGGCCCCAGGTTCACAAAGCATTCTCAGACTTAAGTTGAGAATATACTCAAACTTATTCCCCTTTTTTAAACTAAAATATAGCCCTTTATAATAATTTTGTTGTTTGAATGTGCAAAATACATCAATAAGAATCTATGTGCACAGTTTTTTGTTTCTGGATCAAAGATATTTCTCATAAACAGTGATTGAAAGTTGAGCAAATTCTTAACTTAAGTCTGAGAATGCTTTGTGAACTCGGGGCCAGATGTTATTGTTATCGTGTGTGTGTGTTTATGTCGAACATGGAATTGGCATTAAGAGAGGATTACCGTCTGTAACTGGTTTATAATAATTCCTATCAGCAGAAGATGATTGATTCTCGACCTGCGTCAATATACAACTTAATCGAGATTCTCGAGAAAAACAACTAATAGGCCTACACTGTCAAGGAACAGCGTCTGGCATTATCAGTTTTACGTAGATTCAATACAGCGCAGTGTTCAGAAATCGTTATAACGCACAGAAATCTTATTGAAATAAAACCCATCTTAAAAAAAACATACCATTTCTTAAAGGAGCTGCATCGGTAATATTTGGGAACTAGAAATTAACACAAATGGGTCGTAACTCATATAATACTGTAATTATTCAATTATATAAACTGTTTTACATTCAATCGTAGGGATCACGGTGGCTAAGTGGATAAGGCGCTGGTTCGCTAGCCTGGAGGTTGAGTGTTCGATCCCTGCGTTGGCCGAGAAAGTTCATCTCGATTTTCCGGCGTGATTTCCCCTTGTCAGTGATACAGAAGGAGGGCCTGACAAGGACAGCTGCCTAGTCGTTCGGATGGGACGAAAAACCGAGGTCCCGTGTACAAATTGGAGTGCACGTAAAAGATCCCTTGGCAGTTGGAATTCGATATAAGAGTAGGCCGTAGCGCCGCTGCCCGGGCAAAATTTTCCTCATTGCACACTGTGGCGTATGCCCGTCTTCAATTAGCCCAGGCTAGGTGCTTAAGCGTAGGACGTTAAACCCCATTTCATTCATTCATTCAATCGTTTCTATTTTTACTGTAATTTTAGATCAGTTATGTTCGGCGAAATACGCGAAAAGTGTCAATCGAATGACAATCTCTAGCATCTAGTTATTTCAGTCTACACCCATAGTATTTATTGCGAATGCTCTCCAGATAAGGGGGGGGGGGTTGGGACCGAGTGGTCTAGAGTGCCGCGCCTCGACCTCTAGCTGGCTTGCCACCTCTGGCTTGCGGCTGTGGTTTCGAGCCCTGGTGTGAGCGTATGTGGCACTCCGGTTTCCTCCCACTGCTAAAGACCCCTACGCGCAAGCGAATTATTGAAATAAAATTTAACCATATGTTAGTCCAAAAGTGACCTAGTTGTGTTGAGTGGACGTTAAACCCCATCTCTCTATCTCTCTCTCTCTCTCTCTCTCTCTCCAGATAAGAATATGTAGTCACTGTTTGACATGACGTGTGGAAAATGTTTAGATTCGTTCCTTGTTACAAATGACATTGAAACGCACCAATGGTAAAATGTTTATTTTGTCTTAAATATTGGGTATCAGAAGCCCGTCTTTTCCCGATAAGATCACACCAATGTTGATTTGAATTGACAAATATTTCGTGTTTTCAATGTCGAAGACTTTGGATGATATTGAGTTAGAGACATAGCTACTTTAACTGTTTTATATTTTCAAGTGCAAATTCGAGTCAAATCATGAGGTTGTCATTAATTTTATCATATAAATTGGTGTACATTTGAGTCAAATCTGTGAAAAGATTTAATTCTCTTCTAGACCGGCTCTAACTTTTCCCAAACGTTTCGTTGGGCAGAACACTTTCTGCCATAGATGGGGGAACATGTTGTAACGTCTTGCTTAAAAGCACATATGGGGGTTCACCATGGAAAAACTTGAGATACGCAAACTGGAAGTAAAGATCATTAAACATGCATTTATCCGTCCCACATCTCAAGCTTACCAACTCTTGTATCCTTCCGCCTCAAATGAATATTCACCAAAACTGAAAATGTATTTTCAAACCCTTTTCAACTGGCAAAGGGAGAGAAAGGCTAAAAAAAACTTTCGCCTGTTGTCTGTATTAATGCAAATTTGTATCAAACCTGACAACCCGGGATTTATAATTGTATATGATGACGGGACTGGTATAATAATAATAATAATAATCACGTCATTTTACAAGGGTAGCAAATTAGGCCTGAGGCCTTGGCACAGATCGTGCGAATGATTTCGATCATTACTGCAGGAAGAAACCGAAGAACTCGGGGGAAACCTGCCTGATCGGGCGGGAGACCGAATATCCCTCTCACTTACAACGATAAAGTTCTTGCCCTGAGCTGGGATTGAACCCTCGTTGCATTGGTGAGAAGCCGCCACTCTATCGCCACGGCTATCCGACCTAGGCCAAGAATGGAATTGGTTTTAGCAGGATGAGGAGGAATAATGTTTGTAATTTGTTTATAATTACCATGGTGATCGTGGATCTAATCCCTATCTTAACAATATGATTGAGGTCAAGAGTTGTCGGTCATGTTTTTGTTTATGTGACGGTGTCCTTAATTTGACCGATACTCCAATATTTATATAATTTTATAAAACTACTTGAAACAGTTTAAAGGCTAAATCGCTAACATTTGGGACCTAGATATTCACAAAAGTTGTTCGAAACGCATATAATACTGTAATATGAGTGTCTGATTTACATTCAATGGTTTCCGTTTTTACTCCAATTTCAAATCAGTTATAAGCCAGCAATCGTAATTAAGTGCACGTTTCTAGCGTCTAGTTATTCCAGTCTACATAATTCCGTTTGGCTTGGTGCAATGTGTCTAGCCTCGTCCCTCGAGTCCCTCAATACAACTGGGGCTGAAGCGCATTATGGTAAACGATTCGTGTACCATTATTAAAAAAAAAAAAAATTTATCTTAAATATCGGATATTAGAAGCTCATCTTTTCCCGGTAAGTTTACATCATCAATGTTGATTAAAATTGACTCAAAATTCGTCTTTTCGATGTCGAATTTTTTGGAAGATTTTGAGTTACGGACTTAGATCCTTTAACGATTGGTAACCAATATTTCTTTCCATCTTTGGTGGGTGTTGGGGGGGGGGGTGTGACCGAATGGTTAGCACGTGCGTGCTGTATTATAACGCCTGTCATTGAGTCAACTGGCGTGGTTTCAAATCCCCGGTTGAGCGTGGCAAAGAGTGGGGTCGTCTGTCCAACCTCGTGGGTTTTTCTCCGGGTCCTTCGGTTTCCTCCCACTGCTAAAGAACCCTACGTGCAAGCGAATTATTGAAATAAAATTAAACCATGTTAGTCCCGAACTGACCTTGTTTGTGTTAAGTTGACGTTAAACCCCAAATTTGGATGGTGCAGGACGAGGACCTGACAAGTAACACAGTTTAGTCATTCGGAAGGGATAAAAAAAAACCTAAGTTCTCGTGTACACATTGTCGTGCACGTAAGAGTAGGATAGGGTGCAGCAGGTCGGACACATTTTTCCATCATAGCAAACTGTATGGTGTACATCCTTAGGTCATATTGATTTTCTTGTATCTCCTTATTAATGCGTATTGCGCAAACCGTTCCTGCTTTGTAATTGTGAAGGGGATCACGGTGGCTAAGCGGATAAGGCGCTGGTTCGCTAGCCTGGAGGTTGAGTGTTCGATCCCTGCATTGGCCGAGAAAGTTCATCTCGATTTTCCGGCGTGATTTCCCCTTGTCAGTGATGCAGAAGGAGGGCCTAACAAGGACAGCTGCCTAGTCGTTCGGATGGGACGAAAAACCGAGGTCCCGTGTACAAATTGGAGTGCACGTAAAAGATCCCTTGGCAGTTGGAATTCGATATAAGAGTAGGCCGTAGCGCCGCTGCCCGGGCAAAAAATTCCCTCATAGCACACTGTACGGCGTATGCCCGTTTTCAATTAGCCCAGGTTAGGCGCTTAAGCGTAGGACGTTAAACCCCATTTCATTCATTCATTCATTCTAATTGTGAAGACCAGGTAAGATCAGTTCCCTTGGATGTTTTTCTCGAGCAGCATTGCTTCCGTAAGTAATGAGCTGGATCCTTAACCTGTGGGTCCCGGGTTCAATCCCTGAGCCTCGGGATTTTAAGGCGTGGCCTCTAATTACAGTCATACCAGACCGATGGCCTAATAAGCACTACACCTAAACATTCGGTAAAGCCGAAAAGCCGATAGGCAAAGCACGCCAAAGTGAAAATAAGGTCTAGAAACAGTTTTCCAATGCAAAGTCGCCCGAATTTATAAGGTCCCTGGCTCGACCTGAACAAGATTGATAACATTCATAATAACACAACTTTATGGATTTACTTCTTCTTAGTTTATTACATGCAAGAATATTGAAACGTTGCATGTAATAAACTAAGAAGTAGTAAATCCGTAAAGTTGTGTTATGAATATTATACCTCTACTTCTAAATGTCATTTAAGGATAAGATTGATAACAGAATCATAACAACACCAGACGAATAATTGGCCACTAGATCTTTATCAATGTTATCATCTGGTAGAATAAATTATTTCATGTGTGATCAAGATGACCGTAAAGATAAGAAGGTGGCCATTATAACGCTATTTGTCCACTTGTATTCTGACCAAACACTGGACATCCGTAGTCCCAATCTTACAAGTCGTTTGGGCACCTCTAGACACAAATTAAGAATGAATGAATGAAATGGGGTTTAACGTCCTACTGTTATGCACTTAACCTGAGCTAATTGAAGACGGGCATACGCCATACAGTGTGCTATGAGGGAAATTTTGCCCGGGCAGCGGCGCTACGGCCTACTCTTTTATCGAATTCCAACTGCCAAGGGATCTTTTACGTGCACTCCAATGTGTACACGGGGCCTCGGTTTTTCGTCCCATCCGAACGACTAGGACAGACTTCAGAAAACATAATAATTATGACTATTTAACAAAAACCCCGGCAGAAAAGTAGGACGTGTTATGGCCAAACACTGGACATCTGTAGCCCCAATGTTACCAGTCGCTTATGTAGCTCTAGACACAAATTAAGCACATAGATTTCAGAAAACATATTTATATTTAAAAAGAAACATCGGGCAAAAGAGTAGGACGTTTATTACACCCCATTTCATTTCTCTAAAGACGTAAAAAAATATATTCCGAATCAAGAAATACAGTTGTAATTAACGAATAGGATACTGGATGATAGCGACTATAGTCAAGGAACTGGATAATCGCGACTATAATAGTCAAGGTTAGAAGTAGAAAACTTGAACCAATTAGAGGGTAATAAATAATGCTCGTGGATATATATGATAATATTTTAACAATGAAATATTGACAGTCATGTGATATTTAACAATACCCATAGATATCTACGATGGTTGATTTTCAAAATTCATTCGTCCTGTTTGTAAAAATTGGGGTATAGGTTTCATTTTCGTTTAGTAAGATTGTATCTGATTTTATCTAACCAACCACACAATCTGATTGAAACACAGATCCAATTTCGTTTCGTTTTTTATACAATACAGCGAGGCCATCGAAATATAAAAAAACGAAACGAAATAAAGATCTGTATTTTAATCAGATTGCCAGCCGCAAGGATCCAGTAAAGGGACAATAACACTCTTGCTGGCTTGACAGGTCTAGAAAAATAAAATAGCCTAAGTTTCCTACCTGTTGTGTAAATTATTCATTACATCCTATTTTTAAATCTAAGTTGTATTTGAAAAGGTTTACGATTCCTACATTGGCCGAGTAAATTAATCCTGATTTTCCGGCGGGACAGAAGGGCTGACAAGGACAGCTGTCAAGTCGTTCGAATGGGACGAAAAACCAAGGTCCCGTGTACACATTGGCGTGCACGTTAAAAACCCTCTGTCAGTTTCCTCATAGAACACCTATTATGGTATTGTTCGGGCCTTTTTATGTATGGTGACGTGCAGATATGCTACTTGGACTAAATACCACGGTGGCTCAGTGAGTAAGACGCTGGCACGCTAGCCTGGAGGTCCTGTAATCAAGTGCATTTGAATTTTCCGGTGTGGTTCCTCCTTATTAGTGGTGTGGAACAGAGGACCTGACAAGGGACAACGTATATTCATTCGAATGGTATGAAAAATCGAGATCTCGTGTACGAATTGATTTGTAGCACAAATCTCACTAGTTATTCCGGTCTAAACTGGTATTATTTATTGCGCATGCTCTCCGGGTAAGAATATAACATTGTCTAGGGGGGGGGGTAGGCATAGTGGTCTAGAATGCCGCGCTTTGACCTCTAGCTCGCCGGCCACCTCTATCTTGCGGCTGTGGTTTCGAGCCCTGGTGTGGGCGTATATGGCATGACGATAGGGGCGCCTTCTCAACCTCGTGGGTTTCCTCCCACTGCCAAAGACCCCTTCACGCAAGCGAATTATTGAAATAAAATTAAACCATATGTAAGTCCCGAAATGACCTAGTTGTGTTGAGTGGACGTTAAATCCCATTCTCTCTCTCCCTCTCCCTCTCCCTCTCCCCCCCTCTCTCTCTCTCTCTCTCTCTCTCTCTCGTTCTTTGAGTCCCTTGTTAAAAATTGCACTGAAACCAATTATGGTACACGATTCGTGTATCAATGGTAAAATGTTTATTTGGTCTTTTAAATATTGCATACCAGGACGCCCATCTTTTTCCGGTAAGATTACAACATCAATGTTGATTTAAATTGACAACTCTGGATGCTATTAAGTCAGAGACTTTGCTACTCTAAGACGAGGATTTTTCTGTGTATTTAGTTATTTCACATATTACCACATAAAATCTAAAAATAAAATGGCCATGAAATTCTATTTTTGTTTCATTGTTTTTTATTTTTTCCAGTTTATCTGTAAAGAAAATTCTATAATATCTAAAAATAAAATGGCCATAAAATTCTATTTTTGTTTCATTGTTTTTTATTTTATCCCCAGCTTATCTGTAAAGAAAACACACTTAAAAAATAATTTTATTGCTAAAATGATAACTACTAGTATTATAAAAAGTATGTTTTTAATAAGTATTAGCATAAGAACTATTATTTACAATAATAAGTATTTGTTGATAATTTTAAGTAGAGTTTTAAATAGTATAAGCTTCATTGTTTTCTTTTTTCTGCAACTAAATGGGAAGATGGGAATATTGACCGAAAAAATGGCCTGTGTCTTTCTTGTGATATCCCATCAAAAGGCAAAACCTAGTAACTCACATTTTTTTTTATTTTGAGAAAACAAAGGAAAACGTAATGAATGAGTATCAAACCCAAGCTCATCCATTGATTTGACTATTTAGTTACTAGGTTTTTCTGTGGTATTCTAGGCAATTGAAGGAAGTTGCTAGGTTGTTTCATGGGTGTAACTGCTTACAAAATCAAAAGATTGAAAAAACTAGTACAACAACAGAAAACACATACCCTAGTAACTACAAACTTAGTCCTAACTCAATTTGATAAAAAAAAAAGTGAGTTACTAGGTTTTGCCTTTTGACCGGAGTTATAATAATGTATGTTGTTGGGTAAACTGGATTAATACACAGTCTTTAGGACTTACAGAGGCAGTCCGTAAATTAAAAGACAGACAGAGAGAGAGAGAGAGAGAGAGGGGGGGGGGGGTAACGTTCACTTGACACAAACTAGGCCATTTCGGGACTAACATTTGTTTCAGTTTTATTTTAACTATTCGTTAGCACGTAGATGTTTTTAGCAGTGGGAGAAAACCCACGAGGTTGGACAGGCGACCCTACTCATCGAGTCGAAACATCGAGTCGAAACATCGAGTCGAAACCACGCCAGTTGGCTGAATGACAGACCTTATGATACATCAGGCACGAGCTAGCCATTCGACCATCCAACCCCCACGGAAATTAAAGGGACACTCCGTAAATTAAAGGCACTGTAAAAAAAAAATATGGGTTTAATTATGCAAACCTAACAGATCGACTTGAATTTTTGGAGCCACACAAAATAAACATTTTACAGTATTCAAAATGACTGAGGCTACGGAAGACGGTTTATTAAAAGATTAATTGGAGAGTCTAGAGCACAAGTGACCTAACAACCAACTAAACGGTTGGTAGTTAGATCACTTGTGCTCTAGACCCTCAAATTTAGAACTTCAGTTAATTGTACAGATCTATTATTCTGTTTGGTTTTTTATACTTTCGATGGCCTACACTGAGGCGACACTATGTGGAATGTAGTGCGAGTTATAAATAGACAATTTTTCCCTTAATTTTTTTCTCCCCTCTTCCAGCATTTCTGTGTTGACGTTTTGGTGTAGATTAGGAGAAAAGGGATCAAATTTGCAATTTCAGAGCAGTTTTGTTTGGGTAATACTGATGATATTACAGTGAAGGAAAAGGGGGTGTAAAGTGTCTTTCTACAGAGCAACCATTGTGTCGGATGTGAGATTTTCACCCCAGTCAAATCCAAATCCCCGTAGAAAAACATCAACCTCCTTCAAATTTACCATGAGCAGATTGCCAAATGTGGTCCCCATTGTGCCTATAAAGATTGAAACCAACGGAGTGTTGAGCAAAAAGCTACAACCTGTGATGTTACAGCCATTTAACAGTGAAGTCAATGGGCAAATAATTCCTAGCCCGAGTTCAGAAACGAAATCGGAGCTGTGTTTAATCCAACCAATAAACAAAAATTTCTAACTGAACCTCCTGTTTTTTGGGACCAAATAACAGGAAACACGAATGGGGGGGGGGGCTAAAATGACATTATCTTGTCAGTGAATTCTAATAAAAAAAACTTTAGATATTACTCAAACAAAAACAAGATACAAAATCAATTTCAATACAGGAGGATTAATTAGTGTTAATTATTATTTTCAAGGAATTGTGTTAAACTGAATGAATGAATGAAATGGGGTTTAACGCCCTACGCTTAAGCACCTAACCTGGGCCAATTGAAGACGGGCATACGCCATACAGTGTGCTATGAGGGAAATTTTTGCCCGGGCAGCGGCGCTACGGCCTACTCTTATATCGAATTCCAACTGCCATGGGATCTTTTACGTGCACTCCAATTTGTACACGGGACCTCGGTTTTTCGTCCCATCCGAACGGCTAGGCAGCTGTCCTTGTCAGGCCCTCCTTCTGCATCACTGACAAGGGGAAATCACGCCGGAAAATCGAGATGAACTTTCTCGGCCAATGCAGGGATTGAACACTCGACCTCCAGACTAGCGAACCAGTGCCTTATCCACTTAGCCACCGTGATCCCCTTGTGTTAAACTAATCGCGTGTTTATCTTCTATGGTAATTGTCTCTTCCTGTCGGGGGCGCCGCTGCCCGGGCAAAATTTCCCTCATAGCACACTGTATGGCGTATGCCCGTCTTCAATTGGCCCAGGTTAGGTGCTTAAGCGTAGGACGTTAAACCCCATTTCATTCATTCATTCTCTTCCTGTCGATAACTACCTCCCACGCCTATTTACGAGAGAGAGAGAGAGAGAGAGAGAGAGAGAGAGAGAGAGAGAGATGGGGTTTAACGTCAAAGAGGTCATTTCGGGACTAACATATGGTTTAATTTTTTATTTCAATAATTCGCTTGCGCGTAGGGGTCTTTAGCAGTGGGAGGAAACCGGAGTGCCCGGAGAAAACCGACGAGGTTGAGAAGGCGCCTCTATCTCCATGCCACACCAGGACTCGAAATCACAGCCGCAAGCCAGTGGTGGCCGGCCAGCTAGAGGTCGAAGCGCGTCACTCTAGACCACTAGGCCATCCCAACCCCCCAACCCCCACGCCTATTTACGACGTATCATAAGTACTGTATAGTCTTTTCCACACAAAATGCAATTTTTTTCACACACAGCACGAAAATCGTAATCTGATTGCGTAACGCTGTGGTTCAGTGGGTAATACGTTTGCTACCTAACTTGGATATCCCGTATTCGATTTCTGTTTGTCCCGTGTATACATTGTCGTGCACGTTAAAGATCCCTTGGCATTTGGAACTCGATATAAGAGTAGGCCATAGTGTCTCTGTCCTGGCAAAATTCCCCTCATAACACACTGTATGGCGAAGGCTAGTCTTTATTAGCCAAGTCGGAGCAGAACAGTAGGACCCATTTCATTTCAATCTCTGTTTTGGCCGAGATATTTCGGTGTTGAAAGATGGAGAGTCTGGCAAGGTACAGTGTATAGTCGTTCGGGTGGGACGAGAAACCGAAGTCCCTTGTAAACATTGATGTGCATGTAAAAGAACCATTGACAGTTGGAATTCGATAAGAGCAGGCTGTAGCACACTATGTGGCGTTTAACCGTCCTCATTAAGGGATCATGGTGGATAAGTGGATAAGGCGCTGGTTCGCTAACCTGGAGGTCGAGTGTTCGATCCCTGCATAGGCCGAGAAAGTTCATCTCGATTTTCCGGCGTGATTTCCCCTTGTCGGTGATGCAGAAGGAGGGCCTGACAAGGAAAGCTACCTAGTCGTTCGGATAGGACGAAAAACCGAGATCCCGTGTACACATTGGAGTGCACGTAAAAGATCCCTTGGCAGTTGGAATTCGATATAAGAGTAGGCCGTAGCGCCGCTGCCCGGGCAAAAACTTCCCTCATAGCACATCGTATGGCGTATGCCCGTCTTCAATTAGCCCAGGTTAGGTGCTTAAGCGTAGGACGTTAAACCCCATTTCATTCATTCATTCCTCATTATCGAAGTCAATGCCGAACAGCGGGACGTTAAACCCCATTTTATTCTAATATAGAAACAGAATTATAGACAATTTCACAGTATGTAGCCAAGGTCCTGATTTCATTCACAAATAATAAGTTAACGTGTGTAAAATGATATAGTAATGAATTCACACCACGTACCCACCTACTGGACACTATGGTCACTTAGAAAATAATAATTATATATTATAGCGACAATGAAAATAATAATTCCATCGTGTTCTCGCCTACTAAAGGTGGAGTGTTTTGATGTTGTGTGCCGAGATTAATCTACGATGACCACACACTGAGTGGACAGTGGACAGTTGTAACAATAATAAAACACTTAATACAGGTGGGTGATAACTCAATTGTAACATGTCTGTGTTACAGAAGGTCAACCGTATATACATATTATTTAAAGTGGCTTGAAGAGAGCGGTTTCTAACCAGAAAGTCCCTGAGTCGATCCACTCGGCAAATCTCAACAGATTCCGGTACCCAACATCTAGACTCGGATGTATGACGAATTCCGCCATTTTGGAACTATTTTAAAGGACCCGTATAAAAAATGGCTGCCCCCTTGGAAATTATATCAACAAACTAAAAAATGGCTGCCATTTTGGGACTTTTTTCTAAAAGCGGCACGTTTTCCTGTTAAAGTAAATCAGTAGTCGACTAGCCGCATCGCAAATGTATGGTCGTAGGTAGATATCACTTGTCATACAACCATCCGAGTCTAGATGTAGGGTTACGGAAGGTACCGTAATCTGTCGAGGTTTGCCGAGTGTTGGTCGATCCTGACGTTGGCACTGGATGTTGTGTCCTTGGGAGGTTCGTTGGGGAGAACGCTCGATTGGAGACGGGCCTGCACATTATATGACGTCATGTGCAGTATCGTCTCCGATCGAGCGTTCCCCGTTGGTTGGTCGAATGGTTAACGCGTGCGAGTTGAATCAGAAGGCCTACCATTGAGACAAATGGCGTGGTTTCAATTCCGCGCTTTTACGTGACATGTAGGAGTGTCGCCTGTCCAACCTCGTGGGTTTTCTTCGATCTACGCGCAAGCGAATTATTGAAATACAATTAACTATTTGTTAGTCCCTAGTTTGTGTCGAGTGGATGTTTAACCCCATTTCTCTCACTAGATATGGGTGTGAACAATAGGGAACATTTGCCCGGACAGCGGTGCTGCGATCTACAGTAAATGGTTCTTTGACGTGTACGCTAATGTGCACACAAGACCTCGGTTTCCATCCTGTCCGCACGACTGAATATAATCCTTTGCCAGGTCCTAGTCATGCACATGTGAAAACCCGAATCGTTGACATGTCCCAAATCTTGTTGGGCCACCTGATCTGTTCGATGTGTGATCTCATTACGGGTAATATGGATGCGGTCAGTTTTATATTGGCATAGCAAGGAGTGCACAACTCCCATAATTAGGCGTTAACGTTATATTTATTAAGTTGTTCCGATGTCATAGTTTAATCCCGCGCCTAGTATGACGTGGAATTGGATTTAACAGAAAATAGATGTCAAACTAATGATTCGCTAGTTTTGGTGCTAAAACGTCCAAAATGCCTGACTAGAATGAGGTTTTACATCTCTTTATAAATAAGGGGATATCGCAACATACGGTTGAATATCCTGGTCGGTGCCCTTTAAGACGAGACAATGGCCGAAGAGTAGCGATTGAATTGTAGGTGTGACGTGTTTGTTTTCACATGTCCATGTTAATCTGTAAGTTACTACCGTATGTTAGATACCCACTGTTTACAATATCCCACCATTCATATGTTTAAAGGGACAATAACACTCTTGCTGGCTTGACAGGCCCAGAAAAAAAATCAGCCTTATTCTAACTACTAGATGTTTAAGTGTCCTACCTGTTGTGTAAATTATCCATTACAACCTTTCTTGCCTGTCCAGAGGGTTCGAAAATATGTTTAAATCCAAGTTGCATTTGGAAGTGCTTACGTAAGGCTTTCCAAACCATGTTACGGCATGTAGTTGAATTTTTCCAATTTTTAAAATTAGGTGGGTTAGGATGAAATTTGTATCATTTATCAATTGGAATATTGTAAAATAGTATAATTTGTTGGCCAGAATAAAGATTGGGACAAAGTATTCAGTTACAACAAGAGTGTTATTGGGGCTTTAATTCATCTACTTGGTTGGTGGGCCGGGGGTTTTAATGTAAATTTGATTCTATGACCGTAGACTCATGGCCAGTCATACCCCCAGTATAAGGATACGATAAATGATAGATAAATATACTTCGTGGTTTTGCCTCACTGGGGTTTTTGCTAATAAAAGACTTATCTGGGTTCTCCGGTTTCATCCCACTGCTAAAAGACCCCTACGCGCAAACGAATTATTGTAATGAAATTGAGCCATATGTTAGTCCCGAAATGACCTAGTTTGTGTTGAGTGGACGTTAACCACCCCAACGCCTCTTTCTCTCTCTCCCTGTCTCTCTCTCTATCCACTGAGCCTAAAAATCTTCAGGGGTCTTGACAAGGACAGCTGTCTAGTCGTTCGGATGAGACGGAAAACCGAGGTCCCTTACGTTCACATTGGTGTGCCCGTAAAAGATCCCTTAGTATTTGGAATTCGATATAAGAGTAGGCCATAGTGCAACTGCTCGGACAAAAATTACGCCATAGTAAACTGTAAATGGCGCATGCCCAGTCGGGGCATAGTATTAGCACGTTAAACCTCATTTCATTTCATTTCATATATTTCTGAAAATCGTAAGTAGTGTTTATTTACTAGTACTTTGTAACTGTGGAAAGATATTAAAAACGAAAATGCCACTTCAAAATAACAGAACCATTTTAACAACAATGCACTTATACAGGAAACACATTCATTCGTTGGACCCAATATTTCTATTTCTGAAGGATAAAAGCTGCCTTTGTAACCGTGCAATAATATTGGAAAAGAAAGGTGATACTTCAAAATGACACAACCGTTTAAACCACAATGCACTTGTACGGGAAGACACCTGAAATGAACTAAGAATAACAATTTGTCTAATTTTCAACCCTCCTTGTCGGCGCCATGATGAAAGTCTTCGCCTGTGACAAACATCTTTATGTCTTTAAAAAGCAATTCAAAACTGATGTATTATACCGGAGTGCGTGACTCGAATAACAGGACAATGCAAGGAGAAGGAAGATGGCCGTCTTCTCAAATAGACAAATCACGAAACAAATATTAGTAAGAATACAGAGAGACGGCTACTCCCGATTGTCATCTTCAATATCTATTGGTAATAGTAACTATGTGCTGGTATTTTAATTAACCTAGCTATTTCGTTTCTGGGGAGCACGTGGCTAAGTGGTAAGGTGCTAGCTCGCTAGCCTGGATCCAGGCTAGCCTGGAGGGCGGGTGTTCGATCCCTGCATTGACCTTGAAAGTTCATCTCGTTATCTGGCATGATTTCCTCTTGTCAGTGATGCAGACGGAGGGCCTGACAAGGACAGCAGGCTAGTCGTTCGGATGGGACGAAAGACCGAGGTCCCGTGTACACATTGGCGTGCACGTAAAAGATCCCTTGGCAGTTGGAATTCAGTTGCTACCCGGGCAAAATTTCCCTCATAGCGCACTGTATGGCGTATGCCCGTCTTTAATTAGCCCAGGTTAGGTGCAGAAGCGTAGGATGTTAAACCCAATTTCATTTCATTCATTCATTATTTCGTTTCTGATTAGTAACCCATGATGCCTAAATTATTTTTAATCTGGTTATTTTTTTTGTCATCGTGGAATTTTAATTAACCAAACTTTTTAGTTTCTGATTATTAATCCAAGTTTTTTTTTAATTTGATTAACTTTTGTATAAACGAGTCTTTTTCAAGGCCAAGTATTGTATTGCGTTCGCTTTTTGTGATGGACCTCGTACAAGTGCCCTCTACCAGAATCAGGTGGAAATAATTATATTGCAATTTGTTACTGGAAACTTCTTTATACATCTTTACCTGCCTGGGCGTCATTTACATCAAGATATCGATACTGAACTTAGGCTGTCTGTCTACAGATAGCTCCGCTTGAAAACAGACACTAAATCGACGAGTTTAATCGAAAACCCTATGTATACTTCGAGAATTTTCTTATGAATTTCTTTTGTTTCCATTTAATAAAATTGAGAAAATGTATTTGTTTTTTGTGTGTGTGACATATTTGAAACGGTGTAGAACCGCATTACAATACAGTGTACTTATCTTTGGATATGGCTGCCATTTAGAGCAGAGATCTATTCTCGAAGTATGGAGCACAAGGATCTCTGTGTGCAGAATGCAGGATATCCAGTATACGCGAAAACAAGCAAGACGTCACTTACATCACGTTATCCAGTCTAAAAATCAACTAGCGAACAGATTGTGTAATCACTTTGATAACTCTGTACTGGTCCTTCTAACCCTCGGTTCCACGTGAAAAGGAGTAGGGTCACCTGTCCAACCTCGTTGGTTTTCTCCGGGGTCTCCGGTTTCCTCCCACTGCTAAAGACCCCTACGGGCAAGCGAATTATTTAAATACATTTGAACCATATGTTAGTCCCGACTCCCGAAATGACCTAGTTTGTATCGGGTGGACGTTAAACCCATGTCTCTCTCTCTCTCACTCTTTCTCTCTCTATCTCTCGCTATCTCTCTCTCTCTCTCTCTGGTCCTGCGACGATGATTATATGAAGGTAAGGGATTGGGGGATCGTGGGACGATAACTCGTCGTTGAAGGCCACCCCGCGTTAAATGTCTATAATTATCTGGTTGAGATTCGCCTGTTTATGGAGGTCTAGGACCACTTAATACCCTCTCAACCAACACTTATATCAAGTATAGTTAAAGCAAAAGTAGAGTGTCTTTACATCGCAACTTTCTCATACAATTTAAAGGTTCTCATCAACTACATTACACCGAGGAGAAATATGTAACAGATATTTCAGTCACAGGTTGTTTTAGCCACTCCACGGTTCACTTGCTTGATAAAGACAAGAGTATCATCGTCGAAACGTTGCATGTTAATAAACCAGGGATTGTTATTCCATAAATAGTGTTTTTGTCTTACTGTTCAATTACTAAGTGTCACTTAAAAAAATCCACGGGTCTATAATATTGTTTTTACTTTTTTACGATTATCATTGGTCCGCTCCATCACGTGTAATGGACGCTCAAACAAGGATGTTGCGGAAGTGGATCACGACGCGGACCGAGTAGAATTTTTCAAACCCACTTGTTGCTAAGTAGCAACCATGGTGCTGATGTGTGTGTAAAGTGCTGTCTTGTTTCTCCGTGGTGCATTTAAGATCGAGCACCGTGCACTTTTCGGCGCGCATAAAAAAATCATATGACACGAAAGCAGGGGGGGGGGGACGCAAAAACAATTTCGCTGTCTGATTAAAGGCCGAACTGCATGGTAGGCTGTGTGGGGCCTTTAACTTATTTCTCGAGAAGATGTTCTGTGTTGTGGTTGGTTGACATGAACAGTTCCGTTCCAGCAAGTATAGTAAATTATAAACCAGAGAGAGAGAAATGGGGTTTAATGTCCACTCGACACAAACTAGGTCATTTCGGGTCAAACACACGGTTCAATTTGTATTCCAATAATTCCATTGCGCGTAGGGATCTTTATCAGTGGGAGGAAACCGGGGGACATGGGGAAAACCCACGAGGTTGGACAGGCGACCCTTCTCTTTGTCACGTACAACCTGGGAATCGAAACCACGCGAGTTGACTCTTGACTCGATGACAGGCGGCATGATACGGCACGCAGGTGCTAACCATTCGTCCACCCCCCCCCCTCCAAATTATAAAAAGGGACGAAATGTACACCCTACTCTAACATTAAACTCTTCTAAAAACGACATTTCAGTTGTTTTCATATTGTCGGGACCCTCCGGTTTCCTCCCACTGCTAAAGACCCCTATGCGCAAGCAAACTATTGAAATAAAATCGAACCATATGTAAGTCCCGAAATGACCTGGTTAGTGTCGAGTGGACGTTAAACCCCATCTCTCTCTCTCTCTTGTTATTTTTATAATATAAAGCATCAGTTCATCCAAATCGGTTTGTTATTTCAATCTTATTTTCCCACCTCGGCTAATTTAAGAGTTGCTGAAGCGTATAACTCGATCACACTGAGTCAATTTGTTCGTCATTCTTGTTCCCACATCGTATTCTTCTCCATGTTGAAAATACACTCTGTTTACGCTGGCTTATGTCACGTGGCATAACATAGGGCTGGCGGCTAACATTATCAATTACTGTGGTCAAATGGTTAGCATTTTCGCGCTTTATCAGAAGGTCCGGCATTGAGTAAAATGGCGTGGTTTCGTTTTCCCTTTTGTACGTGACGAGGAGCAGGGTCGCCTGTCCAACTCCGTGGGTTTTCTGCAAACTAACCCTACGCGTAAGCGAATTATTGAAATTATATTGAACTTTATGTAAGTGACTTAGTTTGAGTCGAGTGGACATTTAACCCGTCGAACGCGACCAGATAAGGGGCCCGACGCCCCGTAAAGCGTAAACGTGTACTGCGTAACCACTAGCTAATACAAAACTTACACCCGCCTAATTTAGTTGGAACTGGATTCCTAAAACCTGGGCCATTACGAGGAAACCCATGAGCTATGGTACAGGAGTTATTTACCCGAAACGTCGACAATGTACCTAAGAAATTTCCCTTCTTTAATTAGCCCAGGTTAGATGCAGAAGCGTAGGACGTTAAACCCCATTTGATTCATTCCTAAGAAGTTTTCCCGCAAAGCTGAGATTAACTTAGTAGATTCGCCCTTGGAGGCTGTTCGACATCACAGATGCGGGTTTGGATGGTATCAATTGTCAATACGACCTTTCCGAATCAAATCTTTCGACATTGTAACAACTATTCAAACGCTACACATACGGAAGGGGGGGGGGGGTAGTGGTCTAGGGTGCCGCGCTTCGACCTCAAGCTGGCCGGACACATCTAGCTTGCGGCTGTGTTTTCGAGCCCTAGTGTGAGCGTATGTGGCACTCCGGTTTCCCCCCATTGCGAAAGACCCCTACGCGCAAGCGAATTATTGAAATAAAATTAAACCATGTGTTAGTCCAGAAATGACCTAGTTGTGTTGAGTGGACGATAAACCCCATCTCTCTCTCTCTCTCTCTCTCTCTCTCATACGTGCTGCTAATTCAAGTCATTTTACACGCCAGGTTAATCGTGGTGTTTAGTGACACCTTCCTTGTTAGTTTCGAATGACAAGTCACAATTAGGGGCAATAAGAAATCGTCACAGCGTGAAAAACAAAATATTATCAAGTCATTTAAACTGGCTTAAAGGAACAGCGGGCACCTTGAATGTAAATAAAGTGTTGTTATGCCCGGTTACGCCATTTTGAATAATAAACAAAAAAAACCTCCTCTGGTCACCTGCTGAACTGACCATGCATGGCTCGATGATCAAGTTAATGAAGCATTCATTCGGAAACATTCGGTTATTTGCAAATTAACAGAACTGTTAAAGGGACAATAACACTCTTGCTGGCTTGACAGGTCCAGAAAAAAATTCGCCTTATTCTAACTACAAGATGTTTAAGTGTCCTACCTGTTGTGTAAATTATCCATTACAACCTATCTTACTTGTCCCGAGGGTTCAAAAATATGTTTAAATCCAAATTGCATTTGAAAGTGCTTACGTAAGGCTTTTCAAACCATGTTACGGCATGAAGTTAAATTTTTCCAATTTTTAAAATTAGGTGTGTTAAAATGAAATTTGTATCATTTTTTAATTGAAATATTGTAAAATAGTACAAATTGTTGACAAGAATAAAGATTGGGACATATTATTCAGTTACAAAAAGAGTGGCATTGGGGCTTTAAAAGGTGATAGTCTAATTAAATTGAGTAATATCACACAATGGCCAATGTTTCAGCTGCTCTTCTGTTCAAATGGTTGTTGTATAATAGTATGTGTGTTAAATAGCTTTATTTAACGTCCGCTTCCACTGAGGTGATATCGCTGACAAGGTTGTTGTGTATATAATGTTGTCCTCATATGCAGTGACTCCCCTCTACCCTGTGAAAACGAACCGCCAATATAAATTAGATTTTGTTTGTTTAACGTGGAAGTGTCGTGATGTCATTAGATGCCAACACTCCTTATGTAATGTCATTATAGATATTCAATTATATTTTCTTTAAATGATTCTAGGGGATCCGGAATCAGAGGGTCAGCTTTTTTTGAAAATCTGCTTTTCTTGTCCATCAAATATTTCACTGCTATCAATTATGACCTATTGAAACAAGCGACTGCCATGCACGATACGCCCAGTTTTTGCAGGAAGTGTATAGGGAAGAGGTAAAATCAATAGGCCCATCCTCTCATTCTGGATATGTTGATCTTTAACATATTTGTTGAGTTTCCTCAGAATGGGACAATTGTAGCCCCTCGATCCTCAAGTAAAGTCTTAGGATGGTAGCCCCCCCCCCCTAATCAAGAATAGCGTCCACCGGCCCGGATCCTACATAACGTATCTTTAATTTGCTTAATGTGCATAATTTTATTATCAAATTAAATACGTTGTGACGTGACCTGGTATACGCGATGTAACATTTGACAAGAAATAATTGCTTTAGTCTAGATTAAATTAGATAATTAGTTAAGATTTATCTGCATAATCATAATCATACACACAGCTGTCTGCTGAGGTTTAAAGGGACGGGTTGATGGATTGTAAGTGATCCAGCCATCTTCTCAACACGAAATAAAACGTCCTCTCGGAATCAATTGTGCATTTCCGCCGTTGTGTGTCATGGACTATTTGATAAGGCGATCTCAGGGTTTGGTCATGGACGACGACTATTTGATAAGGCGATCTCAGGGTTAAGTGTCATGGCCAACGACTATTTGATTAGGCCATCTTCAAGTCTGGTCAAAGGTCAGGAGATGTAAACATGGTTAGCGCCAATCTCAACCATAACCAGGGTTAGGGTTAGGGTTGGGGGTAGCGCTAGGACTATTTTACTTGAAGTTAGCCTTATCATTTAGATCTAACCCAGCAAGCACCTGCTAATAAAAAAGACTTCCGGTCAAGCTAAGTCAAGTCCCTTTCCATTGAACCGCTGCTCGATTATCACTTTAGATTGACGGGTTTCGCCGGGTCCCCCGCCCCCCCCCCCCCCACTGCTAAAGACCCCTACCCGCAAGCGAATTATTGAAATAAAATTAAAATATGTTAGTCCCGAAAAGACCTAGTTTGTGTCGAGTGGACGTTAATCCCAATTTCTCTCTCTCCCTTTCCATAGAACCCCTGCCCGATTCTCCCTTTAAATTGACATGTATATAATGATTATGTATACACACGTGCTAGATATGTAATTGACACGTGCTATTATATGAAATAGTTACCAAATAATTTGATATCGCCCATTATACATACAAATTCATTTAAATGATTATATTCCAAAACATTTGCTTTGTCGGTTATATTTTCTTACCAGATGGCTTGCGAACTTCGAGAGAGAGAGAGAGAGAGAGAGAGAGAGAAAATGGGGTTTAACGTCCACTCGACACAAACTAGGTCGTTTTTTAACTAACGTATGGTTTTCAATTTTTATTTCAATAATTCGCTTGCGCGTAGGGGTCTTTAGCTGTGGGAGGAAACCGGAGTGCCCGAAGGAAACCCACGAGGTTGAGAAGGGAACCCTATCTCCATGTCACATACGCTCACACTAGGGCTCGAAACCACAGCCACAATCCAGAGGTGACCGGCCAGCTAGAGGTCGAAGCGTGGCACTCTAGACCACAAGACCATCCCAACCCCCATTGCTATCTTCGAGGTTCCGTGTTCGAGCCTTGCGTTGGCTGAAAAAGTTTTTTTGGATCTTGCGGTGTGGTTAATCCTTGTCGGTGGTGCAGGACATTTGGCCTTGCAAGGGAAAGGTATAGTCATTCGGACGTGACGCAAAACTGAGGTTTCGTGTTCACATTAGCGTTCACGTTAAAGATCCCTTGGAAATTTAATTTCGATATATGAAATCATTGTTTAAAGGAGCTAAATCGCTAACAATTGGGACCTATAGTTTCCCAAAAGTGGGTTGCAACGCATATAATACTGTAATATGGATGTATAAAAACTGATTTACATTCAACGATTTCGGTTTTTACTCCAATTTCAAATCAGTTATGTTCGGCGAAATTACCCAGCAATTTCAATCAAGTGCATATTTCTAGCGTCTAGTTTTTCCAGTCTACATAACTCCGTTTGGTTTGATGCAATGTGTCTAGCCTCGTCCCTCGAGTCTCTCAATACAACTGGGACTAAAGCGCATTATTGTACACGATTCGTGTACCAATGCTTAAAAAAATATTTTATCTTAAATGTAGGATATCAGAAGCTCATGTTTTCCCGATTTAAATTGATCAATAATTCGTGATTTCGATGTCGAAGATTTTGGAGGATTTTTAGTTACGGACTTAGGTTCTTTAACATCTGATAAACTTCAAGATGTCTCTTATTATCTACTTAACCCCGTATTGTGTATGTTACACCCCTCTTATACAGTGGCATCCGCTATTAATAGATAGATTTAAATACCTAGATCATCTTAAAACAGTATTTATTAAATAACTAACATAGCGATGACCACTTCAACCTTCGAGTGTTTATAATATTCTTGACCTCTAATACTTACACAGAGATCTTTAATTGAATTGAGACCATCTGGAATGTTTAAAGTTCTCGCACACAATGACATAGAGATCTGAAAATGGAATTGATACTATTGGGGGTGTTTAAAGTACCCGCACACATAGCGATCTTTAATGGAATTGATCCCATTTCGAATATTTAAAGTTCCCGTAGACAGTGATCTTTAATAGAATTGATACTATTTCGAATATTTAAAGTACCGCACACATAGCGATCTTTAATATAATTGGGACCATTTGGAATATGTAAAGTTCCAGTTCATAAAGCGATCTTTAATGGAATTGATACTATTTGGTATATTTAAAGTTCCCGTACACATAGCGATCTATAATAATTGAGACCATTTGGTGGATTTTAAGTTTCTGTACACATAGCGATCTTTAATAGAATTGGGACCATTTCGAATATTTAAAGTTCCAGTACATAAAGTGATCTTTAATATAATTGGGACCATTTGGAATATTTAAAGTTCCCGTACACAAAGCGATCTATAATAATTGAGACCATTTGGTGTATTTAAAGTTCCTGTACACATAGCCATCTTAAAGAATTGATACTATTAAGTGTAATTAAACTTTCCGTACACATAACAATCTTTAATAGATTTGATACCATTTGGAATGTTTAGAGTACCCTCACACATAGCAATCTTTAATAGAATTGATACCATTTCGAATATTTAAAGTTCCCGTAGACACAGCAATCTTTAATAGATTTGATACCATTTCGAATATTTAAAGTTCCCGTAAACATAACAATCTATATTGGAATTGATACCATTTCGAATATTTAAAGTTCCCGTAGACAGTGATCTTTAATAGAATTGATACCATTTCGAATATTTAAAGTATCCGCACACATAGCGATCTTTAATATAATTGGGACCATTTTGAATATTTAAAGTTCCAGTACATAAAGCGATCTTTAATATAATTTGGACCATTTGGTATATTTAAAGTTCCCGTACTCATAGCGATCTATAATAATTGAGACCATTTGGTGGATTTAAAGTTCCTGTACACATAGCCATCTTTAAAGAATTGATACCATTTAGTGTAATTAAAGTTTCCGTACACATAACAATCTTTTATAGAATTGATACCATTTATTTGAAATGTTTAAAGTACCCTTACACATAGCAATCTTTAAAAGAATTCAAACCATTTGGCGTGCACATAGTGATCTTTAATAACTTTGAGACCATTTGGGATATTTAAAGTTCCAGCAAACATGGTGATCTTTTTTAGAAGCGAGACGGTTTTTATATTAAAGTTCCCGTGCACATCGTGATCTTTAATAGCTTTGAGACCATTTGGGATATTTAAAGTTCCCGCACACATGGTGATCTTTTATAGAAGCGAGACGGTTTTTATATTAAAGTTCCCGTGCACATCGTGATCTTTAATATATTTGATACCATTTAGTGTAATTAAAGTTTCCGTACACATAACAATCTTTTATAGAATTGATACAATTTGGAATGTTTAAAGTTCCCATACACATAGTGATCTTTAATAGAAGTAAGACGATTTTTATATTAAAGTTCCCGTACAAATAGTGATCTTTAAAGATGCATATTGCAATTAAGAGCTAATCTGACTATAACAGGTTTTATTTTGGTTTCACATGTTATTTATATTTTAATTGAAACGTTCATACATGACAAACCAATAATCAATTCTCTAAGATATCGGATGGTGCCGATGTAAACAGATTAAAATAGAATAGAATCCGGTGTGGTTTACCTCTTGTCGGTGGTGCAAGACGTGTACGTAAAAGAACCCTTGGCAGTTGGATTTCAAAAAAAGAGTTGGTCGCAGTGCCACTGCCCGGGCACAATTTCACCTAAATTTCACTGTATGGCGCATGCCCGCCTTCAATAGCACGGATGGAGCATACGTTAAATGTCATTTATTTCATTGCTGACGTTTTTATACAATGCGTGTATTTTTGTACACGAGGAGCAGTCCATTTGCTGATAACACTATTTTGCTTGAATACACTATTTTGAATACCAGACAACTCATCCCAAAGACAACTCATCCCAGACAACTCATCCCAATAAAAGACAACTCATCCCACTTTTAAAGACAACTCATCCCACTTTTAAAGATAATTCATCCCAAGTCAAAAGACAATTCATCCCAAGTCAAAAGACAAATCATCCCAACTTTATTGAGAGAGACTCAGGTTATAAGACAACTCATCCCAACAAATATAAGTGACTTCGAATTCAAGTTACAAATAAATACCACAAATTAATCACTAATATATGAATTTATTACATCAACAATTAATTAAATTATACATTTATGTATGAATTTATTACATTAACAATTTATTAAATATTACACTTTATTATACATTTATGTATGAATTTATTACATCAACAATTTATTAAATATTGCACTTTATTAAATATTACACTTTATTATATAAACTAATACATTTATCAACTTTATTATATAAACTAATATATTTATCAATTTTATTATATAAACTAATATATTTATCAACTAATTGATTTTATTTTGTATTGAAATATTACACTTAATCATTTAATCTGTCAGTTTGTCGTTCAGTCAGTCGGTCCATATAATATATCCCTCCACATCTTTTCAACAGCTGGTTGATGCTTATTTCCTCGTTGGAATATAAATTCCAAAGTTTAAATAATTTACTTTGTGTGGTTCTTGTAAGTTTTTTCTGGTATCTTCTTAATTTCCCTTCTGAAACCATTTTTATTTGTATCGGTAGTTGCGCTGCTCCTTTATATAATAAAGTTATCAGGAGATAAAACTGTAAATTCCCTTTTCTGGCCTTTTGATTGATACGGTTGTGCCAACCCTCAACATCATTATTGGTTCTGATCGTTCTGCCAAACACACTCCATGTCGGGATGGTCCATACATTACTCTAATTTGTTCTGTATTTACTTTCTCATTTAATTTATTAAATGTTGGTAATATATGTTCAGCAGGTAGAAATTGTAAGGCAAGTACTTTTCTCAAAAACTTATACACGGTATCTTTCTGGCTGTAGACAGTCTACAAAAATATGAAACATAAACTATTTGTTAATAAAACATAAACAAATAGTGAGTAATACCAGAATTTGCCTATAACGTTTTTAGGACTTCGAATTCTGTCTTATGGTTTGGATTGTTCTTATTTTTATTATACCTAAAGGGTAACTATTCATAGATCAGTATTTACTGTAACTAATACGCCCGATAGAGTAGTGGAATCAAGCCAATATTAACAGAGAGAGAGAGGGGGGGGAGAGAGAGATGGGGTAAAGTTCTAATCGACACAAACTATAAACCCGATACAGTAGTGGAATAAAGCCAATATCAACAGAGAGAGAGAGAGAGAGAGAGAGTGAGAGAGTGAGAGTGAGAGAGATAGAGAGGAGGAGAGGGGGAGAGAGAGGTAGGGTAAAGTTCTACTCGACACAAACTATAAACCAGATACAGTAGTGGAGTAAAGCCAATATCAACAAACAGCACGACTTATCAACCTTAAGGTCTATACCTAAAATATACATAAACAGCATCTTACTACATGTATATACAAAAACAGCATCTTACTACATGTATATACAAAAACAGCATCTTACTACATGTATATACAAAAACAGCATCTTACTACATGTATATACAAAAACAGCATCTTACTACATGTATATATACAAAAAAAATATATTCTACTTACAATTTCTACTTATCGTACAGTTAATGTAAATAAGAGAGAGGGGGGGGAGAGGGGGAGAGAGAGAGTAACTGTCTACTCGACACGATCTAGGTCACTTCGGGAGAGAGAGAGAGAGAGAGAGAGAGAGAGAGAGTGTGCGTTAATAATAATTGAGAGACAAAATAGGTCGCTTCGGGAGGGTCAGTGAGACCGAAAGAGAGGGAGAGAAGAGATAGAGAGAGTATGAGAGAGAGAGAGAAAAAGAGAGCGGGAGAGAGGGAGAGAGAGAGAGGGAGAGAGGGAGAAAAGGTCGCTTCCGGAGGGTCAGTGAGACCGAGAGAGACAGTTAGAGAGAGAGAGAGAGAGAGAGAGTTAATATAATAATAATGGTTAGAGCAATTACTTATCAATTCCAAAACATTCCCCAAAACATGTATACAAATTTGTAAACAACAAGTTGAGCATCATACTTGAAATGGTTAGTGGAATTACCTGTGCATTCTGAAACATCTAAACCAAATACTCAACAAACACAAGAAGACGAGCATATCAGCAACCAATGTTAATTAACCGTCAAGGTTAACGTTCCCTTGACACAAACTAGGTCACTTCGGGACTAACATAAAGGTTAAATTTTGTTTCAATATTACGCTTGCTAGTAGGTGTTATTAGCAGTGGGGTGGAAACCGGAGGACCCGGTGAAAAGCTGTGAAGTTAGACAGACTATCCTTTACCTTGTCACGTACAAGCTTCGGATCGAAAAATGGGTACCGTATTTGAGACCCGGGTTGTATTTATCTCAACAACCCCTTACCCCCGGGTTCTATTCGAGGCCCGGGTTGTAATCGAGGCCGGGGTTCTATTCGAGGAAATACGGTATACCAACAACCAATGTTAATTAACCGTCGAGATCAATGACGTATACGTCATTTGTCAAGATGGTTCGATAAACAAGTTACTCGGGGTTGTACTGGAGAAATCTGGCGCGTCTAGTCGTTCGGGTGAGACGAAAACCAGAGACGTATATATGTGTGCACGTTGACGTGCGTGTAAGAGAGTTCCTGGCGGTTAGAATTCGATATATCCGCTGTATTAACAAACGTCCCCTCGTAGCATACGTCTGGTTTCATTAGAACGGTGATGTGATACTCGCGGACCCACCGTGACCCCACTGGTAAAATAAACTCCGAAAAGAAACTCTGTAGCACGCTGCATCAGACAGTTGGTGTAGACAAGTAAAATGTTAAACCACATTTCATCTTAATTACAAATCGAGGATCACGTGGCTAAGGGGGTGTTCGATCCCTGCGTTGGCCGAGAAAGTTCATCCAGATTTTCCGGCGTGATTTCCCCTTGTCAGTGATGCAGGACGGAGGGCCTGACAAGGACAGCTGCCTAGTCATTCGGATGGGGCGAAAAATCGAGATCCCGTGTACACATTGGCGTGCACGTAAACGATCGCTTGGCAGTTGGAATTCGATATAAGAGTGGGCCGTAGCGCTGCTGCCAGACCAAAATTTCCCTCATAGCACACTGTATGGCGTATGCCCGTCTTCATTAGCCCAGTTTAGTAGCAGAATTGCAATTCACACAGGGTGGTTCACTGTACATCGTATTTTAAATACTAAAAATAAAATTCCGTGCAAATAGCATGCTATTCATTCGTAATACCATGGTATAGTCTACAATCTACATAGATTCCTCAAACCAGGTTTAAACAAAATGGCATCAACGAGAATGAATTACAAACACGGGAATTGGCTCGTCTTAATCTGAGACCATTTGAAATGGTCGCCATGTAAATGCCCGGAGGATCTATATTGGGTGTTCATTGTGGTAAGTTACAGTACTCGGTAGTTAAACATATACAGCAGCCCCTTCGGAACCCCCCCTTTAACACCCTGACATTGTTCTCTATAATTGTACGTCACCTGTTACGTAATCAGGCTTAAGATGGCGGCTATAAAGACTACCCTTAAGCCTAGTCATGTTGTCTTGGCATCGTAATGTATAATTTCTAATTGGTAGAAAGAAATCGTGATTATGTTTCAAGATTTTCACATGGCAATACAAACTGGTATTATGTAAGATCTAGGTTAGATATTGGTCTATTTTAAATACAAACTGGTATTATGTAAGATCTAGGTTAGATATTGGTCTATTTTAAATACAAACTGGTATTATGTAAGATCTAGGTTAGATATTGGGCTATTTTAAATACAAACTGGTATTCTGTAAGATCTAGGTTAGATACAAACTGGTATTATGTAAGATATAGGTTAGATATTGGTCTATTTTAAATACAAACTGGTATTATGTAAGATCTAGGTTAGATATTCGGCTATTATAAATACAAACTGGTATTATGTAAGATCTAGGTTAGATACAAACTGGTATTATGTAAGATCTAGGTTAGATATTGGGCTATTTTAAATACAAACTGGTATTATGTAAGATCTAGGTTAGATACAAACTGGTATTATGTAAGATCTAGGTGAGATATTGGGCTATTATAAAGACGCACACACAACTAAGTTGAGCATCGATCTTTTTATTGTGTTATGAAATTATTCAGTTTCACACCTTGTTGGGTCATTTTGAAACTAATCACGAGGTTAACCACCAAGGCATGACTGTAAAACACGTTTCTTTACGTGTACGTTAAAGAACCATTGACCGTTGGAATTCGAAAAAGGAATACCCTGTTAGGCGTACAAATGTCTTCATTAGCCCACGGGGAATATTTATTCACGTGGGTATGAATGTGCGGTTCATTTGCATGAGAAAAGATAAAACACGCATTACAGAGAGAGAGAGAGAGAAAGAAAGAAAGAGAGAGAGAGATGGGGTTTAACGTCCACTCAACACAACTAGGTAATTTCGGGGGACTAGCATGTGGTTTAATTTTATTTCAATAATTCGCTTGCCGACAGAGGGAGCCAAGGTTGCTAAATATAGACAAAAAAAACCCCTAAATAAATGAGGGATATTTTTATTATTCTGTAGTTGAGTCGTTCATATGAAACCATCTCAAGTCATCTTCATATCCCATACGGTCGTATTTGCATCTATGCATCTAAAAATAGAAAACATACCAGTTTATACATGATTAAAGACTGGCTTGTGGCGATGAACAAGACCAGTTTATACATGATTAAAGACTGGCTTGTGGCGATGAACAAGACCAGTTTATACATGATTAAAGACTGGCTTGTGGCGATGAACAAGACCAGTTATACATGATTAAAGACTGGCTTGTGGCGATGGACAAGACTAGTTTATACATGATTAAAGACTGGCTTGTGGCGATGAACAAGACCAGTTTATACATGATTAAAGACTGGCTTGTGGCGATGAACAAGACCAGTTTATACATGATTAAAGACTGGCTTGTGGCGATGAACAAGACTAGTTTATACATGATTAAAGACTGGCTTGTGGCGATGAACAAGACCAGTTTATACATGATTAAAGACTGGCCTGTGGCGATGAACAAGACTAGTTTATACATGATTAAAAACTGGCTTGTGGCGATGAACAAGACTAATTTATACATGATTAAAGACTGGCTTGTGACGATGAACAAGACCAGTTTATACATGATTAAAGACTGGCTTGTGGCGATGAACAAGACCAGTTATACATGATTAAAGACTGGCTTGTGGCGATGGACAAGACTAGTTTATACATGATTAAAGACTGGCTTGTGGCGATGAACAAGACCAGTTTATACATGATTAAAGACTGGCTTGTGGCGATGAACAAGACCAGTTTATACATGATTAAAGACTGGCTTGTGGCGATGAACAAGACTAGTTTATACATGATTAAAGACTGGCTTGTGGCGATGAACAAGACCAGTTTATACATGATTAAAGACTGGCCTGTGGCGATGAACAAGACTAGTTTATACATGATTAAAAACTGGCTTGTGGCGATGAACAAGACTAATTTATACATGATTAAAGACTGGCTTGTGACGATGAACAAGACTAGTTTATACATGATTAAAGACTGGCTTGTGGCGATGAACAAGACTAGTTTATACATGATTAAAGACTTGACTTGTGGCGATGAACAAGACTAGTTTATACATGATTAAAGACTTGTGACGATGAATTTTCTTTATCTTGTTTAGTGTCTGCCAATTCGTGAATGTTCTGTCACAGACATGACGGATATAATTAGGCTGGTCGTAGAGTAAATAAAATGGAATGAAATGGGGTTTAACGTCCTACGTCTGCTCCAACTTGGCTGAAGAAGCCAGAAATACGCCATACAGTGTGGTATGAGGGAAAGTTTGCCCGGACAGTGACACTACGGCCTAGTCTTATATCGGATTCCAACTGCCAAAGAATCTTTTACGTGCACGCCAATGTATGTACGTGATCCCAGTGGTCGTAGAGTACTTAAAGGTTCTATATGAATACAATTGTGTTTTACATCCTCTTCTTGTCTTTACCAACCGGGATAATGACGATGAGGATATAAGCCATCCCTGTGTTCTATGGGGGGGGGGGGCATTTGGCCCGGGTAGCGGCATGTTTGTGTACAATTCCTACCGTCAATGATTCTTATACTGTCGATTCCTCCAATCCTCTAGATATAAATACATTCCACTTGTCGAGGGAAAATGGTAACCTGGGTTACTAAGATATAAACAATTGTAATTAATATAGGCATATTATAATTCCTCGTCGTGACACGCAGTAAAGAAAGTTTCAACTTGTGGAGCGGGGTATATATGATATATTACATATGTACCTACCAAACGTAAGTATATGATAAACTGAAGCCCTTGCATGTGATATCATCCCCTTGTACAAAGAACGATACTATAGTAGGTGCTCCCACAGGCATTGTGAATGGTGCCGGGGCCACTGCGCCACAAAATATCTTCCTGTAATAAGAGATGACACAAACAAACACTCTACGTAATAAGTACAAAAATAAAAAAAATAAGTCAGCAGTTCCCCGCCAAATAGAAACAATAATAATAGTATAACACATAGTTTCTAATTGCATATTCGTCTTTTTATTAAACATCGATCATATTCATAACATGGATTTACTACTTCTTCGTTTATTACATGCAACGTTTGAATACTCTTACAGGTAACATTAGAAGCAGCGTTATGCCGCAAAACGTGTAACAGGCAGAAAGACGGACCGACGGGAAGGCCCATTTAATAGTAACCTGCTTTCTTCTAAAGACGTAGGACCAATTAGAAGCAGAGCTGTGTGGCGGAGAGTAGAACAATGATGCTCAAACACGACATCGAAAAGTATCAGCATGAATGAATGAAATGGGGTTTAACGTCCTACGCTTCTGCACCTAACCTGGGCTAATTGAGAGAGAGAGTGACAGAGAGAGAGAGAGAGAGAGATGGGGTTAAACGTCCATTCGACACAACTAGGTCATTTCGGGACTAACACATGGTTTTAATTTTATTTCAATAATTCGCTTGCGCATAGGGGTCTGTAGCAGTGGGAGGAAACCGGAGTGCTTGGAGGAAACCCACGAGGTTGAGAAGGCGCCCCTATCTCCATGCCACATACGCTCACACCAGGGCTCGAAACCACAGCCGCAAGCCAGAGGTGGCCGGTTGGCTAATTGAAGACGGGCATACGCCATACAGTGTGCTACGAGGGAAATTTTTTCCCGGGCAGCAACTGAATTTCAACTGTCGAGGGATCTTTTATGTGCACGCCAATGGATACACGGGGCCTCAGTTTTTCGTCCCATCCGAACAACTAGGCAGTTGTCCTTGTCAGGCCCTCTGTCTTCATCACTGACAAGGGGAAACCACGCCGGAAAATCGAGGTGAACTTTCTCGGCCAATGCAGGGATCGAACACCCGACCTCCAGGTTAGCGAGCCAGCACCATACCCACTCAGCCATGTGATCCCCCCAGCATCATAACAATAAATAACTAACTCACGACGTATCTATAGTATCCTTCGCTGTGGTAAACATCAAACTATCTAATACACATGAATAAGCGCCTCGGGAAAACATATCATTACACCCATTATTGGACTGTATGTCAAAATCCTTGGCAAATACAATATGGATCGCTTTACCAGCACGTGCCGGAATGGTAACAGAAAACTCTTTCTCTGGATAATTATTCGGGTAATTGGGTGATGTTATAACATTGTCTATAACTGAAACGAAAGAAAATAGAGATTGCTATCCACTCATAGTAACAACATTATAAATGGAATATTAAATTAACGAATTACTTGTACCGAAATGAAATTGAAATGGAATGAAAGTAGATAAAGTACAAATATTTATATATTTACGGTAGATAAATACATACCAAAAATAAAATAAGTAACAAAGTAAATTTTGCTTTTCAAGGATCGGCGTGAATGTAGTTGAGAATTTCAATTTGTATTCACAATCCCGCGAAGATATCTGGTGACTTAAGGCTCATGCATAAGCCTCTCAAGTAACCGTAATCGGTTATAAGGTCACCCAACGAAACAGTTGACCCGAAATCTTAAAAGGGTTACGTGTCCGGATAAGCAGTTTTGGCGTTCACGTCCAAACGACTTAATATTTTGAGTTGAAATTTTGAGACAAGGTAAATACACCATTCCCTATTTTTTGGCGTTTTTATTTTCATACATTCTCAGACTTTTAATTTTTAGCCCCTTTTTATTTCGGGATTGTCCCTTTAAATTATATTGTTATTAATAATATGGTTACGAGCGGAATACATAGAACATAATTCTAATCAGACAATACTGATCTGACTGATGAAAGTGTCAAGATTTCGGTAGTTACTATAATTACCATTACAACATTCACATAGACCGGCTTTTTGCTTTCCAAGGATCGGCGTGAATGAAGTTGTGAATTCTAATTTGTATTCACAATCCCGCGAAGACATCTGGTGACTTAAGGCTCATGCCCTGTCAGCCAAATCGAAGTATTTCTGCTTTTGCTATTTAGTAAATCAAACCAGAGGTCTACAAAAAAGCAACATGCATTATCAAATCAAACACATATTGCTGTTATAAAAAATATCGCAGTATAGTATTTGAAAATTATCTTACTCTCACAAAATTCACCACTAAATCCAGCTACACATTTACAAGACACTCCACGGGGTTCTGGTACACAAATTCCATTATTTTTACAGGGCTGAGCAGCACACAGATCAACTAGAAAATTATATCAAAATCATCCTCATAAACTACTGCAAATTAGTGTATAAATGCTAAAATACGACAACAAATGGAGAAATATGAATCAAGAAATATAAATTAAGACTAAGAATTAAGGAATACGAATTAAGAACTAAGAAGTAAGAATTAAGAATTAAGAAGTAAGATTCAAGTAATATGAATTAAGAACTAAGAATTAAGGAATACACATTAAGGAATACTTCCATAGTCTGCTATCAAATATACTAAAATTGCACCAGGCGATGACTAGAAATTAATTCTTACCACCACAGTCTATTCCTGTGAATCCATCGGTGCAATAACATTCGCCCTTCAAACACATTCCACCATTACGACATTCAACATCAACGCACGGGTCTACAAAATAATATAAAATGCACATAGTCAGTTATTCCAAAAGTGTTATATAGATTTAATAGATGCCATGGCTGTTCTAATGTTATGTCGAGGCGTAATGAACGAGAAGGCAGAAGTCGAATTGAAGTACTTGGCTGGTAGGAGGCACTTTGAACTGGGGAAAAAATCCGAAACAAATGATTTTTGTTTTTTGCAAAAAGGCATGTATCTAGTACCCACAGAAAAAAAATCCACCGCAATCTACCTTGGGCAATTTTTTTTATGAACGATTTAGTTTTTGTTTCCGACCTCAAAATGAATGATCCTTGTAAATACACATTATTTAGGTTATCCCCAACTTTACGCACTCTAAATGTGTTATCAAATTGCAAGTAACCATAAACACACTCAACACGGTGATTTTTGTTTTTAAAATATTATTAGCGCAACTATTCATACCCCCCATACTCGATGAACTGTCATTAAATTGTGTGCTGACGCGGATGGGTGATGGCTCAGTTTTTGTTGACTTTGTGGTGCTGAGTAGCAGGATTTTGGTTAAATTTCGAAAACAATTGTTTGAGGTTGCATTATGTGTATGATAAAGCACGAGACTGGGGTTATCTTGGGGAAAGAAAGACTGAAGAAAATGACCAGGGAAAAGAAAAACCGAGGCCGATAGGCCAAGGTTTTTCTGTCGAGGTTTTTTTTGGAAGTTTTTCTTCCCAAACATAACCGAAGTCGATGACTTTATCTTGCTTATACATCGTTTATGTTTACACGCCAAATTTACAAGAAAAACGTATTTTCCCATTGAATACCCCTACCCTCTCCATAACCTTAGTAATAGAGTTTAATACATCCCAACTTCGATCGTTCTGTAACATTATATCTGGAATTTGTTATTAAGACACGTACTTTTACCTTGAATACCCCCTCCCCCGTAATCACGATAAAAGAGTTTAAAAGAGTTTATGACCAACCAAATTTGATCGTTCTGTAAGCTAAGTAAATATGAATGTGCCTGAAATATTTAAAAAGAGCAACGAACGTGCTTTTCAGTGATATGTAACATTATATCTAGAATTTTTCATTAAGACACGTATTTTGACATTGAATACACCTACGCACTGTAACAAAGTGATATCATTTATAATTTAGGTGCATTAAACTCTGCTAGTTTTGACAATAGATGATTTTGACTTTCACCTCATATTAAACTGTTGTCCAGTCACGAGCTTATTAAATCTAATTAATTCAATATGTCCATTACAAGCTATACATGATCTGTGTACAAGATCCACACGGCTTCAAATGTTTATGCACATGCCATGACGAGATAAAAGAAACAATTGCAGATATGACTATCTGCCTTATCTATGTCCTGTCGATATATAATTAAGTTGTTCATCGTCAGTTAGTAAGCGAAGAGCCGAGAGAGAAGGAAGGCTTGTAAGAGTGTAGGGACTCACCCGAGTTCAGCCGCTGCCTCGGCAGAAGGGCAGAATTGTAGATGAAATGTTATATTGTTAGATGTGTTCCTGTAGAAGACTAGTAGATTTTATATTATGTAGATGTGTTCGTGTCGTAGCCTAGTTCTTATAGTTTAAGTATTACAGTATTATGTAGATGTGCTCCTGGTGTAAATAAATCCTTTAACTACAAAACTCTTATCTGTTATCACTACGATTGTGTTACATCACTCCATAATCATAGTAATAGAGTTTATGTCCACCCAACTTTGATCGTTCTGTAAGCTAATAGTAAATGCAGGAGGACTGCACTACACGCTAAATAAACAAAAAAAAAACAAAAACAAAAAAAAAACCTGCGGACACTACAGAAAATAGACATTGCAAAAACTAAACAATTATCAAATCAAGTGAATGATTGTGCCAGAAAAATATTTACATTTTGAAAGAAAAATGAACGTGCTTTTCAGTGATATGAACATTATATCCGGAATTTGTTATTAAGCCACGTATTGTTACCTTGTAAACCCCCTCCCCCGTTATCACAGTAATAGAGTTTATGAGCACCTAACTTTGATCGTTCTGTAAGCTAAGTAAATATGAATGTGCCTGAAATTTTTTTACATATTTAGAAAGAGCAACAAACATGCTTTTCAATGATATGTAACATTGTATCTGGATTTTGTTATTAAGACACGTATTTTTTCCTTGAAGAAGTAAATATGAATGTGCCAGGCAGTTATTTACATATTTGAAAAGATCAATGAACGTGCTTTTCAGTGATATGTAACATTGTATATAGAATTTGCTATCAGCATACCGAAAATTGTGGATTTTATAAGTCGAATGAACGCGATCACCAGGACGTCTGTAACTTTTTTTGCCCAAGGCCGATTTTGGTGGATTTTATTCCTGAAGTTGTACTCATGCTTTCATAAAAAGCAAGAATCATTTGTTTCGGATTTTTGTCCCCAGCTCACCAAAATCTGAAGTTCTCCTACCAGCCTATACATAAAATATACATTATGGGAGGTTAGATAATAAAGAGCTGACGGTTCTCACTATAATAGTTAAAAACTAGAGAATGGAAAGGGAATTTTATGTATATTTCATTCAAGTTGTTCCACTCTGAACCGGGGATTTAACGATAGAATTTTTAGCCTTGTCCCGATCATCATTACTAAAATCGGTACGATATAAACATAGTCTCGATTATCGATGATTAAATTATGAACGAAATTGGAGCAGCAAATAGGATCCTAATCCAGTAAATATCACAGTCTAATTTTGACATCGAGTTTTGATTATGCTCTGGATGACATCGCGCCTGGAACGTTCGTGCATTTTTTATGCGCGAACTCTTAGCTATTCTATTACTGGCACGCGCACGGGCACTATTTTTTTTGTTTTACATGTACCAAAATCTGGGATTTCGCGCGTAGGTACTTTTGAGTTATTATTCTGTGAAGCATAACACTTGCCACTGTACCTGTGTATCGCTAATTATAAACCGAATGTTTGAAGACCGTTCATATTTATTACGCACAGAATTTTCAGTACAGAGTTGATGCGCGCTCCATTTGTTGCAAAGCAAACCAACGCTAATTATAAACCGAATGTGTGAAGACAGTTCATATATATCACGCACAAAATTTTCAGTACAGTGTTGATTCACGCTCGATTTCTTGCTAAGCAAACCAATGGGGATTATTTTCTCAACAGTGTATGAACTTATTCATAGCGATAATATCCTTACACCGAGAGAAATTATCTAGTCTCGGTGAATAGAACCATGGTTGTCTGGTAGAAAATTACTTTTGTATTTTTTGGAACGGAGAACAGCGATTTTAGAAGCAAACTAACTTGCCGCACATGATACTCATAATAAAAGGCGAGAACTCTTTTTGCAGCGGAAGCTTATCACTGAGTAATGGGTCATGGTTTTATACGTTTGCCGTATAAAAATCTAGCAAACAAGGTAAATACCTACGAATCTCGATAAAAAAAATAACATTCGGATTATAACTCTAGACAAGGTGTGTTAATTAAAAAGGGTGTAAACTGAATATTATAATATGTATGGGAAGCCTAGTGACGAGTGTAGTAAGTGCGGTCCGTCCGTCCGTCGGTCCGGCGTCCACAATTGCTTGTGGACGTTCCAGAGGCTAAAGTTAATATCCAATCTCGATAAAAAATAATAATATTCGGATTATAACTCTAGACAAGGTGTGTTAATTAAAAAGGGTGTAAACTGAATATTATAATATGTATGGGAAGCCTAGTGACGAGTGTAGTAAGTGCGGTCCGTCCGTCCGTCGGTCCGGCGTCCACAATTGCTTGTGGAGGCTCCAGAGGCTAAAGTTAATATCCAATTGACTTTAAATTTATACACGGTGTTAAAGGTCACGAGACAAAGAAGCCTATTGATTTTTAGCAATTTCAGATAATTACTGTCAGAGTTATGGCCCTTGATCACTTCAAAAAATCTTGTGGACGCTCTAGAGGCTTAAGTTAATAACCGATTGACTTTAAATTTATACACGGTGTTTAAGGTTATGAGACGAAGAATCCTGCTGATTTTCAGCGATTTCCGATAATTGATTTTCCAGTTATGGCCCTTGATCACTTCAAAAATTCTTGTGGATGCTCTAGAGACCAAAGTTAATATCTGATTGACTTTAAATTTATACACAGTGTTTGAGGTCATGAGACGAATAATCCTATTGATTTTTAGCAATTTCCGATAATTACTGTCAGAGGTATGGCCCTTGATCACTTCGTAAATTCTTGTGAATGCTCTAGAGGCCAAAGTTAATATCCGATTGACTTTAAATTTATACACAGAGTTTAGGTCATGTGACGAAGAAGCCCATTGATTTTCAGCAATTTCCGATAATTATGGCTCTTGATCACTTCAAAAATTCTAGTGGACCCTCTAGAGGCTAAAGTTAATAACCGATTGACTTTAATAATCATATTTTAGTGTATTATAAATGTTTCATTACCGAAAAAAGTAAGATATGCGACAACCCTTGTTTACTGCCCGGACGATTTAGCTGCTGTGGGCGTATGTTTCGTTGCCTGGCAACTCTCGTTAAAATTGTACGCGAACTAAATGCGTTTGTTAGATACTGACAGAGCAGCCCAGAGTCGAGCAATCGCCGCCCGAGCTGTCTTCGTCAGCTACTTTCAAAATGGCGTACAACCAGTGCAAGTGGGAAAAGACGACAATAAAATCAGAAATATGTTATTTATTATTGTCGCACTTATTACATCACTCCTGTCTAACAAATCATAAAGCTGTGGTGTTACGGTGGCGGCATAGTATTTCACCGTAACACCACAGCCACTCTAACCATTCATAATACATCTAACTATCACTCCCTACACTCCCTCGTCTACTTTCCCAAACGTCAACAACACATCTCATACATCCATTTCGCTGATTAACCCTTGTACCATGACTACTGGATAAGTTAATTGATGTCTAATTAAAAATTTAGATAACATTTCAAGCCTAATGTATTTTTTAAAAAATAGAAAGCCTTCCTATGGTTAACAGAGGTATAGGTCCGTGTTTATTATTTGTCCGGATCTTATAGTTACAAGGTTGCCTCTGTATTACTTTGTTAGAGACACAAGTTGCCGTTAAATTATATTGTTATCAATAATATGGTTACGAGCGGAATACATAGGACATAATTCTAATCAGACAATACTGATCTGCTTGATGAAAGTGTAAAGATTTCAGTAGTTACTATAATTACCTTTACAACATTCACAGAGGCCGGCCTTTTGTATTGTCGAACAACAGGATGTCAGCCAGTATCCACTACAACAGTCACACAGACCGGCTGTTTGTATTTTCGAACAGCTTATTGTATTTTCAGCGTGGTCGGGGGAGAACCGTCTTATCCAATGAGTTCTTTCAGCATCGTCGGAGAAGGATCGTCTCCTCCGATGACTTCTTTCCTGTCCGTAAGAAACCGTCAACAAAATGGCAGCAACAAAAACAACGCTAATTAACACACTCATAATTAATGAACGACACGCCAAGCTATCCAGAAGAACAATTCTCGGCGGTTATGTTGCCAATACGGAATCTGCTTTCTTTTAAAGAAGTTTCAGTTTTATACCATTTATATAGGACGATGTGGCTACTATTGATATAGTCATGTATAATCCATCACTGACGGAAAGAATGATTTATGCTTTCTTAAATAAAGCGATATTTTATTTGCTATGAAAACTGGGAGACCGGCAAATGACTTTGTTTGACCTCAATCCCTACTTTAAATAAAAAGCATGAACAAGGGGCGTCTGGCGGGGTACCCCGGCACTGAAAATGTCTGGCATCGGTGCTGAACATGATGCAACAAATTTCACGTGGTTAGTAAGTGAGCTAGTCTAGCCTATTTTTGAGGTCCATTTATTTTGCCCCTCGTGACCACACCCACCACAGCGGGCGCGGCAGACGTTCATATCCTGTGACAGTAACCCCTAGGGAACCTAGTGACGCATATAGAAATTGGTTAGCTTTTCAGCTAGGTTGAACCCCCGGGCTCCTGCTCTATTATGTTGCCAATACGGAATCTACTTTCTTTTAAAGAAGTTTCAATTGTATATCATTTTATAGGACGTCGTCGTCACCATTGATATAGTCATGTATAATCAATCACTGACGGAAAGAATGATTTATGCTTTTTTAAAGCGATATTTTATTTGCTATGAAAACTGGGAGACCGGCAAATGACTTTGTCTGACCTCAATCCCTACTTTAAATAAAAAGCATGAACTTTATATAATAGATACAATATATCAATAGCGAGAGAAATGGGGTTTAACGTCCACTCGACACAAACTAGGTCATTTCGGGACCAACACGGTTCCATTTCATTTCAATAATTTGCCAGACGTCCGCAATTGCCCTCGCACTCAAAAGGGCAACTAGCTCATTTACTATTCAACGCATGATGAACGCATTATATTAAATTGTTATTAAATTGGTTTATTTTTATGTTTAATTATTTTTTTTTTATTATTTTTTTCGATTTGAATTTGAATTAAAAATATCATAGAACCTGATTCCAAAACCTTCTATCATATATATCCCGCTTCCACAAGTTGAAACTTTCTTTACTGCGTGTCACGACGAGAAATTATAATATGCCTATATTAATTTTCCGTTTTAGTGTTTTACAATCGTTTATATCTTAGTAACCCAGGTTACCATTTTCCCTCGACAAGTGGAATATATTTATATCTAGAAGATTGGAGGAATCGACAGTATAAGAATCATTGACGGTAGGAATTGTACACAGAAACGCCGCTACCCGGGCCAAATGCCCCCCTCCCCATAAAACGAAGGGATGGCTTATATGCTCATCGTCATTATCCCGGTTGGTAAAGACAAGAAGAGGATGTTAAACAGCATTGTATTCACAGGTATATTCGTTCGGATGGGACGAAAATCTGAGGTCCCGTTTATACATGTGTACATTGGCGTGCACGTAAAAGATCGTTTGGCAGTTGGAATTCGATATAAGACTAGGCCATAGTGGTGCTGTCCGGGCAAACTTTTCCTCATACCACACTGTATGTCGTATTTCTGGCTTCTTCAGCCAAGTCGGGGCAGAAGTAGGACGTTAAACCCCATTTCATTTCATTTTATTTACTCTACGACCAGCCTAATTATATCCGTCATGTCTGTGACAGAACATTCACGAATTGGCAGACACTAAACAAGATAAAGAAAATTCATCGTCACAAGCCAGTCTTTAATCATGTATAAACTGGTCTTGTTCATCGCCACAAGCCAGTCTTTAATCATGTATAAACTAGTCTTGTTCATCGCCACAAGCCAGTCTTTAATCATGTATAAACTAGTCTTGTTCATCGCCACAAGCCAGTCTTTAATCATGTATAAACTAGTCTTGTTCATCGCCACAAGCCAGTCTTTAATCATGTATAAACTGGTATGTTTTCTATTTTTAGATGCATAGATGCAAATACGACCGTATGGGATATGAAGATGACTTGAGATGGTTTCATATGAACGACTCAACTACAGAATAATAAAAATATCCCTCATTTATTTAGGGGTTTTTTTGTCTATATATAGCAACCTTGGCTCCCTCTGTCGGCAAGCGAATTATTGAAATAAAATTAAACCACATGCTAGTCCCGAAATTACCTAGTTGTGTTGAGTGAACGTTAAACCCCATCTCTGCTCTCTCGTGGGCTAATGAAGACATTTGTACGCCAAACAGTGTACTCCTTTTTCGAATTCCAACGGTCAATGGTTTTTTAACGTACACGTAAAGAAACGTGTTTTACAGTCATGCCTTGGTGGTAAACCTCGTGATTAGTTTCAAAATGACCCAACAAGGCGTGAAACTGAATAATTTCATTACACAATAAAAAGATCGATGCTCAACTTAGTTGTGTGTGCGTCTTTATAATAGCCCAATATCTCACCTAGATCTTACATAATACTAGTTTGTATCTAACCTAGATATTACATAATACCAGTTTGTATTTAAAATAGCCCAATATCTAACCTAGATCTTACATAATACCAGTTTGTATTTATAATAGCCCAATATCTCACCTAGATCTTACATAATACCAGTTTGTATTTAAAATAGACCAATATCTCACCTAGATCTTACATAATACCAGTTTGTATTTAAAATAGCCCAATATCTAACCTAGATCTTACATAATACCAGTTTGTATTTAAAATAGACCAATATCTAACCTAGATCTTACATAATACCAGTTTGTATTTAAAATAGACCAATATCTAACCTATATCTTACATAATACCAGTTTGTATTTAAAATAGACCAATATCTAACCTAGATCTTACATAATACCAGTTTGTATTTAAAATAGCCGAATATCTAACCTAGATCTTACATAATACCAGTTTGTATTTAAAATAGACCAATATCTAACCTATATCTTACATAATACCAGTTTGTATTTAAAATAGACCAATATCTAACCTAGATCTTACATAATACCAGTTTGTATTTAAAATAGACCAATATCTAACCTAGATCTTACATAATACCAGTTTGTATTGCCGTGTGAAAATCTTGAAACATAATCACGATTTCTTTCTACCAATTAGAAATTATACATTACGATGCCAAGACAACATGACTAGGCTTAATAAGGGTAGTCTTTATAGCCGCCATCTTAAGCCTGATTACGTAACAGGTGACGTACAATTATAGAGAACAATGTCAGGGTGTTAAAGGGGGGGTTCCAAGGGGGTGCTGTATATGTTTAACCAGAGCCTTATATATAGAGAGTCTGGCCAACCCGTGTCCCGATTATGATTGGACAAGAGGAAATCACGCCGGAAAATCTGGATGAACTTTCTTGGCCAACGCAGGGAACGAACACCCACTTAGCCACGTGATCCCCAATTTGTAAATGAGATGAAATGGGGTTTAACATTTTACTTGTCTACACCAACTGTCTGATGCAGTGTGCTACAGAGTTTCTTTCACCAGTGGGGCCACGATGGGTCCGCGAGTATCACATTACCGTTCTAATGAAACCAGACGTATGCTATGAGGGGACGTTTGTTAATACAGCGGATTTATCGAATTCTAACCGCCAGGAACTATCGTACATGCACGTCAACGTGCACACATATAGGTCTCTGGTTTTCGTCTCACCCGAACGACTAGACGCGCCAGATTTCACCAGTACAACACCGAGTAACTTTCCGGACGAACACGTGGATCGAACTTGAAACACTTGTTTATTGAACCATCTTGACCAATGACGTATACGTCATTGATCTTGACGGTTAATCCACATTGGTTGTTGGTATACCCATTTTCGATCCGAAGATGTACGTGACAAGTTATAGGATAGCCTGTCTAACTTCACAGCTTTTCACTGGGTCCTCCGGTTTCCACCCCACTGCTAAAGACACCTACTAACAAGCGTAATTTTGAAATAAAATTGAACCTTTATAATAGTCCCGAAGTGACCTAGTTTGTCAGATTAGCTTTTAATTACAATATGCATCTTTAAAGATCACTGTGTGCACCAAATGGTATCAATTCTATTAAAGATCGCTATGTGTGCGAGTACTTTTAATAAACCAAATGATCTGAATTCTATTAAAGATCACTGTATCTATGTAAACTTTAAAAATTCCAAATGGTATCAATTCCACAAGGTACAATTTTATGGATAAACAATTACTGAGTTTGATACTAAGCGACGTTTCGACGAGGATACCCATTTGCTTGATAAAGACGAGAGTATCCTCGTCAAAACGTCGCTTAGTATCAAACTCAGTAATTGTTTATCCATAAAATTGTACCTTGTGTTAAGATGTTCAATAACTAAATACCAATCAAAGAAGGTATCAATTCCATTAAAGATCTCTATGTGTGCGGGTACTTTAAACATTCCCAATGGTATCAATTCCATTTTAAGATCGGTATTGCTTGTTCTCTATCCATCTCTCCAAAATGTGGGCGTATCCTGCCTGGCAGTGCCAGCTTACTATCTTTTATACGTTCGATGACCTCTACTACTTGAAAATCTGACCATTTACAGTGGGGGGTCGCGTTTAGGGTCATAAGGGCGGCTGTTGGCCCTATGATGTCAGACATTTGATAAACCAATCAGCGATGTTGTTTCTAGTAGGATACCCACAGCTCCGTGCATCGCACGCCAAGAACTTGCTGCAACAGACCGTTTCATTGATTGGCTAATCCCTCACCTCAACCAGAACTTGGGTTATATAACTACTCTTCCACATTTTTAGTCAAAATAAAAATCAATATAACCCCATACAACACAAAACCTCGTGGATTTTCTCCGGGTCCCCCGGTTTCCTTCCACTGCTAAAGACCCCTGAAATAAAATTGAAGCATATGTTAGTCCCAGAATGACGTAGTTTGTGTCTCGAGTGGACATTAAACGCCATCTCTCTCTTTCTCTCTCTCCCTCTCTTTCTTTCTCTCTGTATCTCTTTGTATCTTTCTCTCTCTCTCTCTAACCCGTTGAGCCACCATATGTATAATGACTCAGTAGAAGAAGCTGTTAATCGGTTATATCCGCTGTTTAAACTGTTCTTTGTTATGTTAAAGATGACTCACAAATCACGGTAAGATGAAAGGGGAAGTAGACACATTAATATACTTTTTTTATTTCACTGAGTAAATTTTAAATAAAACAGAAAATAAACAATACCCGTTATTGGTGTAAAGATGACATTATTCACGGTGAGATTAGGGTGACCTTGTGATCTAAAGTGTCGAGCTTCTAAATGAAATGAATGGGGTTTAACATCTTATTGTTCTGCTCCGCCTGGGCTAATGATGACAGGCATACTGTGCTATGAAGGAAATTTTGCCCGGACAGCGGCAATATGACTTACTATTGCACCGATTACAACTGTCAATGGATCTATTACCGGTCCGAAAATGTATACGCGGGAACTCGGTTTTTCGTACCATCCGAACGACTAGATAGCTGCCCTGCACCACTGACAAGGGGAGACGAGGGTTCGAACACGCGACCTCGAGGCTAACGAGACAGCGCTTTACCCGCTTAGCCACCTCGGCTCCGTCGCGCTTCGAGCTCTAGCAGACCGGTCAACTCTGGCATGCGGGTGTGATTTCGATCCCTGGTGTGAGTGTATGTGGCTTGGGGTATATGTGGCTTCTCCACCATGCAGCCTAACAATTTTATTAATGTTGATATAATATGTCATGAAAATCCAGACTACCAGCCAGTACCAAGAGAGAGAGAGAGAGAGAGAGAGGGAGAGAGAAATGGGGTTTAACGTCCACTCAACACAACTACGTCACCTCGGGACTAACGTATGGTATAATATTTTTTCAATAATTCGCTTGCGCGTAGGGGTCTTAAGCAGTGGGAGGAAACCGGAATGCCCGGAGAGAAATGGGGGTTAACGTCCACTCAACACATCTAGGTCATTTTAGGACTAACATATGGCTTTTGATTTTGTTTCAAATTATTCGCTTGCGCGTAGAAGCTTTTAGCAGTTAGGGGAAACCGGAGTGCCCGAAGGAAACCCCCGAGGTTGAGAAGGCGCCCCTATCGTATTGCCACATACACTCACACCAGGGCTCGAAACCACACCGCAATCCAGAGGTGACCGGACAGCTAGAGGTCGAAGCGCGGCAGTCTAGATCACTAGGTCATCCGAACCCCCACAATCCAGCACCAGGCAAACAATTAATATTGATATATGCCGGGATGGGATGGAAATATCTACTTTTGAATGAACAATTATTGTCGCCCACCTTCTGCTTCAAACATTAAAGTTAAACATAATCATCTATCACTTTTGAAATTCACGAAAACTAATGAGAGAAATGGAATGAAACATCCAGAGAGAGAGAGAGACAGCCAGACAGAGAGAGAGACAGACAGAGACAGAGACAGAGAGAGAGAGCGAGACAGACAGACAGACAGGCAGGCAGGCAGGCAGGCAGGCAGGCAGGCAGGCAGGCAGGCAGGCAGGCAGGCAGGCAGGCAGACAGACGGACGGACGGACGGACGGACGGACGGACGGACGGACGGACGGACGGACGGACGGACGGACGGACGGACGGACGGACGGACGGACGGACGGGCCGACGGGGGCGACGGCAATATACGTCCACATTTCAATGTGGGCGTATAAAAAGGTGTTGACTTGTTTTTATTATCAAGTGTGCAGGAGAATAACTCTGTTTTTCGTTAACATAACAGTTAATAATCTCATCACGGTGCGCCATATTTGATTAAATTAATCAGTGAAATCCTATTTAAATCCAAGCTGCAGATGACCCATCCGTGGGTCTACAGAGTTGATTTTGGGCTTGGTGTTTAAAAAAAGATCTAATTTATCATGTTTATAACATCTGAACCCGCAATTAAGACTTGCAGTAATCAGATTTAGCTCTTGCATATTGTATCTTTAAAACACAGATCTATATTTCGTTTCGTTTTTTTATACTTTCGATGGCATACTACATGAAGCCAGTGTTGTATACATAAGTGAAACGAAATTTGGAACTATTAAAAACGGCACGAAAAAGGTTCTATGTTTTAATCAGATTGGGTCGAGTGGACGTTAAACCCCATCTCTCTCTCTGTCTCTCTCTCTCTCTCTCTGTCTCTCTCTATAAACAAATGTTTCACAACACCCACCTATAACAGATAGACACGTGATACACCTCCCTGTGGTGTGGGTTGGTTCGCACTATTGTTGGAATCAGACCAGTCAATTAGATTAACAAACATCCTTTTAAATGTATCTAATCAACACAACCGGATGCCAGGTGTAAACATTTCTATTAGATCGTGATTCTCATAGTTTACCTTCGATACACGTCAGGGGAAACACCCTTTATATTCTACTTTCATTTTTTTTCTAGAGTTACCAGTTTGACGACAAGGTAACAACAAGTCTCGTCGGTCACCAATTTCTTAACCGTTTTAATTAAAATGTCAGACACCTGTCTCCTTCACGTGAATTACAAATAGAAGATTCACTGGTGTCTCTGAAACACCAGACGATTTTATTTATTTGGGAAAATAAAAACAACACCCCAGTAATACTGAGACTAACATGTGTTTACTTTTATTTTTGTGTTTTTGAATGCAATGCGAGGTAGAAGAATTGTGCCCCGGCAGCGGCGTCTTCTCGTGATCTTCTTTGAGGGGATATTTAACGTGCACGCCAATATGTACACGTTTTGAGCTCAGTTTATCACCCCTATAACTTGACCAATGCAAGTTTTATAATTTGGTCAACGATTCCTATGTATATTATTACTCATAGTATTATGAGTTACTCGAGTGGTATATTATTACTCATAGTATAATGAATTACTCGGGTGGTATATTATTACTTGTAGTATAATGAGTTACTCGGGAGGTATATTATTACTCATAGTATAATGAGTTACTCGGGTGGTATATTAATACTTGTAGTATAATGAGTTATTCAGGAGGTATTTTATTACTCATAGTATAATGAGTTACTCGGGAGGTATATTATTACTCATAGTATAATGAGTTACTTGGGAGGTATATTATTACTTATAGTATATTGAGTTACTCGGGTGGTATATTATTACTTATAGTATAATGAGTTACTCGGGTGGTATATTATTACTCATAGTATAATGAGTTACTCGGTTGGTATATTATTACTCATAGTATGAGTTACTCGGAAGGTATATTATTACTCAAAGTATGAGTTACTCGGGAGGTATATTAACACAACTAGGTCATTTCGGGACTAACATATGTTTTTTTTTATTTCAATAATTCGCTTGCGCGTAGGGGTCTTTAGCAGTTGGAGGAAACCGGAGGTTAAGAAGGCGCCCCTATCTCCATGCCACAAACGCTCACACCAGGGCTCTAAACGTCAGCCGCAAGCCAGAGGTGGCCGGCCAGCTAGAGGTCGAAGCGCGGCACTCTAGACCACTAGGCCATCCAAGCCCCCGTCACTGATTATATCTTGAAAGTATACTGCAGTTAGGGTCAGTACTTTCGAAAATCGTTTATGACATCGGTACTTCATCCCAATGCAAGTGTTGTTTTCTTTCTCAAGTAATTTGACTTTTGTTGTTCTGACATGGATATGCCATTCGTCATTATTTTGGTAGATGGTCACGATGTCTTACCACTTACCGAGTAGGTCGATCAGACACTTCAAGATTCCCCTGTCGGTTAATCTCTCCGTGCTGCTGACCGCCACGTGGTAGGACACCCTGCTGGTCTCTTTTTCGGGAATTTCGTATGTTTTTACTATTGGGTTCATGATGAATAGAATACAATACTGGAAAGATAGTAATCTTGCACTGCCAGGCAGGATACGCCCGCATTTTCGAGAGATGGATAGAGAACAAGCCATAACCGTAAAGTGATTTTTCCTACAATCAAAGGCCATAATTCGTCGGTAATTTAAAATTTGATATGCGCAAATATCGAAAAGAATCAAGTTCTTTGGGTTATAATTGTGCATTTCGAGTTTCATCAAAATCGATATAAAATTGTGACCTCTACAGGGTCCACAACCTTGATATACCACTTTTAACAGTATTCGCGTACGAACGGCGGCCATTTTGTGTGGTAATTTTGGTCCGATTTTTCCGAAATTCGAACTCAACCTTCCGTAGGGTGTAACGGCGATATAATCAAACAGTTTTTTTTAAATCGGATAATAATTGTGACCTCCAGAGGGACCACAAGGTGATTTTTCGGACAAACTGGGGCCTTAATTGGGGAAATTACGTTCCGATAGGCGCAAATATCGAAATGAACCTAGATCTTTTGGTTATAAATATGCATGTCAAGTTTAATCCGAATCGGTTCAAAATTGTGACCTCTATAGAGTCCACAAGCTAAAAACGTGATTTTTGGTACAACCAGGGGCCATAATCCATGAGGTTTTGATCTGATACATGCCAATATCGACAGCAGCCGAGTTCTTTTGGGGATAAACCTATATTTCAAGTTTCGTCAAAATCGGACAAGAATTGTGACCTGTATAGAGTCCACAAACAATGGTGGACGGACAGGGGCGACGACATAATACGTCCACATGGAAATGTGGGTGTATAAAAACTGGAGACTGGATAACTGGAAGACAGGATAACTGGATAACTGGAACACTAGATAACTGGATAACTGGAAGGCTGGATAACTGGATAACAACAAACAATCCACATAATATGACGTCATAAGATGGGCAGAACCGTCTGCGATCTAGCGTTCTCCAATGTTATGTAAACCTCATGAATTTAAACGAAACGCAATTCCAAACTAGTCGTAAAAATACCATACAAATCAAAAGAAAATTTATGATATCAATGTAAACATTGCATCGTGGTGGTCTTATCATCATATCAACCAGGTTTTAGCGATAATTTCGTAAAAAAAAGGTGTTAACGCATGTGGATTAAGGAGCTATCTAAAGTGTGTTTCTAATATTATCTGAAACGAAATCTAACTTATATTCAACGCTGTGCGTGTAAACATGGTCATTTATCATGTTAAAATAGCTCAATGTTTTTTAGAAAAATTTAAAATGATTAAATTTGTTTCTTCCGTTCGTGTGTTAAAAGTAAATAATAACGCGAACCTCATAAAATAAACGGTTTCAAGACAGATTAGGGAAGTAGATCTATTTAAAACGTAATCTTGATTTGTAAGAATTATGGGGCCTCGTTGTTTGACAAGAATCAGGGAAGGATTTTAAAAAGTTATTCTCGTTTAGTTTAAAGTAGCGAGAGGGAGAGAGGGGGGGGGGAGTAAAGTTTAACGTCCACTCGACACAAACTAGGTCATATTATGGTTTACTTTTATTTCAATAATTCGCTTGCACGTATGGGTCTTTATCAATAGGTTGGTCAGGCGACCCTTTTCCAACTCCGGACAACCGAGGATTCGAAACCACTCCAGTTGACTCAATGACAGATTTTGTGATACAGCGCGCGCACGCTAACCATTCAGCCATCCATCCAACTCATAACTGGTTTGAAATTAGAGTAAAAACGGAAACGATTGAATGCAAATCAGTTTATATACAATCATATTACATCATCATATGCGTTGCGACCCATTTCTGTCGATTTCTAGGTCCCAAATATTAGAGACGTAGCTCCTTTAAAAGGGGAGAGAGGGAGAAATGGGGTTTAATGTCCACTTAAAACAACTAGGTCATGGGTTTTTTTTTTATTTCAATTATTCGCTTGTGCTCGTAGGGGTCTTTAGCAGTGGTAGGAAACCGGAGAGCCCGGAGGAAACTCACGAGGTTGAGAAGGCGCCCCTATCTCCATGCCACATACTCTCACACCAGGGCTCTAAACCACAGCCGCAAGCCAGAGGTGACAGGCCAGCTAGAGGTCGAAGCGCGGCACTCTAGACCACTAGGTCATCCCAACCCCCAGTCACTGATTATATCTTGAAAGTAGTGGTCAGAGTAAGATGCCGGAAAATCGTATACAGTTAGGGTCAGTACTTGGCCAGCCCAACACCCTCCTTTAAAAGTGATCGCTGATTATGTTGTATAAGTATCCTATAATGAGAGTGTCAATATAATAACGAGGTGTTTATTGTATATTTTTAAGGATTATTGTAAAGGTTATAAAAGAATATGTTTATTGTATGTATAAGTGCTATTTATGTGTTTATAATAAGTCTTTACACCTACCTACCCTGAGCTTTATGATAAAGTAATTTATGACTTGTATATAGATTACAGTCTTATACTACAGTAAGCCAATACATGGAGAGAGAGAGAGGGGGAGGGAGAGTGAAAGAGAGAGATGGGTTTTAACGTCCACTCGACACACCAATGTAGGGATCAAACACCGACCCCCAAGATAGCGAGCAAGCGTCTTACCCGTTTAGCCACCATGTGGTGTCCCATTATCAGTGATGCAGGACGGATAGAATAACAAGGACAATTGTCTAGTCTTTCGACAAAAAACAAGGTCCCGAGTACACATTGGCGTGTACTTAAAAGATCCCTCGACAGTTGGAATTCGATATAAGAGTAGGCCGTAGTGCCGCTGTCTGGACAAAATGTCCCTCGCAGCAAACTGTATGGCGTTTGCCCGTCTTCCATTACCCATGTTCGAAGCAGAACAGTAGGACGGCGTTAAACTCCATTTCATTTCATTTCTACAGTAAGCTGCTCTTGAGAAAAGCCACTAGGTTTGATGGCCGACATCTTCTGTCCTAAATCGACGAATTTAATCGAAAATACTAAGCAAACTTCGAGATTTTTGACAAGTATTTATTCTGCGTCCATTTAATGGAATTGGACATGTTTATTTAGTCTGTGTGTGTATGCCAGGCGTGAAACGAGTAGAACCGCACTATAAAACAAGTTTTGGACATGGCGGCCATTCTGGGCAGAGATATATTCTCGAAGTATGAAGTAGAGTGTCCACTACGGGGGCTAATTTTGGACACGCAAAACAAATAATATCTCAAGCGTTCGTGATATGAAGTCAAACAATCGAGATACTAAGTTGAGCACTCGAGATAGTTAAGTCGAACGCTCGAGATAGTTAAGTCGAGCGCTCGAAATAGTTAAGTCGAGCGCTCAACCGATGTTTTAAGCTGTAATTTTGTGCATATTTTAATGATAAACTTGCAGAATAAAGATATTCATTTGTTGGTTTTTACAACCCATCTAAAGGTGCAGTGACAGACCGGATACCCCCACCCCTCCCCCCCCCCACACACACACTCCATCCAATGCTCATCACTAAATATCTCCCGTTATATTTACCCCCTTCCTTATGGGGAGTATATTGTATGTTATTATGCGAATCAAGAATTGTATATATCGAGGAACTTACATGACGAATGTAGGGGTGCAGTATCGTCCCACCCAACGTTTTTTCCCACACCAAGCGAAGTCAGGGCATGCATTTTGCAATATTTCCCACCTGTCTGTCCGTCCTTCCGCCCCTACTGTTTGTCCCGAACCGAAGTTAAGAGATATTGAAATATTTCCGTCCGTTAGTTTATCCCGGTCCAAAGTAAGAAACACATATTGAAATATTCCCACCCGTCCTCCTGGACTGTTTCGTCCCGTTCCGAAATTAAGGGAGGCATAATTATTGACAAGTTACCCGCCCATACGTCCCCATAGTTTGTTTTGGTTTCTGTTCAACATATCAAGTATGTGTAGGTGTTTTTATATATTAAGGCAGGAATATTAAAACGTTTTTGTCCGTCCGTCCGTCTGACCGCCCTACCGCCCGCCGGTCCTTTTCCCCTCCCATCCTTCCTGCCTAACATAGCCCATAAATCGTTGAAGATGTCTCTATAAAAGTTTCAATTCATCTGTGATCCGTTCCCGCTGAAAATGAAACACAAATACAAACGTTCAGTTTCCACGTGGGGTTGGCAAACGCTCCTCACAATCCCTGGGATTTCTATATGCCTAATTCGCCATGTTGACGTTTAATTCGTATATTTATCAGCCCAAACCTGCAAATTCCTGATCCGTGACGAAAACATAGAAATATCAACTGTTAATATTAAAAAAGGGAGGGAATAACATTTAATAAACATGTTTATAAGATGTCGGCATATATTGAGAATACATGTACAACTAGATATTGTATTATTAGACGGAGTGGGGGGGATAGCACGTGTTGGTATTATTAATAAACATATTATAATATGCATGATATCAATATGTACAGCTAGATATTAGGAAAGCGGCGGGGGCGGGGGGTGGCACGTGCTGATATTATTAATAAACATATTTTAACATGCATGATATTAATATAGAATGAAAGAGCTGAAGTAGAATTATTATTGATAAAAATATATCAGTCGGGGTGGTTTATTATATTTATTATATTAGAAAGGGTAAGGGATTGGGATGGGAGGGGGGTATTATTAATAAATATGACATGCATAGGCGATATGTGTAGAGAGGGGGGATTCGAGTGGTATATTTTCTAATAAACATATAAAATACACCGTATTTATTAGAGAGGGAATATACTTTTATTAATAAGTTCAAGATGAAAACACAAAGAGAATCCAATATCTCATATTATTTACACATAGTATGTATTGAAATGGGAGAGAGAGGGATAGAGAGAGAGGGGGAGAGAGGGAGAGCATATATCAGCAAGTGTACGACAGCCGTATTAGGTCATTTCAAGGGGGAGAGAGGGAGAGGGGACGAGAGAGAGAGAGAGCATATATTAGCAAGTGTACGACAGCCGTATTAGGTCATTAAGGGACTAGCATATGGTTTAACATCCACTCGACACAAACTATTTATTTTAGGACCGCATATGTTAGAAGAGAGAGAGAGGGATAGAGATAGGGGGAGAGGGGAGAGAGAGGGGGATTTACGTCCACTCGAGGCCATTTTAATAATTCGCTTGTTCGTAGGGGTCATTTAGTCGCGGGAAGACCTGTGGCCGGTTGCTCATTGCTCCGTTATCTTTTAACGATCCGTTAACTTTAACGGGGGGAAAGATTGTTGCTGTAAATAAAGGCCCCGAACATTCTGTGGTGCAAATTTTTCCTACAGATTTATACTAATATAAAAAATAAAGTATTCTATAGTGTTTTCTGTAGTAAATTTAACGGAAAGAACAATTACCAATAGAGTTTATTAGAGTTTAACGAATCGTTAAAATAACATAGTTTTGAGCAACCTACCCCAGGAGAAAAACAAATACTCAATGGCACGTCTACTCACTGAGCCACAGTAACTCCAGTGAGTTTGAGGAATTTGTGTCTTACAGAATTAAAATAAATCCAACCAGAAACAGTCCTGTTGGAATTGTAAACAAAACGTGACTGCAAACAGCAGCAAGACCAAAGATTAGAATACAGACATACTGACATCTGGAAGATTACAAAAAAAACTTTTAACAACCTCTTTTGAAAAAACAAAACCACCCTCCCCAGACATGTCAGGAATTTATGAACATGTGTTTTTAGATATCCCCAGGACCCCCCGACTGTAACTGTGTATAACTGTGTATATTTATAACTATAAATTCTATATTTAGTATACAGTTTATAATGACGGCATACCTAGACAATAATCTACCCTCGGGCTGTCAACTTTAATACGTCTGTATATTGTACGGAAGCCTATTCGGGCCACAATATGAATGAACTGGATAGTCTCAACACAACGTCATCTTAACCACATCCAAAGTGCCATTCTACTCACAATGTACTATCTACTACGAGAATAGAACTTTGTCCTAAATGGCCGTGATCATGTCCAAGATTTAAATACTAATTTGTTATTCTGTTGTCATCTGTCATACAAACAAGCGGTATAAACAATTCTCACAATTCTTACAGGACAGTTAGTGATTTCGACTTCAATCGGCGATTTGGAAATAAAATGTCGATCAACTAGGTTAGTGTCTGTTCTAATTGTAGATAGACCTCATAAGTTTAGTATGCCAAATTTCCAAAGGTAGTTTTCACACTTGCTTAAATGGACCAGACTAGTTCAGCGAGTACACTCTAGTCATACCTAGTCAATTTAAGATTATAAAGTTTTACAAATTACTTTTTAAACTTTTTATGTGCAGGTTAACTTATCGTATTCACAATCTTGTAAATAGGCAGACTAATACTTTTTATATAGAAATAGGCACTATAATCAAGTTTAATATTTTAAAAAGAAACAAAAAAAAAATACTATGGGTAAGGAATGTAACACTATTAGTATTAAAACAGAAGATCGGGGCCCTGTTTCACGAAAACTTAAACTAAAATCCTTAAAATCGATTTTAACTAAAATCAAAATGAGATTTTAAATTTTATGCGTTTCACGAAGATCGATTGTAACTTAAAATGCAATTTTAATAGATTTTAGTTAAAATCGCTTGCGCCCGCGCAGTGCAGATTTCCGCTGCGGGTACTTACGGTGGAAGCAAATACGCTTCGAAACTTAAAACTGTTGACAAACTGAATTAACTGTTACATTATCAATAGGGAGAGTTTCATGCGTTGTAGAAATGTCTGCACATGGTCAGAAAGTCGTAGAGAGATGAAATAAATGAGTTAATTGCGTATTATTAGTTTCGAAATGTATTGGTGGGTTGACCTTGAACTTTGCATTTGATTTCCTCGCAGGTTTCAATAGAAGTAATGTGTATCGATAAACTAAAGCGCTTGAATTTCGAATTTTTATAGTAATTTGGACAAGAGAAACTTTTGAGAATTTTCACAAACATATTTTGATATGTGTCACTCAAACAACTAATCTAGGCTTCAATTTTTTTTGTCGTAGTTTAAAAGTATTTATCAACTTTGAAATAAATACGCCAAATAGGCAATGTTCCGATAGCCGTGGCGATAGAGAGGCGGCTTCTCACCAATGCAACGAGGGTTCAATCCCAGCTCAGGGCATGAACTTTATCGTTGTAAGTGAGAGGGATATTCGGTCTCCCGTCCGATCAGGCAGGTTGCCCCCGAGTTCTTCGGTTTCTTCCTGCAGTAATGATCGAAATCATTCGCACGATCTGTGCCAAGGGCCAAATTTGAAAAAGGCCTCAGGCCTAATTTGCTACCCTTGTAAAATGACGTGATTATTATTATAGACCCTGTCAATGATACTTTGAAAATGCAAAAGAGTCTATCTATCTTACTCAATTAAATGAGTTTTTCCCAAGATAAAATAGTTTTGGAGCCTATTTTTTTTATTGATGTTGTTTTATTAACGTAACTTCATTAAGAAATTATAATAAATTTATGATATTAAAATTTAATTTCAAATAGGCCTATAACATTTTTGAATAAACACATATTTTGTTTTTATTGATTGATCTTTATACTAATCATCATAACCCCCAAAACATGAGTAAATACTACATATTATGGCATGTCTAGTATTATAGGCCTTTAGGCCTTCTAATACCAAGAAATTGGCCATATTAAACACGAAGATATTTTCTTTATAAATAAGAGGGCTCTTCTTTCCATGACATTGGATATAAATTTTCTTTTAGTGTGTAGTTTACTGGCGTTTTGGGTGGGTTTTTTCTTGGAATTCTAATATCGGGCGCCATACAATGCTTAAATTGCCTTACAATAAAATAAACGGGTGGATCGTAGCTGTATATGCCATACTATGAAAAGAAATTAAATGCAAATTGTTTTTGTGAATGATTGTATGTTAAAATTATGTGCCAATTATATCTTTATGTCGCAATAAATCAAACAATGTAGCTCTAATCAATGTTTGTTAATGTCGTGATTGTAAGTTAGGAGAGGGTGACAGCTATCCTAAGTTACAATCGATTTTAGTTAAAATTGTCCTTAAAATAGTTTTGTGAAACGCCACTATTTTAAGTTAGGATACAATTGTAACTTACAATATTATTTTAGTGGATTTTAGCTACAATGCTTAAAATCGTTTTGTGAAACGCTTCTATTGTAAGTTAGGATGAAATTTAAGTTTACAATGATTTTAAGGAGATTTAAGTTTTTGTGAAACAGGGCCCGGGTTAGTAAATATAAAGGATTTGTTTACAACAGGAACACATCTACATAATACAGTATGAACTAATCTACAGCTAAACTTCTATAGGAACTAGTCTTCTACAGGAACACATCTAACAATATAACATTTACTATTCTGCCCCTCTGCCAAGGCAGCGGCTGGACTCGGGTGAGTCCATACAATCGTCCAAGCCTTTCTTCTCCGAAGGCTCTTCGCTTACTAACTGTCAGTGAACTCCTCAATATATACCCTTTGCACACATGGTCATGTCTTCAATTGTCTCTTTTATCTCGTCACGGCGTGTGCATAATCTCTTGAAGTCGTGTGGATCTTGTACACAGATCATGTAAAAATTGTTATGGACATAATGAATTAATTAGATTTCACAAGATCGTGCTATGCCAATAGTTTATATAGAGGTGAAAGTCAAATTCATGTATGTATTGTCAAAACTAGCAGAGTCCGTTAAGTTTTATGCACCTAAATCATAAATGATATCGCTGTGTTACAGAAACCGAACGTCGTGGCAGAAATCTTGAAATTGTGACGTCATATGAGAAATCGAAGTCGTAGTTTAAAATTTCGTTTTACTTGTTTTCTCCACACTAGGATCTGGAAGATTTGTTATATAACAAGAATTCTAGTTGATATGAGGAATTAGCCAATGACACGGTCTGTTACGGCGACTTCTTGGTGTGTTCTGTGCGGAGCTGTTGTAAACCACTAGACACAGCAACCCTGATTGATTAAACAATGTCTCACCTATAGGTCGAAAGCCCCTGACGCGACCTCCCAGTACAAATGGTCAGATCTCCATGTAGTGTAGGCCATCGAACCATCGACAATATAAAAACACAAAACGAAATATCAGACTGGTACTTTTCTATGTACCCATTTACACTAAAGAGAAAATATTTTTTATTCAGATAAACTTTCAACGCCTTTATTTTTCCCGTAATAATCTAAAAATTTGCTTTGGAATTTAATTGGCAAAAGAGAAAAGGTTAATATTGGGAGATAATTAGCTCGCTCTATAATCAACCCTATCAGTGATTGAAGCGGTCAGGCGAATATCCACTGCTGATCACTTTGTGATGACGGGGGATCACATGGTTAAGTGGGTAAGATGCTGGCTGGCTAGCCTGGAGGTCGGTTGTTCGATCTCTGCATTGACCGAAAAGGTTCATCCAGTTTCCCGGCGTGGTTTCCCTTGTCAGTGATGCAGGACGGGGGGGGGGTCTGGCAAGGGCAGCTGTCTAGTCGTTCGGATGGGTCGAAAAACCTGAGGTCCTGTGTAGCCCAGTTTAGGAGCAGAACAGTAGGGCGTTAAACCCCATTTCGATTGTGATGACCGTGTCACTAACCAGCTACCATACATACACTACTTCTGGCAGTGTTGTTTATTAAGGATGCTACTATTATTAGAGTAAAGTTATTTATAGAACAAGATAAGTAAGAGATAAAAGTAATAACATGATATTAATTACATACACTCTTGGTAATATACTGATAGATAGCACGCACCTGCTAATCTATCTTATAAATAAACGGATTCAGAAAGCAAAACATCCTTCATTCGTATTAAACATCATTCATTCGTATTTAACATACCTATGTTTTATTAATTACACTTTAAAAAGGATAGATTCCAAAACATCCTTCATTCGTATTAACAAATCCATTTCATTAATTACAAATATACACTTTACTTTAAAGGGGAATAGATTCCAAAACATCCTTCATTCGTATTAAACACATCTATTTCATTAATTACAAATATACACTTTACTTTAAAAGGGAATAGATTCCAAAACATCCTTCATTCGTATTAAACATATCTATATTTCATTAATTACAAATATACACTTTACTTTAAAAGGGGAATAGATTCCAAAACAGCCTTCATTCGTATTAAACATATCCATTTCATTAATTACAAATATACACTTTACTTTAAAAGGGGAAAAGATTCCAAAACATCCTTCATTCGTATTAAACATATCTATTTCATTAATTACAAATATACACTTTACATTAAAAGGAATAGCATCCTTCATTCGTATTAAACATATCTATATTTCATTAATTACAAATATACACTTTACTTTAAAAGGGAATAGATTCCAAAACATCCTTCATTCGTATTAAACATATCCATTTCATTAATTACAAATATACACTTTACTTTAAAAGGGGAAAAGATTCCAAAACATCCTTCATTCGTATTAAACATATCTATTTCATTAATTACAAATATACACTTTACATTAAAAGGAATAGCATCCTTCATTCGTATTAAACATATCTATATTTCATTAATTACAAATACACCTTTACTTTAAAAAGGGAATAATATATTTCCAAAACATCCTTCATTCGTATTACACATATCCATTTCATTAATTACAAATAGACACTTTACTTTAAAAAGGGAATATATTTCCAAAACATCATTCATTCGTATTAAACACATCTATTTCATTAATTACACATATACACTTTACTTTAAAAAGGGAATATATTTCCAAAACACCCTTCATTCGTATTAAACATATCTATATTTCATTAATTACAAATACACACTTTACTTTAAAGGGAAAAAATTCCAAAACATTCTTCATTCGTATTAAACACACCTATTTCATAAATTGCAACTATACCTTTTACTTTAAAAGAGATAGAGTCCAAACTCCGTTTAGTTTTATTAATCCGGATTCTGGTTCTAGCCAAAGAATATATCATATTTATTCCAAGACATATAGTCAGCCATCCTGATTGTTCATTTTTTGTACAAAATATCTAACTGTTAACAGCCTAATGCACGCTACAATCATTACAAAAATGGATTATTTAACTAACTATATAATATCAGCCTAGTACAGGTCAGAAATATTATATAAATTATTAATTAGCCATTAATTATCTTCTTTGATTGGTATTTAGTAATTGAACATAATAACACGAGGTACAATTTTATGGATACACAATTACTGAGTTTGATACTAAGCGACGTTTCGACGAGGATACTCTCGTCTTTATCATTTGCTTGATAAAGACGAGAGTATCCTCGTCGAAACGTCGCTTAGTGTCAGACTCAGTAATTGTGTATCCATAAAATTGTACCTTGAGCCATTAATTAACTTACCAAGACCATAATCAACTCTTGATGCCTTCGGATATCTCCGATATTACATCAGAACGGTTCAGCCATATTTTGATCTAATTTAAAAATCGAGAAGCGAGGCTAAGTTTTGAACAACCAGTAGGGTAGCAGTAGTTGTAATTAATGCACACATTTTGTCAAATCTTCAAAGGCTAATATCCTTTCTCGCAAAAGAGTAATTTGAATGAAAATTTCAACATAGTCATTTTACATTATCTATTTTTGAACTATTATAGCAAAAAAGGCCAGCTCTTTATCTAAATCCTACATAATGTATCTTTAACCTATTACAGCAAGAATATATATATTGTATATGTTGTCTTGTTATATTTTCAGGGGGGGGGGGTATCATTGCTTGATAATGACTAAAGAAACGTGGTTCAAACGTCGCCTGGTAATAAGTAGTGAAATGATAATATTAATTGTATAATGAAATGTATAAGAATATCTTCTGTTCAATGACAAAAACTGAAATAATAAGTAGGATGGTATAAATGTCGCCACTTACAAATATCAAGTTAATGACCTTCAAATTAAATTATTAGTATTTCTACCATTTTTTTTTATTATCGCATCTGTATACCTTTGAGTTTAAAATAAATACATGTATATTTTTATTGACATGTTCTGGATTATGTGAGGAATTAGCTAATAAAACGATTTACTACGGCGGCGAGGATTTTGCGTGAGGTGCACGGAACTGTGGATAATCCACTAGAAACATCAATGCTGATTGGGTAGTCAAATGTCTGACGTCATAGTGTCAAAAGCCACTCGTGTGAACTCTGGCGCGACCTTCTAAACAACTGGTCAGATCTTCATATAGTGTAGGCCATAAAAGTATAAAAAAGCCGAACAAAAAATATAGAGGATAATTGTCGTTTTAGAGTGAATTACATATTTTATTTCATCGAGAAGCAAGAAAACTTTTGAGTGAAAATATAAACGTTTTCGTGCTCAGAGATGAAATAAAATATGTTATTCACGACAAAACGACAAATGTTCTATTTATTTTATGATTTTACAGTCATATGAGGTAAAAACAAAATGGACTCCTGCTAGCCAGTGGATTAAAAATTTTATTTCACTGATAAAAAGCGGTATTCCACTACTGATCATAAAATAAAGATCTGGCCCCGAGTTCATAAAACATTCTCAGACTTAAGTTAAGAATTTGATCAACTTCAAATCACTGTTTATGAGAAATATCTTTGATCCAGAAACACAAAACTTTGCACATAGTTTCTTATTGGTGTATTTGATACATTAAAAAGTATTATAAAATAAGGCAAACGATTTTGATTAAATTGTTAACTTAAGTCTGAGAAGGCTTTGTGAACTTGAGGCCAGGGGCCTGTTTCACGAAATTTTAACTTAAGATACAATCCAAATTTTAGTACATACTTAAATCTGATTGGCTAAGCGCTAAAATCAATCTAATACTATCCAATCGAATTACTAAAATCGGATTTTATCTTAGTTAAAATTTCGTGAAACAGGCCCATGTATTTAAATCAGATTGCTGGTAATCGAGAATGACCGTGTTATTCTAATTGATAAAATGCATTTTACGGATACTCCCGCGTGACGTAGTGGAACCAATAAGACACCTGGTAATCGAGAATGATCTTGTTATTTTAATGATCCAGTCCTGGATTAACATTTGTTGCTGTTGTAAACACCACAACAGATGTAATTCAGCACGTGCTTGTTTTAGACCATTAACCATGGGGCCTCGAGGCAGTTACCATATCAGTTCTAATCTCAGATTTCTGGCAGGATATGCCCAGGCGTAAAGTAGTCTCGGCGTAGTGATACGGTGATACGATTCGTTGATTCTGATAAGACATATGTGTTGCTCCCCCTGTGGGATGTTTTGTCTGCGGAACAGTAATATCCATTAAGTTGTTCCTGATACTGATCTTATATGTTTGACATCGTGTCATGTCCGATTTTATCTGTTAGAGAGGGGAGAGGGAGAGAGAAAGAGAGATAGAGAGAGAGAGATGGGGAGAGAGAGAGGGTGGGGGATAGGAAGAGATGGGGAGAGAGAGAGGGGTGGAGTTTAATATCGATTGGGTCCTTTTGATTAAAAACTGTTAGAAGATTCCGGAATGTCTATAGCGTCGATGGAAAGTAAATAAAAATGGGGTTTAACGTCCTACTTTTCTGCACCGACTGGGCTTCTGAAGACGGCATAGAGAAGAGAGAGAGAGAGGGAGTGAGAGAGAGAGAGAGAAACGGGGTTGAACGTCCACTTGACACAAACTAAAATTTAAAAAAAAACATATGTTAGTCCCGAAATGGCCTAGTTGTCTTGCACTAGAATTTCAATTATTGTAAAAGTAACACCCGTTATCTTATTTAAAAAAAGATTTTCTATTTAGTGAGCGAGCATTATACCTACTGGGCCGCCATGGACTTCACTTCAATACCGATGCTGATATGAAATTCGACAAAAATTCCCCAAAACTATTACAATCCTTATTCTTCTCGATACAATAACAAAAAAAAATACAATTTATGATTTCAAGAATTTAATTGGGCATCAAATGTTTAATCGCCGTGACAGGTAATTTGTCATAAAGGGTTGCTCCTTAAATTAGCGGAAAATGGCGACCTCATCTTGACGATTTACCATAGTGTAATTTGTAAAGGGGGCTGCCAATAAACAATGTAACTGTCCCAATCCCAGATCTCTACAAATTAAGGGGTGAGTTATTAGGATTTAATGAATAAATGACAGTTAATTAGCGAATAAATCATCTCTAAACTGGTGACAAACGTCTTAAAATAGTTGTTCAAATAAAACCCGAATGATTCACCTTTTCACGAACTGTTTTCACGGCCCTGTTAACACGGAAGTGGACGTCTAATGCCATTAATGACGGTTCACAGCCTCGCGCTAAAGCCGGGTTAACTACCACTGTATACAATAAGCATGTTATTGTCGACTGGACACGACTGGACACTGGTCAAGGCTGGGTCCCCTTTGATCGTGAACTGTAACGTCAATATTACCCCCGGTGGGCGGGGATTTGGTTAATAATAAAACTTATCTTGTGTTTGTATCTTTAACACCTTCCTCACAAAGTTCAAATATAAATATTCTTTAGATCAATATATAAACAGTTGAAGCTTATCTTTTTTACTTTGGTTAAAGGGACGTTCCCACTAGAAATAAAATTTCTTTTTTAACTTTAGTTAAAGGGACGTTCCCACTAGAAATAAAATTTCTTTTTTAACTTTAGTTAAAGGGACGTTCCCACTAGAAATAAAATGAGGGAGCAGTGGTAGCTGTGCTAAGTTGGTAAGACGCTGGCTTACTAGCCTGGAGGTCGCATGTGAGCGGAGAGCCGCGCCACAGCCGGGAATTCGAAACCACGTCAGTTGACACAGTGAACGACCCTATGATACAGCGCGCACGTGTTTACCATTCGGTGTGGTACGAGGGGGGGGGGATTTTATCTAGCCTGGATGTCGCATGTATCCGGACAGCCGCACTACAGCAGGGGACTCTAAACCAGGCCAGTTCATACAATGAACGACCTTATTATACAGCGCGCACGTGCTAACTATTTCGTCACCCTAATACCCGCCATTGAGTGAGGAATAGGGGGGGGGGATTTTACCCGGACAGCTGCACTACAGCTCGGGGGGAGGGGGTATCCGGACAGTTGCAATACAGCCTACTGTTATTTATAAATCTAACTGTACATTATTTGATTGATGAGTCCATGTATAATTAAAGTTGAAGGACGGAGTGTATCTATATATGGTATAATTTAAATCATATTTACCAGTGGTGCATGATGGGAACAGGTGTCTGTGACTCGATATCAATCATTGAACAAGATCATAACAACAGATACGTCATGCATTCTTCTGTCGTGCTTTTAAAGCTACAATTCACATTTTTAGGTATATTTTGTGATACGTTTTGTGTTACAATACCTTAAAATCTATACCTTAGAGCCGAGCAACTAACTTAATATATGTGATACGTTTTTAAACAACTTAGAGCTACAATTTCAAATTTTTAAGGTATATTTTTAACGTTTATTTAAATAAAGTCTTAAATACATGATATCCATAAACAGTCCTACCTTTTTAAATAATAATCCAATTAACCCTATAATTCACTATTTCCAGCTGAGAAATTAGCAAAAATATCATTTTCAACTTCAAATTCCAACGTTTGGAGGAGGCTTATGCATTGAAGCAATGGGAGGTAATTGAATTATTTGTTCAAGTGTCAATGATTTTTAAGGGTGGGAAATAATGCCCATGGTCGTATAATAGTGAGTTGATAACCCATTGAGCAAAGGACATAGAAATAATTATGTTTTGATTTTCTTAGAAAATATGAAATTCTCGCTTTAAATGCCAACCTCTATATTAATCATTGAATATAACAACAGATACATCATGCAATCTCCTGTAACGTGTGTTGTTATATAGCTACCTCTGATATTTATTGGAAAGGAATGGGATTTAACGTCTCGTTAACACAATAATACAGTAGTTTTGAGACTAACAAATGAAATGAAATGGGGTTTAACCTTCTAATCTTCTGTTTCAACTGGGCTAATGGAGATGGACATACTCCATACAGTGTGCTATAAGGGAAATTTTGCAAGAGCACCGGCACTATGGCCTTCTCTTATATCGAATTCCTACATCCAAGGGATTTTTTACGTGAACGCCAATGTATATACACGGGACCGTGGTTTTTCGTCCCATCCGAAAGACTAGACAGCATTCGTGCACGTTGGAAAATCTCTATGAACTTTGGAACTCTCGAACTCGAGGCTAGTGAGCCAGCGTCTTACCCACTTAGCCACCGCGGTTCACCAAAACATAGACACGTTTTTAAATATTTTTTTTTTACACTAATCAACTCTCTAAGCCATTCGATGACAAAGATTGAATGGATTATATGCTCACGAGATTTAAAGATTTAACTATAAATCGAGACTTGGTCTCGGTTGTCAAGTACCGTTACTACAATAATACACGATCTACTCTACATCTCCCAGTAGTCAGAAAAATATGAATGACATTTTCAATATATTCATTTTCCATTATCCTATTTTTGAACTATAATAGCGAAAACTACCATTTTCAAATGATTCATTTTACATCATCTACTTTCGAACTATTATAGCAAGAATGGCTAGTTCTTATCTATATCTTAACTAATGTATCTTTAAAACTGAACTTTTTATTTTTACTTCAGTTTCTATAGTGACTTAAAAGTTAAAATGAGTACTTTCTGCCGTTTTAAATCAAAAAGGTTTTACACCTTGAAAGGTTTTTTTTAATAGTTTTTTTAGGGGTTCTTTTTTTGTTTGTTTGGGTTTTTTCTGTCATATTTCTAACCACCCATTTTTTGTTTGGTTTTATTTTTGGCTGTCATCTTTTTAGCCACCCAAACAGTAGAGTACGTTAAACCCCATTTCATTTTTAACCACCCAGTTATCCATACAGGACGGTGAGGCTATTTTCTTGCCAATCAATAGATCAACTTACGTCCTTGGAAATAAAACAAACAAAAACTATCTTAGTTTCGTAACCCCAGGCTTAGCTATAAAAACTCACAAAGACATCTTCTGTTTTTTTTGGTATAACAAAATAAAGTTATTTTTGATGAGGTGTCGATATACATCAATCATGACCATAAATCAACAGTCAGCTTTTTACTTTCGTATAAGATTATGTAGCTGCTGCTAGCAGAATTAATATAATACGAAACTAACAGAAGGTGACTCAGAAATGTATCAATCTTCATTGAGGTTGGGTATTTTTTTTGTATTTAAAGAGGTGGTTAAAAGAAATAAATAGAGTTTAAAGGGGAATTATGGCAGATTAGATAAAGAGCTGACATAGACCAGAGGAAGAAGGGGGGTATTATCTGAAAAGTTGACTTTCTAAAAGCATTTTTCCTCAGGAATCCGAAAATATTGGTAGATCAGTCAGGGGGGGGGGGGGCGTTCAGGAGTTATCGAGGTCACCAGAGGGTAATATGGGAAGGGGGTATTATTCGAAAAGGGGGGAGTTGACTTTTCTAGAAACATTTTTCCTCGGGAATCCAAAAAGGGTGGGTGATCAGTCAGGTGAGGGAGCGTTCAGGAGTTATCGAGGGTCAAAGGTCACCAGAGGTTAAAGGAGGCTGGCTTATGAATTTAGCCACTTCTGATGCTATATGTCGCAGATTTCGTGTAGGACGCAGCTGAATCATTGACTAAGGGACGAAGGATAATTTGTGAAACCAATTTATCAAATTATGACGTAATTGAAAAGGTCACAAGGCCATCGATGTCAAAAATACATAATGGTTCAATTTTATTTCAATAATTCTCTTGCGCCTTGGGGTCTTTAGCAGAGGGAGAAAACCAAGGGGGCTGGACAGGCTATCCTACCCCTTGTGACCGGGGAATCGAAACCACGCCAGACAGACCTTAAGATACAACGCGCACGTGCTAACCATTCGACCACCCCACCCCACCACACCACTCCTATACTCCTATAAAATGACTTTCTTGTCCTTACTGTTTTTTTGTAAACAAAGACATTTTGTTTCGGGTGCGGGTGTACTCAAAGCGTTTAAACATCATTTCTCATGACTTATTCATCATAATTTGATTAAACTTTTTATATTTTATAAAGTGCCCAGAAGGCTATAATGAATTCATACTATTTTTAAATGACGTCATTGTCCTTATAGACATGACGTAAAAGACCATGTTTGGGTTGGCGATATTTTAAAAATTAAAAACGTTATTTCTCACGAATTATTCACCATAACATGACAGACGGTTTTGTACTCAGTGGTGTCTTTATTGAAAACAATTATAATATATGGCCTCGGATTAACCATTACACTCTTATTTGTATTCGACAATAAATTTGATCTACTTTCAATTTACAAAAAAAAATTCTGTCTATACCCACCCCCACCCCCACCCCCCGCCCAAACACACACACACACGCACACCCACACACGCACACTTCTAACGACCCTTGTGTGCTGAAGAAATATTGAAATAAAATTGTCCCCAAAAAACTATTATGTGTCGAGTGGACGTTAAACGTTAACTTTATGGACATAAAGGGGATTGGGATCATAATGTCTGTCATTGAGTAAGCTGTCGAGGTTTTGATTCCCGTTTGTTCGTGACAAGGAATAGGGTCACCTCCGGTTTCCTCCCACCGCTTAAAACCCCTGTGTCGAGTGGACTTTATAAACACCCGCTCGCTGTCTCTCTCTATCTCTCTCTCTCTCTCTAGATTTTGGATTCTAAAACTGGACTTCACAAATTTTATTCCTGTGTCAGTAAATTATTACGATTTGTAATTTATCAGTGCAGGATGACCCAGTGGTTTTAAATCCAATCTACATTGTCCAGGCATCTTTGTAATTGCTACAGAAGGAAATGAGAGTTATAACAATGAATTGGGCGGATAACTCGTCGAGACTATTTTTATTGCCTCGAGGCCTGGTGGCGCCCACTAGACTAAGTCTAGCCTTATCTATATTATTGATAATGAATAAAGGTAATTTGGGTAATATGTCATTAGGTGCAGATGTAAATATAGGTAAAATAACTATTAGTTCAATTAGTTCATTTATTGGTTAAATTGATTCGTCGTTTGGGTTGATTGAATTCCCGTTTCTAATTTTTGGTGGAGTTAATGTTCTAGTTTCTGGGCCATTCAGTGTGACTCCCCCTCGTTGTCGCACAAATGATCATCTGTAACTAACATAGCGATGGGCTATTGATGATAGATATACGCCATACAGTCTGCTATGACGGAGATTTTGATGACCGGACAACCACGTTATGGCCTTATACTCCTTTTTTCGAATTGCAACTGCCAGTGGTTCTTTTGTGTTCACACCAATGTGTAATACGGGGCCTTGGTATTTCGTCTCATCCGAACAACTATACGATGTCCCTTGCCTCCAGCCCGTCCCGTCGCTTCCTGCACCCCCGACAAGGGGAACTACGCCGGTACATAACAATGAATAGAAATCGTTTGCACAGTTTGTAAGAAAATATCTTAAAACGTTTCTGATTCAATCTAAACATATGTATTTATGGTGAAATTTGATCGCGTGTCACAAGGTCCATTTTCCGGTCAGATTATTCATCTCTGGTTTACTAAAGCTAGTTAAAATAACTTCAATTTCATCATCGAATTTCCCCTGCAATAAAAAAAACATGCATGAATTTAATTGGCCACGTGTGGGTTTTGTTTGTTACCCTCTGTTATCTTGGTGATATGGAAATATGGATTTGTCTATGTGGGTTTTAAATCATGTCTTTGAGATTCGGAAATATGGAATTGCCTGTGTGGGTTTTAAATAATGTCTTTGAGATTCGGAAATATGGAATTGCCTGTGTGGGTTTTAAATCATGTCTTGGAGATTCGGAATCATGGAAATATGGAATTGCCTGTGTGGGTTTTAAATCATGTCTTGGAGATTTGAAAATATGGAAATATAGGTTTGCCTGTGTGGGTATTAAATCATGTCTTGGAGATGTGGAATCATGGAAATATGGAATTGCCTGTGTGGGTATTAAATCATGTCTTGGAGATTTGGAATCATGGAAATATGGAATTGCCTGTGTGGGTATTAAATCATGTCTTGGAGATTTGGAATCATGGAAATATGGAACTGTCTGTGTGAGTTTAAAATCACGTCGTCGTGGAGATTTAGAAATATGGATGCCACTGCTGTGACCTACAACCATGCTGGGATATTAGGTTATACATAAATAAAACTCTAAGGGAATCCTGATGTTATAGAATGTCTTGACAAGAAATAAAGATTTATACAAATTCTTTTAAAATTGGCCACCTGGGACTCGTTCCCAGACATTCCTGGAAATTATTCAATTAGTGAAATTATCAGCTATCTGTTCAATAGTTACCATTAGAGCGGAGTCGATTACCAAAATGGAACGAGGTAATCCTGAATTTTTAGAGGTATGAATTTATGTGATATTAAGTAGTATAATATTAATTTATAAATTGAACGTCCAATATGATACATAAAACATGATACCATGTTAATTTAATTCAGATTATTTACATTATGCAGGATAAAAATAGATAAAACCACATAAAAAAACAAGTTTTTGTTGTGAAAAAAGGTCACTTTAAAAAAAAACACTGTGTTAAAATTCGCTGTAATAATTGACGGGGCAAGCCTTTTATGAAAGTATTAGATCTGTTTCTAAACTGTCTGGTGTTTTGTGTAAAAAGCCGCCGAATTAACGTATCGATATAACCCATACAAATCGCATGACAGGCTCCAAACAATAGACAATAAAAGGTGTACATGTCTGTCAGTCACTGAGACATGAGTCACATATAGTATAATATGTATGTAAAGTATTTAAATTATATGTTAATATGGATGAATGAATGAATGAATGAAATGGGGTTTAACATCCTACGCTTAAGCACCTAACCTGGGCTAATTGAAGACGGGCATACGCCATACAGTGTGATATGAGGGAAATTTTGCCCTGGCAGCAACTGAATTCCAACTGCCAAGGGTTCTTTTACGTGCACGCCAATGTGTACACGGGACCTCGGTTTTTCGTCCAATCCGAACGACTAGACAGCTGTCCTTGTCAGTTAAGATGGATGCCTATAAAGCCTACTGGATTTGAATAAATTAAACGTCAAAATTGATAATCGAGATCTTGTTTTTTATATCGTACCTAATATCTCAATTCAGTTCGGAGAAATTTGACTGAAATTTTCAGCATATTCTCTTTGATGACACTTTTCAAACCTTATTAGGGGATCAAGTGACTAGGTGGGTAAGACGCTTGCTCGCTAGTCTGGAAATCGGGTGTTCGATCCCTGCATTAGCAGAGAAAGTACATCCAGATTTTCCGGCGGGATTCCCCCTTGTCAGTGATTTAGGATGGAGGGTCTGACAAGGACAGCTGTCTAGTCGTTTGGATGAGACGAAAAACCCAGGTCCCGCGTACACATTGGCGTGCACGTAAAGCATCCCTTGGCATTTGGTATTCGATATAAGTGTAGGCCGTAGCGCCGCTGCCCGGGAAAAATTTCCCTGATAGCACACTATATGGCGGGCGTATGCCCTTCTTTATTAGCCCAGTTTAGGAACAGAACGGTAGGACGTTAAACCCCCTTTCATTTAATTTATACAGAGAAATCTCGATCGGAGACAGTCAAGCGTATTCTAGTACATATGACGTCATTAATATGTGGATTTGGGGTTAGGGTTAGGACCTGCAGATTTCGTGAAGGACTTGAGATTTAAACAGGTCTAGCGCTAACCCTGGACAAAACCTAACTCTTACCCTACCCTTTACGCACAATACATGTCATTTGCACTAAGGCCGTCTCCGATGTAGATTTCTCCTAGGTATAAAGGTATATATATAAACCCCCAGGCATTTCCCCCTTTCTCCGCCGCCATTAATAGAAGTAAAACGATATACGGCCACTTACAGACGCGAGATCTCAGTCAGATTTAAATCAAATACAAGCCATTTAGCACGAGACAAGATTTCTATCGTTGATACATATAATTAGTATATCTTGTAGATCATTGCAATTAAATATAATATAAACCAAACCCAATTGAATGACTGACAATATCTAACTTCCTGGTTAAACGTCAGACATTTTAGAGAGAGAGAGAGAGGGGGGAGAGAGAGGGAGGGACGGGTTCTAAGTCCACTCGACACAAACTAGGTCATTTCGGGACGAACATATGGTTTAATTTTATTTCAATAATTCGCTTGCCCGGAGGAAACCCACGAGGTTGAGTAGGCGCCCCTATCTCCATGCCACATACGCTCACACAGGACTCGAAACCACAGCCGCAACCGGCCAGCTAAAGGTCATCCCCCCCCACCACCCCCACCCCCCCCCCGACATTTTAGAATATCGTGGTGATATAGGAGTAAGTGCAGGAGGGCCGCATTACACACAAAACAAAAATTTACAAGATAAACCTGCGGACAAGACAGCAAACAGACATTGCAAACAATAAACAAATATCAAATCAAGTGAATGGACCGGGAGCCAGCCGTAAGCGTCCACTGTGCTGTTCAGTCCGGGGCCTGTTATTCGTTTAGCATAGTGAATGAATGAATGAATGAGTTTCAATGAATGAATGAATGACGTACTACGTTTCTGGATCTACTGGTGTAATGCTGCGCCGGCTGTCAAGGGTTCGTGAACGCCAATTTGTCCCACCATCCGCACGACTAGGCATTGTTCTTGCAAGTTCATACATTATCGACGAGGATAATACCGCGAAGAGGATGAAATATAAATCCTATTATAGAATAATTAACAATTTGGACTTAAAGTATTCATAAACAGCTCCCTATAGGCGCTGTGTTGTCTTCGTCCACGTGACCCCCACCCCCACCCGCCGTCCTGGATCCCAGACAGCGATGACACCGCGACGTTGATAATATAGATACCGTAGAATTGATTAATACCTATATAGCTGTACATACGTCTGTCTGAGAGAATTAATTACTATTTTCCCCTTCAACCATTCGTGAATATCTACAGCCTATATCTATATATTCGTCTGTATGAAGATTGTTTATACATGCATGTTATTTAGAGCGGTAAATAATTAACTTTCTTCGTGAATACGAGAGGCCATCTTACTGTCTGTATTCGTATAGATAATAAGTCATGTTTTTAATCCCATCAGAAATACAAATAACTTCTATAAATAGGCTTATCTAAAAGTTTATAATGCCATAAATGGAATTATTATATATATTATCATTCGTGTCGTGATTGCTATTTATGTTAAAGTTACATTATTCAAGAGCTAAATCTGATTACTGCTAGTCTTAATTTACGCTTCAGATGTTATAGAAATTATAAATTAGACATTAACTAACTTATTCAGACCATAATTAGCTCTCGATGGCAAGGCTAGACTGCGATATTGTTGGATTGTTGTCCGATTTGCAAGAAAACTTTCCTTCGTGATTATACAAATAAATTGATAATCGAGACTATTAGTTTCGCCTTACCGACTTCAGTAATGATGATCGAGGCTAAATGGAACTTTCATTCGAATGTTTCACGGTGAATTCATAGTGGATCAATTTGACTGAAATTTTCAGCAAATTGCGTTTACATTATGTAGTTTTTAACTATAATGGTTAGGTGAGAACTGCCAACTCGATATTTCATCTCCCATAATATATCTTTAAAGCATGAATTAGAAGTTTTGCGCTTTATAAGTACATCACACCACACTCATAGCGCCGCAGGGCAGAAGGCCTAACAAGGTCAGTTGTCTAGTCTTTCGGATGGGACGTAAAAGATCCATTGGCAGTTGAAATATGATATAAGAGTAGGCCACAGTGTTGCTGTCGCGGTAGAATGTCCCTCATAGCACACTGTATGATCATATGCCCTTCGTCAATATCACAATAATAGCACAATAGTACGACGATAAACCCCATTTTAATTTATAATTATGGCTTAATGGGTAAGACGCTGGCTCGCTAGCTTAGAGGTCGGGTATTCTATCCCTGCATTGGCCGAGAAAGTTCATCCCCTTGTCTGTTATGCATGTTGGAGAGCTTGACAAGGACAGCTGTCTAGTCGTTCGGAAGGAAGGGAGGAAGGGAAAACCGAGGCCCCGTGTACACATTGGCGTGCACATAAAAGATCCTTTGACAGATGGCATTCGATATAAAAGTAGGCCGTAGTGCCGCTTTCCATGGGCAAAATTTCCCTGATAGCACACTGTAGGGTGTCTGCCCGTCTTCAATAGAACAGTGCAAAACGACCCCTATTCCATTTCATTTCAAGGGGGGTTGGATGGCCGAATGGTTAGTGTGCGTGCGCTGTATTATAAAACCTGTGATTGAGTCAACTGAAGTGGTTTCGAATACCCGGTTGTACGTACGTGGCAAGGCGTAGGGTCGCCTGTCCAACCCTGTGGGTTTTCCCCGGGTCCTCCGGTTTCCTCCCACTGATAAAGACCCCTATGGCCAAGCGAATTTTTGAAATAAAATTAAGCCATGTGTTAGTCCCGAAATGACCTAGTTTATGTCGAGTAAACGTTAAACCCTATTTCTCTCTAATGTTTAATGGGACAAAGACAAGGAGCAATAAATTATATCTAGGTGATCAGCGCTGTTGGACAGGTAATTCTATGCGATTATTAAATAATTATAAAATCGATCGAGTCCATGTTTTTAAAGTAAATATTTACAAACACATAAATCACATAAAACACAAAAAATCATCTGATATAATCCTTGTATTAGAGAAGTGAGACAAGTTATTCATCATTCAAATTAGACTGACGATCAGGGATTTGCTTTTTGTAATAAAATTAAATTTTCTAATAATCACCCAATATGAATTTATATAAGATCTGGCTTGTTTTCGGATCCTATAATTAAATATTGTATCATTATAACATGTAAATATTTATTGAATAAATATAACTGGAAAACAACAAATGAAATGTGGTTTAACGTCCTACTGTTCTGCTTCGACTGGGATAATGAAGACGGACATACGTCATACAGTGTGATATGAGGGAAATTTTACCCGGGCAGTGGTGCTACGGACTACTCTTACATAAAATTCCAACTGCCAATGGATCTTTACCGTGCATGCCAATGTTTACACGGGACCTCGGATTTTTTATCCATTAGAACGACTCAACAGCTGTCCTTGCCAGGTCCTTCACCCTACACCACTGACAAGGGGGGAACACGACGGAAAAGAACGAAGAAATTTCTCAGTCAACACCGGAAATAAATCAGCTTCCCCCCAGGCTAAAAGAAAGCATCTTACTCACTTAACCACCGTAGCTCCCAAACAATAACAACATACTGCGTTTAGTTATTTGTCTCTTTGAATGGCATTTAGTGAAAGTGATATATATAATAACAAACAGCTTTATGGATAATATTCACTAAGTTTATTAACTGCAACGTTTCAATGAGGACACTCTCACCGTTATCAAGCAATGATACAAGCAGTTAGTTGCCATTCTATTGTGAAGAATTGTATCAATATTTTGCTTTATCTCATGCATTTGGAATGTTGATCACAAATGTCTTATCTTTTTTTCTTACGGTGTCATTTTATTGTAAGAATCGCATCAATATTTGACTGTATAGCTCAAGCATTTGGAATGTTGATCACATAATCCTTATCTTTTTTAGTTTCGGTAACTAAAGTTTATGACTAGTCTGTGTGTGTCATCAGGGTGGATTAATGAATGTCTGATCGATGATGATTTTTGTGTCTAATGAAGCATGAGTCACTACTGATCTTCGATGATGACAATTCTATATATATAAGTGTATATTTACACATGCAACCGGTTTAAAGGGACAATGACCAAAAATATATAAGATATTAATACATGGACCGTCGTTAGCTGTGAAACTTTTTTTACACAATTTTAAGAACACAACATATATAATATTTATTAGGAATTAAAAATGGTTACTTGTTATTCGGATTAAAAGACTCTTCCAAACTTTTTGAATACCTGGATACCTTGATTATGAACTTTGATTTTTGAATCTTCTGACGAAGGCTAAGAACAGACCAATAACTAAGCATGTCTCTGTTTTTATTTACACTTGCAGATCTCTTGTAAGATGCAATTATAATTCAATATTTTGAATAACGAAATTGGTAATAACAAAACAAAAAGTCAACGAGAAACCACTTTTAAGACCAACTTTGAAAACAAATTTTTTATACCCCCAAAAATTTGTCAGGACAGCGGCACTGCGGCCAATTCTTATATATAGAATTCCAGCTGCCAGGGGTCATTTTAGGTGCATGTCAATGTGTACGCGGGACCTCGACGGGGCTAATATCATACCCAATGGGTGTAACTGTAGTCTGTATTAACTAGTATGTCTATAATCACGTGTGACTCATTATTCCTGATCGATGAACGAGTTAGGCTATAAATCATCTACTGTATAAAATGATCGATATTATTTGTAACAAATCATTCGTTTAAATTTACATTTGAAACAATAAACGAACGCAAGGTGTATATGAGGTCGCTGGTTGTATAGTCGTCCGGGTGGGACGAAAAATCGAGGTCCCGTCTATACATTGAAACCATTGAAAGCTGCTATTCGATATAAGACTAGGTCATAGCGTCGCTTTCCCTCATATTACTTTGTATGGCGTATGCCCGGCTTGATTATCCTAGTCGAGGCAGAATAGTAAGAAGTTAGACCCCTTTTCCATTTTCTTTTCAGTCCACTACTTCAATGCCAAAATACGATAAAACGACGCTGGAAAGTAACAAAATCTTTATTATATAAAAAACCATTAAACAGTGACGATCAACAGTTAATCAATTTTCAAAGAGAGAAATCGTAAAATACAAAAAAATAATTTCGATATTTTATCCCTTTAATCATGTTACGTGCATCATTTTTCTGAAAACGCCTGGAGGCAAATACACTCTAAATTACCTGCCGATTATCACCTGGCGTCGCCACAAATATTCCTGATTCGATGTAATGACAAACGATGTGTGACTCAAAACATAAATAAAAACATAATTATATGAATTTATGTCGTATAATAAAGCGGTTATTAATTGATATTATAAATGGGTTGACTTATATATGACTCAATTATTGATTGATCGCTATATGGGAATATGTGAGATGTGTATGCACTGGACCTAGATTTTTCGTCCCATACGAAGGACTTGTTATGTTGACTACAAAGTGGTTATTGATATTATAAATGAGTTGACTTATATATGAGTCAATTATTGATTTATCGCTGTGGGAATACGTACAGAGATGTATACACGGGACCTATATTTTCCGCCCCATCCGAACGACTAGTTATGTTGAATACAAAATAAGAACGGTCAAACGATGCCCTGGCAAAATTATACATGTGACCCTTTAAATATATTTTCCCGCCTATCGTCAGGTGTCTTTAACGTACACGTACTTCCAATGATATATGAATGGTATCTTGACTTTTCGTCTCATACGAATGACTAGGGGAAACTTTCAGTAGTGCAGGACAATAGACAGTTCCTAGTGAGAGATAGAGAGAGAGAGAGGGAGAGAGAGGGGGGTGCGGTGCTCAATTTTATTTGAATAATTCGCTTGGGTGTAGGGGTTTTAAGCAGTGGGAGGAAACCGGATGACAGGAGAAAACTCGCGAGGTTGGACAGGCAACCCTACTCCTTGTCACGTACAACCTTGGAATTGAAACCGCGCCAGTTGACTCAATGGCAGACCTTTTGATTTCACGCGCACATGTTGAACCACAAGACCGTCAGCCCACCCCATCCCACCCCGTAAAACGCCGCTATCCGGGCAATATTTAATTGATAGCACGCTGCATTGTTTGCCTGGAGGTTGTCGGGGGTTCAACCCCTGCATTGGCCGAGAAAGTTCACCCTGCGTGGTCCCCCTTGTCAGTGATGAAGGATGGAGGGCCGGAAAAATATAGCTGTGTAGTCGTTCGGGTGGGACGAAAAAACGTGGTCTCGTGTATACATTGGCATGCACGTAAAAGATCCTTGGCAGTGAGAATTCCTCAAAAGAGTAGGCCATAGTACCGCTGCCTGTCTTCATTGGCCCAGTCGGGGTAGAACAGTAGGACTTTAAACCCCTTTTTATTTCATTTCGTTCCTCATGTACGTCTTCGAATCATTACCCCGCTTCTATTCTCGGCCTTTAGATCAATTCAATTTTACTGAATTATTCTTTTAATAATGTCATGTTGAAAAGTTCAGCCAGTCATCAGTTGAAGCAGAAAGATCGATTGTTCAGTGACCCATGGTTTGTGAGGGGATGTAATTTGTGCCTTGTGTACGTGTAAAAGGTCAGGTGAACATTGTATTACGCCCAGGTAAAAGGTAATAATTATCGCCAGGTAGCAGTGGTCATTAATCCCTTTGACCACCACCAGATGTGACGAGGTCAGTTCAATGTCCACCTCTCTCTCAGGCGGCTCGTGTGTGTGTTTCTATTTTTATGAGTTTTCTTTGTAACATTTCAAGGTAGATGTCATCTACTTTAAATAAAGAAAACAAAAGGGCCGAGATTTTATTGTGTGTATCGATTTTAGTTCATACGAAGATTGCGCTGTCTCCCTACAATTAGATTGAAAACAGACACGAAACTTACTGACCGACATTAATCAACGATTTTACTCGGATAATATAAATCGACTTCGATAATTTTTAGAAACATTTACATTTCTTACATTTTAAAAAAATCGAAAATGTTTATTGTGTGTGATTTTAAACGGTTAAGGCCCACACTATATATAACATAGTATGTCAGTTTTTAAATATGGCGGCGATACAAGGCAGAGATCTATTCTGGAAGCAGGTAGTTCTCTGTATGTAAAAATTGATTGAAGTCGTAGCTTTAAAATCGAATAACAGCTGATTGTTCGCTGTTTTCAAGTTTCAAACAAACATGAAGGGTGTTTTATAAGAAATGAAAAGAAATTTGTGCGTATTGATTTTAACCGCAGCCTTCAACCCTAACAACCGCTTAACGATCGCCTTTTTATAATCTGATTAAAACATAAATCCTATTTCTTTTCGTATAGTTCAAAATTTCATTTTACTTGTACATGTATATACTAATATAACAACTAATGACTTTCCATTTTTTTACACCAATAACGTGGATGGCAAGAACATCTAGTTTTTCGGATTGGACGAAAAATCAGAGATTCCGTATCCATTTTGACTTTCCAGTTCGACGAAGAGCAGGTGGAAACGCAACTACCTGTACTACGTTCCTCGGGGTTTTCTATCCTCAGCTAAAAAGATCCCCCTACCACCCCCCCCCCCCATTACTACCATCCCACCCCACCGGACCCTTCTTCTGAAAACCAATTTTGCTACTGCCACAATTCATGTAAAATTAAGGGGTTGGATGCCCGAATGGGTAGCACGTGCGCGCTATATCATAAGGTCTGTCATTGAGTCAACTGGCTTGTTTTCGATTTTACGGTTATACGTGACAGGGAGTAGGGTCGCCTGTTCGACCTCGTTAGTTTCCCCCGTTCCTCCGGTTTCCCTTAGTGCTAATTATTGAAATAAATTGAACCATGTGTTAGTCTCAAAATGACCTAGTGTGTGTCGAGTGTGTGTGAATCCACATCTCCCCCCCCCCCCGACTGGGTTGTTGAGGAAATCTTTGTTATTTTGTTCTTTGAAAATATACACCACGAGAAAAAAAAACATCGTACAAAATAGTTATGCACCGATCGGGTTGATGAGGGACATTTTTCTCGTGCAGGGGTGAATGGCTACTCGACACAAACTAGGTCATTTTGGGACTAACATACTGTAGAGGTCTTTAGCAGTATGAGGAAACCGGAGGACCCGGAGAAAACCTACAAGGTTGGACAACTACGCGCAAGCGAATTATTGAAATAAAATTGAACCATATGTTAGTCCCTAAATGACCTAGTTTGTGTCGAGTGAAGGTTAAATCCCATCTCTCTCTCTGTTTGTCTCTCCCTGACTTTCTGTCTCCCCCCCCCCTCTCTCTCTCTCTCTCTCTCTTCTGGTATAATTACTACTTTGACATATATCCTAATTAGCCATAGCGTGTAGACATCAAAACCCTAATCATAATGATAATCACTGACCGCTGTTCTATTCAATTTATAATACCGCAGTAAATGTTAATGGTTGTCTTGATTGGTGAATTTATTAATGATACACGAAATAATCAGATTCAATATTCCACAGCTGATTGTTATCGTAATAAATGACACAATAACTGATTGGAAATATCAATTACCGTATTTCCTCTAATAAGAGCCCGGGCGCTTATTTTTTCAGCACCCCTCCGGCGCTTATTAGAGGCCCGGCGCTCTTTGGAGGCCCGGTGCTTATTTCTTTAATAGCAAATTGAATTTAGGGTAAAGCCGTCATTTACCATGGACATTGGGCCGGAGAATCTTTTGGATTACGGCATTTAATCAAAAGCAATCTAATGTCTATTAGAGACCCGGCGCTTATTGGAGGCCCGGCGCTTATTAGAGGCCCGGCGCTTATTGGAGGAGACCCGGCACTTATTAGAGGAAATACGGTATATCATTACAGTTTCCAATATTTATAAATCATGTAGTTAGTTGAAAAATGGATCTAATTAATGATGCATGGTAAATTAAACTCATAAAGCGTATCTAATGACCAATTAAAAGTTTTATTGTGTCGAATTAATTTTTTGCATGTACCAACAAGACGATATTCCACATCAATCGTAAACGTGCATGACTAATGATGGCTGCCATACATTTTGCTGTGTAGACATATATAGGTATATGTAAGCAACAAGAGAGAAAGAGAGAGAGGGAGAGAGAGAGAGAGAGAGAGAGAGAGATAAATGGGGCTTAACGCCCACTCGACATAAACCAGGTCATTTTGGGACGAACATATGGTTTAATCTTTTATTTCAATAATTCGCTTGCGCGTAGGGGTCTTTAGCAGATATAGAACAATGCAGACAAACGATGTGAACAGATCATGTTGCCTCAATCCCTTCATTTATGGGCGCGATTTTATATAAGCTGATAAAGCTTGTTATCGTATCCTATATTTATTATAAAAATTTTGTAAGTTTAAACGAATAAAATATTGTTTAAATAAATTTATGGATCGGGTGGGGGGTAGCGACTGCGTGCTACACCACAAGGTCTGCCATGGCGTGATTTCGATTCTCAGGTTGTACGTGAGTGGCTAGGAGTAGGGTCGCCTGTCCAACCTCACGAGTGTTCTCTGGGCCCTCAGGTTTCTTCCCGCTGCTAAAAGACACACGCGTAAGCTAATTATTGAAATAGAGTTGAACCATATGTTAGTCCCGAAATGGTCTAGTTTGGACGTTATACCCATCTCTCTCTCTCCCTCTCCCTCTCCCTCTCTCTCTTTCTCTGTTATTTTATTTATGCTCTATAAGAACAAAAGATATATAGATCTATTAGTTCATTACAGTAATAAAAATGATTTTTTTGTGTTATGTCTAATGAAGCATCCATACGGTTATCACTGATGTTATCGGAATGTACATATATTTCCTTTTAATGTTTTATAACGGCACGAAACAAATCGGAAATACCGAGGGGATTAGTAATAGTATGTTACACTCCAAGAACATAATGTTAATTTACATAATCAATCGAACCACTTCGCAGTAACTGTTATTGTTTTGAAAGGGTCAGTAAATTGCGAGTCAGGGGAATTGAAAAAAAACGTGGATGTACATGGCGCACGCAGATACAGTTAACAGGTTGCAATTCTTAATCTGCTGAAAATGCAGAGTGGCCATATTTTTTTGTTCTGTTTCATTCTAAATAAGGAGTGAAAATTTGCATAATTGAACGATTCGTTCACCAATAAACACCGTTTCCTTTGATTTGGACTTTCAGCACCTCGACAAACAGATCCGGATATTTTAAGTTTGTTTCCGCTTGAATAAATTCCTGATAATGGAATCAACAAGTGCTATTTATATCTCACGGATGAATTGAGAAACTGTCAAACTCAGTCAAGCGTACAATTAACATTAACACGGTTGTGCAGACACACACGTGCATGTCGAAACGTGTTTGAATATCGTGCAACATGTCGGAATAAGAACAACACACAGTGTCAAGGAAGACTGATTTCTGAATTTAATTTCACTCGGGTTCTTTTGAAACGGGATGAATCAGTAACAGACCCAGTAGCAACTTTTCACCTTTAATTCTGTTGCTATGAAACGTGTGTGAATCTGAGCTATTTGTTGGTTGCGCTAATTTAGAGGATTTAATGTTATATTCCGGTCCAGATTTGGGTAACAAATCATCACTGATTGACACCCCTATTTTTAAACGTACTCGGGAGTGGGGAGATACATGATTTTAAAGATCCTGTCCGGCCCCCTCCCCCAAGAAAAAACAACAATATCTATATTTGTATGTGCAGTGGGTAATATTGGTACATGCCAAGAGTCGATCTGTAGCATATCTGACCAACGGTATATGTTTGATTATAATGTAGAAAACTGCAATTGCAAGTGGGCACAAAACTCACCTATGAAGCAGTTATTGACACAGTTACTGCGGTGACCCGAGTGCATTGGTGACTTAATGTTACGTCATTCTAATAAAATGTTTCAATAATTTCCCCCAGAAATCATTCAGCTAATTAACCGTTAATTAAACTTTACGTCAAATATGAATAATCGAGTGCCGCACTACGGTCACTGATTGCTTAATTATTAAGGAAATCGATATAATAGCGAGAGAGAAAGAGAGAGAGAAAAAAATGGGGTTTAACGTCCACTCAACACAACTAGGTCATTTCGGGACTAACATATGGTTTATTTCAATAATTCGCCCGCGCGTAGGGATCTTTAGAGAGAGAGACAGAGACAGAGACAGAGAGAGACAGAGAGAGACAGAGAGAGACAAACAGACAGAGAGATGGGATTTAACCTTCACTCGACACAAACTAGGTCATTTCGGGACTAACATATGGTTCAATTTTATTTCAATAATTCGCTTGCGCGTAGTTGTCCAACCTTGTAGGTTTTCTCCGGGTCCTCCGGTTTTCTCATACTGCTAAAGGCCTCTACAGTATGTTAGTCCCAAAATGACCTAGTTTGTGTCGAGTAGCCATTCACCCCTGCACGAGAAAAATGTCCCTATCAACCCAATCGGTGTAGAACATAAAGATGTTAAACCCTATTTCATTTCATATCCTTGAAAAGGAACTATTTTGTACGATGGTTTTTTTTTCTCGTGGTGTATATTTTCAAAGAACAAAAAAACAAAGATTTCCTCAACAACCCAATCGTTGCAGAACACTAGGACGTTAAACCCCATGCTTATCTCATGGTGTATGTAGTAGTTATTAGCACCCTTTCCGAGGTGTATCGGTGAATATCAGGACAGTTTTGGTCGGGGGATCAGCCGAGGCGAAGCCGAGGCGGTCCCCGGCCAAAAATGTCCTGATATTCACTGATACACCGAGGAAAGGTGCTAATAAGTCACTTACATCACATTTCTATCGAGTATTTTGAAGCGATATGTAAAAAATAGTAGTTATTATCGAGTCGTTTCAACCGAAAAGTGACAAATGTTATTTCATTTATCCCTTTCTGAGCCTCACGTTACATTTCATGGTAGAATGATTTCGCAGTCGAGAGACGAGCTGAGTAGTATTTACACGTGCGTCTAGCTATACCCTGGGCGTAAAACAATCACGTGTTTGTTTAGACCACATCGTAGAAGACCGCAATATTAATAATATTATTATTAAATGTAGTGTGAAGGAAATGCGAAACGTGGGTCATTCCTGGTGAAGGTATGCATCAACGAATTAGTAATAAAAGAGATGTCTTTCTAGGCGTTTTTGTTTTTATCCTGCTTATTTTAAATGTCTGTGAAGTGTCCAGCAAGAGAACTGCGCCTTTTATCATCACAATTACAATAATTATTCAGTGTTCTCATTTATATGTTTTGCATATTAATATAAATCAAACCAAATTATGGAATACGTGCCAATTGACATGTATGATAATTGATTTGAGTAATATGATGTTTAGTTAATTTAATGTCATTGTATATATTTTTGAACTGCCAGTTTGTTCCACTCGGTTTGTTTTGTTACTGTGATTTTGACTAGTTGTTTCATGTAATTTGTCCGGCTGCATTGTATAGAGCCATAGCTATCATTGCGATCTGGGCCGGACTAAAGGTCCGCTACTTATTGCTTGAATGGTATCTTAAACAGTGTAGAAGTGTTCGTTTGTCGGGAATGAACAGTACTTTTTTTTAAAAAGTGTACTGTTCATTTCTGATACACGGATACTTTTAAGCCTGTATTGGAAATAAACAGGCCAGTTTTATCAAAGGTTGCCAATGGCAACGAGGTAGAAGTGGGATGTAAGTAGTAGTTATTAGCACCCTTTCCGAGGTGTATCGGTGAATATCAGGACAGTTTTGGTCGGGGGTTCAGCCGAGGCGAAGCCGAGGCGGTCCCCGACCAAAACTGTCCTGATATTCACCGATACACCGAGGAAAGGTGCTAATAACTGACTTACATCACATTTCTATCGAGTATTGTGAAAGAAAATGTGAAAATAGTATTTATTATCGAGTCGTTTCAACCGAAACGTGTCAAATGCTCTTTCATTTATCCCTTTTTGAGCCTCACGTTACATTTCATGGTAGAATGATTGCGCAGTGGAGAAACGACCTGAATAGTATTTACACGTGCGTATTGGTATACCGCTGGGAGTAAAACTATCAAGTGTTTGTTTAGACCACATCGTCAAAACAACTTGTCTATGGCGAAGAGGACTGCGATATTAATAATATTATTATTAAATGTAGTGTAAAGGAAATGCGAAACGTAGGTCATTCCTGGTTAAAGTATGCATCAGCGAATTATTTGTAATAAAGTGTATGCCTTTCTAGGCGTTTCTTTTTCATCCTGCTTATTTTTTATGCCCGTGAAGTGTCCAGCAAGAGAACTGCGCCTTCTATCCTCACAATTGATATAATTATTTAGTATTCTAATTTATATGTTTTGCATATTAATATAAATCAAACCAAATTGTGGAATAGATGCCAATTGATATGTATAATAATTGATTTTTGTAATATGTTTTTATTTTAATTTAATTTTATTGTATATATTTTTGAACTGCCAGTTTGTTCCACCCGGTTTGTGTTGTTACAGTGATTTTGACTACTTGTTTGGTGTGATTTTACCGGCTGCTTTGAATAGAGCTATCGTTATCATTGCGATCTGGGCCGGACTAAACGTCCGCTACTTATTGCTTGAATGGTAAAAGTGTTCGTTTGTCGGGAATGAACAGTACTCTTTTTAAAAAGTGTACTGTTCATTTCTGATACACGGATACTTTTAAGCCTGTATTGGAAATAAACAGGCCACTTTTATCAAAGGTTGCCACTGGCAACGAGGTATAAGTGGGATGTAAATTTTAGATGGACAAAATAGTCCTATATAATGTAGGCTCTTTTACAGTGTATCCTGTTCTGTATTGAACAAAATGTCCCTTATCAACCCAATCTGTGGAGAACATAAAGATGTTAAACCCTATTTCATTTCATATCCTTGAAAAGGAGCTGATTTTGTACGATTTTTTTTTCTCACGGAGTCTATTATCAAAGGGCAAAATAACAAAGATTTCCTCAACAACCCAGTCGTTACAGAACAGTAGGACGTAAAACCCCATGTTTTTCTCATGGTGTCTATTTCCAAAGGACAAAATAGGTCTATGTGGGCTATTTTAGTACAGTCTATCGTATTTGGTATTGATATGGGATGAGATATTTTAATTAGTGTTCATCAACCTATTAAAGGGGATAACATGATTGATCACATTGTACCGAGTTACCTTCAACATCCTGTCACCAGGTGTCGCACCGGCACACATCACGGTCACACCGACCAGAAGACATATTGGGTTTTTTTCTTTCTTCTTTTTTAATTGTTCCGTTTGATGGTCTTCGATGTTTTATATTATGTTTGTGTATTTTGATAAATAAGAAAAAGATAATTGAATATTTGATAGACCTACACACGAGTCTTGTTGACGGCGTGAATTATGATCTCTCTAGCCACACAGGGTTTGTCTTGGCTTGTGTTGTCGGGATGATATTGTCGGGATGTTACCGTTGATATTCTTTGAAGTTTTATTGATATAAATACATTTTGTATTAATCATCCTAATAGATTCACCCTTTTTTCCCCGCATGATTATCCCCGACGTCAAACCCTGTTTCAATTCAATTCAGAAATATTACGACTTATCTTGGTGTTGGTTGTCTGCCGAATGACGTTTCTTGGTCCGTGACGTCATCAACCTGTTTATGTGCCTGTACGCAGGGATCCATCTACAACATCATACTTCGAGAATGCGCTAGCTGGAGAGAGAGAGGGGAGAGAGAGGGGGGGAGAGAGAGAGGGGGGAGGGGGGTTAACGTCCACTCGACACAAACTAGGTCATTTTTGGCTAACACGCGATTCAATTTTATTTCAATAATTCGCTTGCGCGTTGGGGTCTTTAGTAATGGGAGGAAACCGGAGAAAACCTACGAGGTTGGCGCTACCTGTAGACAGGCAGCCTTAGTTTGGGATGCAGTATGTTAAGACCTATAGAAGAAGATTTAGTTGTTTTTAATGTGTGATAAATACATACCGCAGACTTCAGTCGTCACAATTAGCCGGTAATTAACATTTGAAATGTCTCAAGAACAGGAAGATTTATTTGATATTTCACCTGATAGAATTACGACATAAAAACCAAGATGGCCGACATGATACCCGGGTTGTGGTGTAAAATGATACGGATAAGAGGAGTTATTTCAGGTGTAGTATTATCGTGCTGAACGAGGTGATTGGGTACAGAAGTTCATTAAATTGCATTAATAACGAATGTTAATCGGTGATGCATATGTTTGTCGGAACATTTAAAGGACGTGAAATTCGAATTATTTCAAGACCAAACTATAGGCCTACTTTACATGGGGAATGGTCACTAGTCCGCGGTTTCACTAGTCCGTGGATTCATTAGTCCACCGATATCTATTATTAGGGTTGGGGTTGGGGTTAGGTTTATTGATACCTATATTTATAGTAGTGAACCCTCAAACTAGTGAAACCTCTCTCACAAAATTTACTCAAACATGTATAGGTGTCACTGGCTACTTTAGTACTGTATATCTTTGTAAATACTGAATCCATTTATTGACATAGATTCTAACTGTCACAATAAAATTAACAAATCTACCTCTAAATAATTATCTGTTTTCTCTAGATTGTTGTTACTTAAATCTAACTCTTTTAATACTGGTAATAATCTCTGAAAAATAGAAGATATTTTTAAGCTTTTTTATACTTTCATACAATTTCAAAAATGTATAGCGTCGGACTAATAAGCCCCTCTCCTTTTACGTAGCAACAATTTAAGCCAGTGCTGGAAAACTTAAAAGGGAGGATTAGTGGACGGGAGAGGGTATGGATCCGCTTCAAAATGTTCCTCTGGACAAGTGAATGAGTCCCGAAATGCCAATACATTATCGAGTTACATTGCGTAGCTTGTTAATAGTTTGACTTTTCTGGGACCTTATTCACGAATCTTTTAACTTAAACACTTTAAGGGCGCCATCTTGTTATTGGTTGTGGAGTTAAATCCTGTTGCCAAACAAAGATAGTGAGCAGATTCTTAAAATATTTTAGTTTAAAGCCCCAATACCACTCTTGTTGTAACTGAATAATATGCTCCAATCTTTATTCTGGTCAACAATTGGTACTATTTTACAATATTTCAATTGAAAAATGATACAAATTTCATCTTAACACACCTAATTTTAAAAATTGGAAATATTCAACTACATGCTGTAACATGGTTTGAAAAGCACTTTCAAATGCAACTTGGATTTAAACATATTTTCGAACTCTCTCGACAATTAAGATAGGTTGTAATGGTTAATTTACACAACAGGTAGGACACTTAAACATCTTGTAGTTAGAATAAGGCTAATTTTTTTTTCTGGACCTGTCAAGCCAGCGAGAGTGTTATTGTCCCTTTAAATTTTCATTTATAAAGAACCTGCACCTATCGGGTTAATGCAAAGAGGGGTCGACATAAGGGATATTTTGAATTGAATGCACGCGACCTCGGATTTCCGTCCCATCCGAACGACTATACGCTTTTCCTTGGCAAACACTTCGATCTTGCATCACTGACAAGTGGTTGCCGGGCTGGGAACTCGCGTGGAATTGTCGCGGCCACAACTTATATCGTACGCGGGTTCAATCATTAGTTAGCCAGCGCCATACACGCCATTAATCCATTTAAATCTCGGCAATCCGTTAATATAAAGAGTTGTCTACACGCTTTTCGTGGTGATAAATGACTAAATAATAGTTTACATAACATCTGAAGCCAATAGAAAACCCTGTAATAGGGGCCATCCATAAAGTACGTACGCTCAAAATGGGTAAAATTCAAACCCCCTCCCCCTGTACGCTGATGTACGCACGTTTTGCCACTGAATTAACGCACCTGTACGCTTTTGGCGTGACCCCCCCCCTTTCAAGCGTACGTACTTTATGGATGGCCCCTTAGACAGATTTAGCTCTTACATAATGCATCTTTAATGTTGTGTGATGAATGTCTCTTTAACTCCCTCAGTAGCCCAGGTTAGGAGCAGAACAGTAGGACGCTAAACCCCATTTCATTTCTCTTTATCTCCCCACACATCCTTTCCTTTTCTACACACTTCTGTTTACAGGTATTTCAAAATATCTGATTAGATAACTTATAGAAAGTATTTTGATAAAATTCACAAAATATTTACATCACCTGTTCTATTTTTTATAAAAAAATTTTGTTGAATGTTGAATGTTATCAAGTATACAGACATATGTAAGTTATCTGTAATGGCTGTCTGGGTTTCAGGAATGGTGTTATTACAAGACTCGCCTAACCTGATTAAAATACAAATATATATTTCGTTTCGCTTTTATTTACTTTCGATGGCCTTCACTGCATGAAGATCTTACCGGATGTAGTGGATGGTGACGTCAGGGATCGTGCGAGCGGCTTTTGACCCTATGACGTCAGGTATTGATTAATCAATCAGCGTTAGTTTCTAACTGGTTACCCACAGTCCCGTGTAGAGCACGCCAGGACCTTATTGTAACAGATCGTGCCATGGCCTAATCCCTCACTTCTTTCAAAACACCGGTAATATAACAACCCTTCTAGGTCATGGTGTAGCTAAGACAAGTAAAACGAAATTTTGAACTATAAAAAACGAAACGAAATAGGAACTGTGTTTTAATCAGATTGTAGACTCAATCATTTCTAACAACAATGGGGTTTAACGTCCACTCCACACAAACTAGGTCATTTCGGGACTAACATATGATTTAATTTTATTTCAATAATTCGCTTGTCCGTAGGGGTCTTTAGCAGTTAGACAGGCCTTTCTACTCCTTGCCACGTACACCTGGGGATTTGAAAACACGCCTGTTGACTCAATGACAGACTTTATGATATAGCGCGCTAACGCTAACCATTTAGCCATCCAACCCAACAGTTGTGTTCAACGTCTCGTCAACACTGCAGTCATTTTGAGACTAACATATGATAATTTGTGGATCAGGAACTGGATGCAAACCACTACTCGTCTTCTCCGTCTTCTTCTTGGGGTGACGCTCTTCGAAAAAAATCGACGTGAAAATTGAGTCCGATTTTTGAATTTCATCCAACAAAATGGCCAGTTCCTTGTCCAGGCTACGGTCGTGCTTGTTTCTTTTCATTTCATCGAATTCCACCCCTTCAAAATTCATTTTTGGTAACCTTCAACGTGTAAGTTGACGGACCTCGGGGTTTGGTATCAACCGAATTAATAGGTGGAATAGGTATTCCCTTTTTATGTCCAATAAGGAAAACCCAATTCCAACTGGCACCAATCCAATGAAATCTCGAACGATTCTCGTTTAGGTCACCCATTTTTTTTTTTTTTTTTTTTTTTTTTGATCTTCTGACATTTAATTTTACTGTCTTCGTCAAATCAACATCCAATTGCTCAGAAACTGCTCGTTTATCTGGACACCTCGGTCGTTTTGAATGCTCGCCAAAATGTAATGAGAAGGGAGAAATGTGCCAGACATGAAACATTTAAAAAGATCAATATCAAATGTTCAGCAAAACACCCTGAAGTCATTTACGTGTCACATTAACCCTAAAATCCCCAATGTGTCATTTTTAGAAAGGGAGAGAGAGAGAGAGAGAGAGAGTGAGAGAGATGGGGTTCAACGTTCAACGAGAGAGGGATAGAGGGGAGAAAGAGGGAGAGGGGGGAGAGGGAGAGAGGGGTAGAAAGAGAGGGAGAGAGAGAGAGAAAGAGAGGGAGAGAGAGATGGGGTTTAACGTCCGCTCGGCACAAACTAGGTAATTTCGGGACTAACATATGGTTTTAATTTTATTTCAATAATTCGCTTGCGGGTAGAGGTCTTTAGCAGTGGGAGAAAACCGGAGTGCCCGGAGGAAACGTACAAAGTTGAGAAGACACCCCTATTTCCATGCCATATACGCTCATACCAGGGCTCGAACCCACAGCCGAAAGCCAGAGGTAGCCGGCTAGCTAGAGGTCGAAGCGCGGCACTCTAGACAACTAAGCCATCCCACCCCCACCCAACCTGTCACTTGGTACTATAAGGTATTGGCTCAAATTACATATAGTAGAACGAATGAATATATCCAGCGCTGTACTTCGATTCCCCGGTTGTACGTGACAAGGAGTAGGATCGCATGTTCAACCTCGTGGGTTCCTCCGGTTTTTCCCCACTGCTAAAGACCCCTACGCGCAAGCGAATTATTGAAATAAAATTTATCCATATATTAGTCCCGAAATGACATAGTTTGTGTTCAGTAGACGTTTAACCCCCACCTCCCACCTCTCTCTCTTTTTTTTTTCTCTCTGTCTCTCTCTCTCCCACTGTTCTGCTATCAATGATCCCTTGACAGTTACAATCCAAGGAGGCCGTAGCGCCGCTGCTCGGGCAAGACTTTCCTTACCCGCACCCCTTAGTCCTTTGTGAAACAAATGAAATGAAATGGGTTTTAACGTCCTACTGGGCCAATAAAGACACACATATACGCCATGCAGTGTGCTATAGGGGCTTTTTCAGGGCATCGGTGTTACAGCCAACATTTATTTCAAATTCCAACTGGCAAGGGTTCTTTTACGTATACGCCAATGTGTACACGGGACCTAAGTTTTTCATCCCATCCTAACGACTATACGATGTCCCTTGCCTGACCATAGGTCCTACACCACTTGCTCGGCTAACGTAGGGATCACACACTGAAAGTACAGGTTAGCGAACTAACATCCTATTCATTGATCCACTGTGCCGTTATAAAAAGAAAGTAGGACGTTAAATGCTATTTCTTTTTTATGGGTCGCCTATCCAACCTCGTGGGTTTTCTTTGGGTCCTCCGGTTTCCACAAACTGCTAAAGACCCGTACGCCCAAGCGAATTATAGAAATAAAGTTACAACCATGTATTAGTCCCGAAATGACCTATTTGTGTCGAGTCGACGTTAAACCCAATTTCTCTCCTCCCCCTCTCTTTCTCCCTCTCTTTTATAGGGAGTCGTAAAGGGTTAACAGGGAGTAATTAATGTCGGACAAGATAAGCAGCTTATTATTTATGACATAATTTTGTTGTCTATAAATTCTGAGGCGAGGTTGTTATTGTTATTACTACCTGTATGACTGTAGTTACCATGGTGATATGATTAGTCAAATTAATGACACAGCCTGACGACCAACGTGACCCAGCAATTTAAAAAAAAACATACGTCATTTAGATCCAGAAATAAACATCAAAACTGACGAATAAACTCGGGGTTGAACGTCCTACCAACTCTTCTTGGCTGAGGAAGACAGGTGCGAGTTGTGTCATTAGGTCTGTCGTTAAGTCAGGTGGCGTGGTTTCGAATCTGTCCAATTTCGTGAGTTTGCTATGCGCAAACGAATTGTTGAAATTCAAACTCAACCGAAATGACCTTGGCTGAAGAGACGGGTGCGCGTTGTGTCATAAGGTCTGTCGTTGAGTCAGGTGGCGTTGTTTCGAATCCTCACTTGTACCTGACAAGGGGTCGGGTCGCCTGTCCAACCTTGTGGGTTTTCACCCACTGCTAAAGACCCTCTGAACCGAAATGACCTGGTGTGTATGTGTGTGTGTGTCTCTCTCTCTCTAGCGAATTATTGAAATAAAATGGTACCATCTCTCTCCCCCCCTCTCTCTCTCTCTCTCTCCCTCCCCTCGAAAACTGATTTCTCTTCCTTTGTCTTTTCCCTCGATTTAATTTTTAAATCACAAAAGCCACCATACTAAGATACATTAGATCGCACTTATGAAATCTGTGACCCTTCATTAGTTATACCTGTCCATACCTGCAACCATTGTCTCTGATCAATTGGTCACCTCACCTGCACGGATTGAACATTCAGCTGTCGATGACCAACGGTCAAGCCGTCCCCTTTATGTCCTTTGTGAAGTGTCTCGATACTTTATTATGACCTATTGAATAGGAAACGTCATTAAGGTATTACCGCGAGACTAAGGTATCGGACTCCATCTTTTGTTCAAAACGAGTTACATGCTGACAACTTTTGTGTTTTTTTGAAAACATGGTAATTTATTTTAATTGTATTATTATTATGGTGTTTTGTTCGAGCTAAGCCGTCAATTTTAAAAGCTATGTCTTTTCAAAAACATCGTTTTGTTCCTTTATTGGATTTTGATCAATCGGAAAAACTGACAACAAAAGAGTATTTTATTTATTGAGGTGCATATTAATGAGACATTTCAACGAGTCGTTTATCATGCATTCTGATTTTACTGTCAAATATTAGTTTTTTCTAGTTACCCATAATTAACGTATACCCAAAAGACATTCTGGGACGCCCCTTGTCAGTGGTGCAGAACGGACGGTCTAGCAAGGGCAGCTCTCTAGCCGATCGGATGGGACGGAAAACCGAGCTCCCGTGTATACATTGGCATACACGTAAAAGATCCCTTGGTAGGCCATAGTGCGCTGCCCTGGCAAATTTCCTCTCATAAAACACTATATGACGTATGTCCCTCTTTATTATCCCAGTCTGAGCTGAACAGTAGGACGCTAAACCCCAATTCATTTCTGTTTGTCCGGGACATCACCCTAGGTGGAATCCGTCTTTGCCAAGAAGGATCCTCGGGGTTTAAAAGCGTGCATGGTTTCCGCTGTTCAATTGTGCAGGATGGAATTTGATATAAGAGTTGGTTGATCGTAGCGCCGCTATGAATAAGTATTCCCCATCGCATACTGAAGGGCGTTTTCATTAACCTGTTTCATGCATGCATAACAGTAGAACATTTAAACCCCATTTCATTTAATAACAAAAACAAAAACATAAACAGAAGAAATTCAGCTCTGTGGTGTGTCTCTTTTAAAATAAAATGAAATATATTTTATTGTTGATATGGTTGACAGATCATTGTGTTTGTGTGTCATCGTCTTCATGTCGAACTGCACCTCCTTTAATTCTCGAGTTTTTGATAAATTATGCAGGTGTCGAGATCATACCGACTATAAATCACGCGAGATAGTATTAAAGCCCCAATACCACTCTTGTTGTAACTGAATAATATGTTCAAATCATTATTCTCGTCAACAAATTGTACTATTTTACAATATTTCAATTTAAAAAATGATACAAATTTCATCTTAACACACCTTATTTTAAAAATTGGAAACATTCAACTACATGCCGTAACATGGTTTGAAAAGCCTTACGTAAGCACTTTCAAATGCAACTTGGATTTAAACATATTTTCGAACCCTCTGGACAAGTGAGATAGGTTGTAATGGATAATTTACACAACAGGTAGGACACTTAAACATCTAGTAGTTAGAATAAGGCTAATTTTTTTTCTGGACCTGTCAAGCCAGCCAGAGTGGTATTGTCCCTTTAACTCTTCTATTTCCGGTTAAAAACAACATGTGTGGTTTTAAAATAAACAATAGGTTCGGATTTGACAGGCAGGCGGGTTGGGTGGCAATATTTACAAAAATATGATGACTTAGAAAATTATGTATGTAACATTCTGCATCCACTGCAGGCAACATAAACAAATCAGCGCCACCTATAAGTGTTAAGTAAAATCTGTTGATATCTAACATTGATATTGATTGTCTTGCATGGCAGAAACAACCATGGCTAAGTGGGTAGGACGCTGGCTAGATAGTCTGGAGGTCGCGTGTTCGATCCCGGCATTGGTCGAGAAAGTTCATTGTGATTTTCAGACGTGGTTGACCCTTGTCATTGGTGCAGGGAGGAGGATCGGCTGTTAAACCCCGTGGGTTTTCTCCAGGTCCTCCGCTTTCACCTAACCGCTAACGATCCCTACGCGCAAACGACTTATTGAAAGGTCATGAAATGACCTGTTTTGTGTCGAGTGGACAATAAACCAGTGGAATGAAACAATTGTACACAGATAAAACCCACGGGGGGTTGACGGGCGACTTAACTCCTTGTCACGGTCAAGCGAAGATTAGAACACACACCGCTTAACTCAATGGCAAACCTTGTTATTTCACGCACACAAGTTAAAGAACGCTAGACCACCCCACCTCACGGTGTTCTATAAGGGAACTTTTACCCGTACAACGTATAAATCTCTGTATACGCCCTGTATAATTCCAACTGCCAAGGGTTCTATAACGCGCATGATTAACGTACCAATGATAAAACGTTTAATTTTTTTTTAATATTTGATACCAGAAGCCCATCGTTTCCCGGTAAGATCACAACATCAATGCTGATTTAAACTGACAAATAATTCGTTTTTCCAATGTAAAAGATTTTGACTGATTTTGAGTTAGAGACTTGACTACTTTAAATCAATTAATTTTATAATCACCATAGTATGTCTGTATGTAAATGATTTATAGAACTCCTGCTTTAACCTTTAAAACTTCTGTTTAATTTGTTTAATTAAATCGAAGAAAGGTTTTATTATAAATTAATTATTAATATTTTTCATGTCGTTTAGATCAGACGAAAGGGTGATTAACTTTGCCCAGGGTTTACGAGGTAACAATCTATCATTCTTTTGATGGAATCAGAAAATTTACAAATACAAAAGTTAACCAACTGGGTTGTTATTATCAAGTGCTAAACTTACTGATTACACAATTTTGCTTATGCCTATAAATCTCTGTAATGAATGGCCGCCATATCCAAAATTTAGTATGGAATTCACTCCCAGTTGAACTCCGTTTTGTGACTTCTTTGTCAATCTTCAAATCTCGATTAAGTCTCATCTCTTCAAAATCCACTACAAATTTTTTTAAAAAAATCCCCCAAAAAACGTAGAGCTAAAGGACTTTTGTATAGTTGTTGTATGCGCTATGAGCACGCTTTGTGGATTTGGCGCTATATAAATGGACATATTATTATTATTATTATTATATTGTTTTGTACGGCGGTTCTACTTTGTGGCATATGTAGCATACACATAACGACTGGAAACAATATAAATACTTCTAAAAAAATTACATCAACATCGTCGATATGGGACTTAAATAAAATGACGGTCAACTAGCTGGGTAAGCATTTGTTTCCATCCACCGGAGCCTGATGTGATGACGTCATATGAGGATTCTGCGTTAGGCTTGGCCCAGGGTTAGGGTTAAGGCTAGTCCTGTCTACATCTCGAGACTCTGACGAAATCTGCAGGCCACAACCCTTACCCTAACCCTTATCCTAACCCAGAATCCACATATGACGTCATCACACCAGGCTCCGGTGGATGATAACAAATGCTTACCAACTAGCTGAGTGTCATTTGAAAAGTGAAGCTAACTGTAAGCAGGCAGCCAAAGTTTCGTATGTACGTTTCATATGATATTATTACGTGGATTCTTAAAAGAATCTATAATATTTATTTTACAAGTAAACAAAGCTCCTGGCTAATCGAGGAGCCTACGTATTCACAAACTAGAAAATCATGTTATATCTATCACAACAAGTGCGCGTTACGTCATAGTACCATGATTAATGACAGTACACCTTGTAGTGCCAGGAAACTTGAGGTCCTGATAAGTTTGCTGCAGTTTTTTTTCTATATGCTAAGTGCAACGGTCATGTCATATCTCTGTCTTACATACGCACGACCCTTAACTAATGTAATAATATATAATATTTGATAATAACTTGTCACATAAGATTAAACAACGCCTACTGGATCATTTAGGTGCAGGATGGAGGGCCTTGTAAGGACATGGGGGCAGCGTATATAGTAGTTCGAATGGGACGAAAATCCGAGGTTTCGTGTAAGCATTGACGTGCACGTAAAAGATACCCTAACGGGCTTCTGGTGCCATTTTCACCTGTCAAATTCGTCTATAGGATATTCGCCCTTGAATTTTACATTTCCCTTAGCAATTTTAATTCGATATATGACGTATGTCTGTCTTCATTATCCCAGTCTGAGCAGAACAGTAGGACGTTAAACCCCATTTTATATTATTTCATTTTCCATTTTCCTCCCACTTGTCTTTAAAGCAGGATTTGCGTGTATTTATGGAAGCCCGGGGGGTTATTCCGTGGGCGAGTACACATCCAGTAGAGATAGTCCGGTCAAGTATCGGTGAGACGGTGATTTTAAAAGAGAGAGAGAGAGAGAAATGGGGTTTAACGTCCAATCGACACAACTAGGTCATGTCTGGACTTACATATGTTTTTTTAATTTTATTTCAATAATTCGCTTGCGCGTAGGGGTCTTTGGCAGTGGGAGGAAACCGGAGTCCCGAAGGAAACCTACGAGGTTGAGAAGGCGCCCCTATCTCCATGCCACATACGCTCAGATCAGGGCTCGAAACCACAGCCGCAAGCCAGAGGTGGCAAAACTATTTTATGAGTTTTAGCTGTAGATACCGGAAGGTGTTTTCTTGGGGCTATTAAACTTGTACAAAGTCTCTTTACATCAGCAAGTGCTAGTCTGATGAAATAAATAAAGATTTTAATAACAGCAACATTTATATATGATTGTGTATACATGGTGTAATCTATGGAGGCCGGAAGGTGTTTTCTGGGAGCGGTTATTGTTACACAAAGTCAGTTAAAGATACATTATGTAAGAAGTAAATCTGCCTCTTCCAGGTCTTTCTTTTAGCTTCAAATGTTATATAAGACATTTATTAATATGGCAATGCAAGCCATCGGGTGGCAGAGGTTTAACTGGAATAGAACACCAACTAGATTAAAACACATTTAACGATAAAATGGGTGTCTTAGTACCGTTGCTGCGACAATAAACAATCTACGCTACATCTTCAAACACTCATAACTTCTCTCATAATAAAGTAATTCACTTATCGTTATCTATTTTGTAACTATATCAAGAACAGTCAGCTAGTTTTATGAATCTTGGGACCACGGTGGCTAAGTAGGTACGACGCGGGCTCACTAGCCTGGATGTCGCGTGTTCGATCCCTGCATTGGCCGAGAAAGTTAATTGGGATTTGTCGACATAGATGTCTTGTCGTTCGGATGGGACGAAAACCCGATGTCCCGTGTATACATTTGCGCGCACGTAAAAGATCCCTTGGCAGTAGGCCATAGTGCCCCCCCCCCCGGCCATAATAAACCTCATAGCACACTGTATGGTGTTTGCCCCGTCTTCATTTACACAGTCACAGTAGAAAAGTGGGACGTTAAACCCCATTCAATTTCATTATTCAAACCTTATATAATGTAACTGTAACATCTCGAAGTTCAGTAATTTGTCTGTTACGGCCGCCATTATGATCTATATATATATATATATGATAATAAGTTTGTGTTAATCAGATATACATGACGTAATTAATGGGGCCCTCGAGGGGTTTTCATCATATACAAAGCCTATTTACATCTTCAAGTGTTAGTCGGACTAGATGATTATGTAAAAGACATGCAATGGGGTTTAAAAGCCTACCTTTCTGTACCGAGAGAATTAATGAAGTGTGCTATGACTGAAATTTGGCCAGTGGCCCTACGGTCTACTATCTTTCGTGCATGGGGCTTCAATTTCCGTCCCATTCGAACTATTATGCGCCGTCCCTTGCCAGACCTTCCTTCCTGATTCACTGACAAGCGGGGAGTCCCGTTGTTAAGTCCCGATGAACTTTCTCGGACATCACCGGGACAAAAAGTGGACCTCTGGTTTGCGAACCATCGTGTTACAACCCACTGTTATCAAAAGACGAAGAGAGAGATCCGGTTTAACGTCCACTCGACCCAACAAAAACAAATCGTAGGACATGAAAAAAAAACTCACGGGATTGGACGGGCGACCCTACTCCTTGTCACGTACAAGCGGTTAATCGAAACCACGCCCCATTTACTATCTTCACTGCCTCATTACAATAAACAATAGTAACAAAATTTTACAAATAATAATTAAAAAAAACACAAATGGCCTAGCTTATCAATGACGTGTAATGGGTACATGTTAAAGAACTGTTTTATATGTTGACCTGGGGTTACAAGAGTTAATACGTTATACACAGGTGAAACAATGTATATAAATAATCCAAATTAATCCGCCATAAAACATAATAATAATCCCTTAGATATATACATAGGTCATTACGGTTTTAAAGGGGCCATCACGATTAAAGAGAAAACAAACACCTACTGACGATACAGGGTGGATATAATAGCCTTATGTCAGCCCCCTCCCCCTAATTTGGCCGCAAGTACTCTTTTCTCCAGGTTAATACGGCTCCTGGACCCTCACCTATAAGGACCTAGGATGGAGCCCCCACACCATTCAAGAATTGCTTCCGTCGGCCCTTCATGGTCATTTTTGATGGACTTGTTACCCCAAGCTAGAAACACCAATATTGCACCCGGACTCTATCAATGCATGCTTGTTGATTTGTCTTGGCAGTTCTTCATTCATATATATTCATTTCGCTGACATTGATTATAACCTTCTGTAGTGTCCATATCGCATACTAAATGTATAATAACTGGTCCCTTCATTATTAGTGTACATCACTATTATATGCTTCCGGAATAGCTGGTAATAGGAGACTACAGGAACCCGGGAAGCGGGTAGCATGGCTATCTACTGTCCATCTATATTATATTGAATTATCATCATGTATGTGAAACATATAAACAACTATGAATAAAGCTACATTATATCTTCGAGAGGCATTTCGTAACTTGATAGAGCAATAAACTATAACACATATTTATGGAAGAACAGCTATTTATTTATTTGTTATTCTACTTTCCTGTATAATAAATTAACCTTATATATCTCTTGTGTCACTGTATTATATTAACTTGAGAGAATCCGAACTTGGCCTAATAAATCAGTAGCTGTTTTTCAATAAGATTTATAACATTGATTATGTACGATACGACTGCTTTATCTGTTAACTTTTCCTCTTCTTATACTCCCTTTTTTCTAATAAATTGAAGCCTTGTGCCATACCCGAGTTTGTCTGTGACATCGCCCTCGGTGTACTCGGAAAATAAACTCAGCTAATAGTAGTAATAATTGCATATTTAAGTATAAAGTTTTTATGGATATGGTGTTGGTATTTAGTGGTTTTCTGCCAGATTGGAGTGGACGTTATTCCCAAGCTAGAAGTAGCAGTTGTTATGGCTAGTAGTAATAGTAGTCGTAGCAGCAGTAGTAGTAGTAGTAGTCGTAGTCGCTAGTAGTAGCAATGATGGTATTTTGAGTATAAAATCATTTGAACATGGTTCTGGTTTTCAGCGGTTTCAACCATGCAATTAGAAGTAATCGAAATCACTTTAAAGTGTATGAAAACTAAGTTGTATAACTCTCTATAATATATGAATTAGATTGACCCCCCTTCACGTGCCACTTGACCCCTCTTTGTATATATAGAAACCCCGGGTCGTCATATGATCAGATTATAACAGGTTGTAGAGGGTCAGTATCTATATATCTATATATATCTATATATAAACAACGATAATAACACCCACTTATTATAGTCAAGAGAGTATCAGAAAATACGAACGGAATCGTAAGAAATGGGGATGAACAACCAAAAAAATAAGGAGGGGATCGGGTGGGAAGGGATTGGGTTGAACAACTGGGAAGGGGGGATAGGAAAGGATGGGGTTGAAAGACTAAGAGAGTTATGGAAGGAATAGGGTTGAAACCCTAGGAGGGAAATGGGGGAGGAATGGGGTTAAAATCCTAGGAGGGGAATGGGGGAGGAATAGGGTTGAAACCCTAGGAGGGGAATGGGAAGGAATGGGTTTGAACAGCTAGGAAAGGAATCGGAGGGAATAGGGTTAAACAGCTTGGAAAGGAATCAGAGGGGATGGGGTTGAAAAACAAGGGAAAAGAATCGAAGGAATGGGGTTGAACAACTAGGAAAGGAATCGAAAGGAATGGGGCTGAACAACTAGGGAAAGGAATCGGAAGGAATGGGGTTGAACAACTAGGAAAGGAATCAGAGAGGATCGGGTTTAGCAACTAGGACAGGAATTGGAAGGGATGGGATGTATGTATACAGACTCATCATCACATGATTTCAGACAGTTTGAGACAGGTGGGTGAGGGGAGGCGGTGGGGCGTTGTGCGCGTGGGGGCGTTGAGTCACGTAGAGTGATTTTGATTCCCCGCTTGTACGTGAAAGCAAAAAAGCAAAAAATTCCCTTGTCCAAGCATTGCACCGTAGAAAATATAACATGATATTAGTCCCAAAATGATCAAAATGTGGTGTTTAGTTTTCTCAGATATGGATCAAGGACATTCACAGAGTGGCTCTTATCGTCTTCGTGTGAAACACTGAAACTCCCTTTAATGTTTATTTACGATACCACGGGCTAATTTAAGTATCCTTATCAATAAAATGGCGGAGAGGTTTAATTGGTGACTTCCTCAACATCTGGTTAAATATTTCTATTAGCTGATCATCTCGTGTTACATCATATCATCTTCTACAATTAGTTTCATTTATAAAACTTTATCTGGTGATGTTAATAAAAGTCAAGGACGAACAATCCTCTGGACGAATACGACACGTGAAAATACCTAGGGTTATGTGTCTTACATGATCTGAGACAGAGAGAGAGAGAGAGAGAAATAGAGAGAGAGCGCGCGCTGAGTTAGCTATAAGGTCAATAATTAGCCCTGTCTGGACAAAAAAATCCCCCATAGCAAACTGCATGGCGTATGATCTTTATTGTCCTGGTCGATGTGCGGAACCCTAAAACCTTTAACCCTATTACACAATAAAACAGCCCATGCTATTTCCAACTCGAAACATGTGAGAAGTCAGAAATGGATTCCTTTTCGTTAATGGGTCATTCGGGTATAATTTGTTGTAGGTATTTGAGATTAAAACAATAGTCAGTTGTTTATTGACATAAGCGACATGCACATAACACTGATTTATTGACACAAGCGACTTGTACGAAAAATTGGTTTCCAGACTCTACTTTTTGTAAACAATTTACATTATTTCCTCACGAATGATGCGAGTTTTATCGTATAGTTTTCACTCAATCTATGTTTGATTTGATGGAATGGACAACAAGTTCTGCTTTCTTGTCCAAACAGTCCTCGCTAATAGAATAGGATTCCTTCATTAGTCCAATGTTTTTTTTCTTCGCGAAGTAATGTAGCAAACATTCCCGCCACTAATCGGCCATTATGGCTGTTGTTTTTGTATCTTAACTGACTTGTTAACCGAACTCTAGGAATAATTAACGCAATTTACAGTCGCATCAGCAACAAGAAAATAATCCGTGACCTTCAGTTCAATACTCGTAATGAAAGCAACAGAGAGAGAGAGAGGGTGAGAGGGAGAGAGCGAGGAGAGAGGGGTATGGTTGGGCACAAGATATAGAAATAATTAGGTTTTGACTTTCTTAGAAAATATGAGAGAGAGTGGGGTAGGTGGGAGGGAGGGGGAGAGAAATGGGGTTTAACGTCCACTCGATACAAACTAGGTCATTTTGGGACTAACATATATGATTCAATTATTTTCAATTATTAGTTTGCGCGTAGGGATCTTTAGTTGTGGGGGGAAACCGGAGGACCCGGAGAAAACCAACGAGGTTGGACAGGCGATGTTTATTATAAATTTAACCTCCAATGCATTGTACATGATAGTATGAACAAATTGAGTTAATGAAGTTATTTACTGAGGGAGAAATAGAAATAATGGGTTAAGTAAATAACATAGAAATTCGATCCGTCTCAAGTCATGAAAATCTTAATATTTTCTGTAAAATGCAAAGACATAAAGAGGTGTCAAGTAAATAAAGGAAACAGTAAATAAAAACATAAGTTGTATCATTGAATCCCCTTAAATAAACTTGAAGTGAACAAATAAGCCAGAAGGGGCCTGGTTGGGACAATGTCTTCCGTTTTAATACATTATGCGCATACAGAAAGAAATCTGTTACCCTCCCTCTGATAAAAGGCTGTTTTATTAGACTCCCTCGGGTTATAAGGTGTTTTTAATTACGTTTTTAAGTATAGACGAATATAATAGTGATGTTGACATCTCAAGTTACAACCATGTCAGGTCATGGTCAACTATAATACCTTGTTGATCAACAACAGACTGCCCCTTACAACAACAACAATAACATCGAGACCATCCCTTACAACAATAACAATATCATATATCTGATAATAGTCAACATACTTCAGATCCTCACTAGCTTCTACTCATCCCTTGTTTCATAGCTTCTATAGCTTCTGATTGCACCAGGTTGGGAAGCAGGTCGGACAACATAAGGTTTCAACAACCTTGAAACAAGATGTATCATAGTGTGTTTAGGTCTGTATAATAACAATCTGCTCAAAGTACTAAGGCCGGTTGCTCAAAGCTTCGTTATCTTTTAACGAGAGAGAAATTGTTGCTGGAAATAAGACCCCGATCATTCTGTGGTGCAAATTTGTCCTACGGATTTATGCTAGTATTTCTAAAGGAAAAAATAAAGTATTATATAGTGTTTTCTGTAGTAAATTTGACACAAACAACAGGTTCCCAAGATATGTTCGTTAGGGTTTAACGGATCTTTAAAATAACTTAGTTTTGAACAACCGACCCCAGATCTATATTTCGTTTCGTTTTTTTATACTTTCCAAGGCCTACACCACACGTAGATCTAACAAGCTGTAGTGGGAGTTCACGTAAGGGGTCAATCGAGCGGCGTTTAGCCCTATGACGTCAGATATTGATTAATCAATAACAGTTCCGTACATCAAAAGGCCAAGAACTCGCCTTGACTAATCTCTCACATTATCCAGAGCACGTCAACGATGACAACTATTCTAGATCCCAGTGTAGTAAAGACAAGTAAAACGATATTTTGAACTATAAAAAACGAAACGAAATAGGATCTATGTTTTAATCAGGCAGGTGTAATAAAGAATGAATGATGTTCAACGTGTCGTCAACACAATATTTCGGTCATAGACTCCTACCAATCCCATCCTATGTTTTACATACAGGGCTTTGGCAACAAAATCAAGTAACTTCAATATTATGTCTTTTGGATCCAGATTTGTCCAAAATTATTGTGCGTATATCTGTGTATTAAAGGGACAATAACACTCTTGCTGGCTTGACAGGTCCAAAATTTTGTTAGCCCTATTCTAACTACTAGAGGTTTAAAAGTGTCCTACCTGTTGTGTAAATTATCCATTACAACCGAACCCATTTTACCTTTCCAGAGGGTTCGATATTATGTTTAAATCCAAGTTGCATTTGAAAGTGTGTATGTATAGCTTTTCAAACCATGTTGTTACCATGTTGTTCAATTTTTCCAATTTTTAAAATTAGGTGTGTTAAGATGAAATTTGTATCATTTATAAATTGGAATATTGTAAAAATAGTACAATTTTTTGACCAGAATAAAGATTGGGACATATTATTCAGTTACAACAAGAGTGGTATTGGGGCTTTAAAGGATTGGAATAGGGTTTAACGTCTCGTCTCGTCAACACAATATTCTGTTAATTCTGAGACTAACATGTGGGCGTCTTCAAATTGCCAAAAAAATTTATACATGCACGACGTTTTCTAGACAAAATGGCGTATGCCCGTCTTCATTAGTCCGATTTAGCCAGAAAAAGAGGACGCTAAACCCCAACGGTTTTATTTTTGCTGTTGTTGGTTTTATTTTTACTATTTTGTATGTCCTTATACGGCATTGAGTGACTGAACATATATTTTAAAAAAACACAAATTTATATGGAAAACAATATTTCACACTACGTTTCAACAAGTTCCTCTTGTCGTTCTTAGTGATTGTTTTCCATACAAATTTGTGTTGTTTTTTTGTAATATTTTGTATGTGCACCACTACAAACGTGAAAGGTGGACATATCCTCAAATTTTTACCAGAAACCCAATCAAGTGAACCCAATCCACATCAACACGATTGGTATATATTAATCTAAATGTTCATCAAACCCTCGCGATAACAAGTCCGTCATCTTATATAACTCTTAACACATTGGTTATCCCTTTTAATATCTTAACATACCTTGATGACGTAATACACAGATTCTGCACATTGTTTACATGTAGATTCTATCTCTTTCATAGATGATACATCACGGTCATTGACACCGTACAAATACCACTACTTTAGATACAAGGATACAAGATTAACATCGACCAGATAATAGAATTGATTTGTTACCCCCCGTTTTGCATGTTATCCGACTCAAATGGCACATGCACACTCCCTCTCCCCATCCCCCACCCACTCTCACCAAAGAAATTGTAATGATAATGAAATAAAAGGGGTTTCATGTTCTATTGTAGCCTACTGCTCCGACCGGACTCACGCCATATAGTGTGCTATGAGGGACATTTTGCTTGGACAGCGGCGCTACGGCCTACTCTTATATCGAATTCCAACTGCCAAGGGATTTTTTACGTACACGTCAATGTGTACTCGTAGTTAAGTCTCTAACTGAAAATCATACAAAGTCTTTGAAATTGAAAATAGGTATTATTTATCAATTTAAATCAACATTGATGGACTTCTGATATCCAGTAAACATTTTACTGTTGGTACACGGTGATCCATGTGACTGTGCCATAATGCATTTCAGCGCCATTTGTAGCAAGGGACTCGAAGAACGAGGCTAGACATATTCCACAAATATTTTTTTCTGGAGAGCATGTTCATTAAATACTATCGGATTAGACTGGACTAATCAGACGCTAGAGATTGCCATTGAAATGATTATATGTAAATCAGTTTATAAACATCCATATGGGTTGAGACCCATTTGTATCTATTTCTAAGTGCCAAATAATAGCGATTTAGCCCCTTTAAACCTGATATGTTTTTGTTACAGATATGACCAAATATAAGAGAGTCAGCTCCTTTAAGCCGTGCCGAATTAGATATATAATATATAAGTTAATGTATATAGAAATATTAGAGAGTCAGCTCCTTTAAGCCGTGCCGAATTAGATATATAAGTTAATGTATAGAGATGTATTCAACACCTCGAAGCTACTCGACACCAGGTACTGGCTGAGTCATGACACCATTTTGTTGTAAACAGTACCCGGATGACACAAGGATATAAACCGATAAACGCCTGATCCGCAACCAAAACAATCCCGATAACAGAAATTGACTTCTAGATTACCCCAGGCTATTTACCTATAACCGGTACAATAAGGTGTACCTTGTGACGTGACAACACATCCTGATGACGTAACCGTCTTTAACGTATACTTTACCTTGTGGCGTTACGGCATATGAAAACACATCTTGATGACGTAACGTTCATTAAATAAAACAGATTTTGATGACGGGTTATTTAAAAACATACCTTGATGACGTTTCGTTTTAGATTGATCCGATAACCTATCAGATGAAGACATTGTTAAAACGGAAGCTTGTATCTTTTAATGGCGGTTGTTGTTTTTTAAATAGTGCCGACGAGGCCCCAGGGATCTGATATAAGACCAGATTGTGATCTACCAATTTGACTTTGTTGTGCCGATTTCCGGATAGACTGGTTTAATGATGAAATGAAATGAAATGAAATGGGGTTTAACGTCTTACTGTTCTGTTCCTAAAGGATTAATGATGCAGTTAATGTCGTCACCCGAATAGAATTGCCGGACATCTCATTCGTCGATCCATATTTATTGAATATAATGAATTGGGATTGAATGCCTTGTCAACACAGGACTTTTTTGAGACAATTTGGTAATTTTAGCTGTTTGATAACGTCTAGAATGCAATGCTTTGAAAATTTTGCACGGGCAGTGGCGTTTACTATTCCAACTGTCAAACGATCTTTTAGATGTTTTTCGTACCATCCAAACAACTAGATGATCTCTTGTGTAATCCCCACAGACGTCAATTACTGCAAGATTTGTTTGCAGAAATCGTTGGGATTTAATGCCTTGTCAACCCAGGGCTTTTTTTGAGACAAACATTTGGTAATTGTAGCTCTATGATAAAAAGTCTAGAATGCAATGCTGGAAAATTTTGCACGGGCAGTTCCGTTTTCGCCCCCCACCCCACCTTCTCCGATTCCCGCCGTCAAACGATGTTTTTCGTCCCATCCATACGACTAGATATTCCCTTGTAAGCCCCCCCCCACAGACGTCACGCATTGCAAGAGTTGTTTGCAGAAACCTTAAACACATATTTAGGCACATTTTCAGGCATCAGCGTATAGCTAACGTAACTACATAACGAAATGAAATTTTAAAAAAATGGGGTTTAACTTCCAGACTGGTCTAATTAAAAAGAAGAGCATGCGCCAAACAGTGTGCTATTATAAGTTTAAAAATTCGTTAACATCATGACAATAGTGTTAAGCTAGGTGATGCTGACTTGTTATTCGAGACTAGAAGGTGCGAGTAGTAATGTTAGTAGGTGATAAAAGTAGTCCGTCGGGTGATAATTACTCGATGATTCACAGGAAATAAATACATCTCGTAAATACAACACCTCGGTCGTTTTGAGACTTACATGATAATTGTCGTTTCCGTGGTTACGTGTGGCACTATTTTTACCCGTAGAATATTTATGCTACCGGTAGTTGCCCAATCTGATTAAAATACAGATCTATAATAATAATAATAATAATCGCGTCATTTTACATCTATATTTCGTTTCGTTTTTTTAATACTTTCGATGACCTAAACTACAAGAAGATCTGACTAGTTGTACTGGCAGGTCGGGTAACGAGTAAAACAAAAATCTTGAACTATAAAAAAAACAAACGAAATAGGATCTATGTTTTAATCAGATTGGTATTTCTGGTGGGGTTTTTTGGTTCGATGTGACACTCGAGCTATAACAATAATTATATGAAATTGGTGTAATGCCTTGGTTTTATGCATCGACTTGGCCAACGAAGAAGGACATAAACCTTGCAACGTGCTACGAGGGGAACGTTTTGTCGGACACCGGTGTTCCGGTCATCTCTTTGGCTAAAGGTGTTAACCACGTTGGCTCACTAACCTGGACACCCCGTGTTCGATAGACAGAAGGAAATGGTGTCCTTCTCATTCATTCAGCTTAAAGATGGGTTCCCAGCAAAGTATTTATCGGGTGGTCATTTCCAATAAAAGTATGGAAAATGTGGTATGTATGGAAAGTATAGACACCCAATCTTACTAGAAAAATACTGGATCTTCGTCTAAAGGTGTTAACCACGTTGGCTCGCTAACCTGGACACCCCGTGTTCGATAGACAGAAGGAAAACGTGTTCTTCAATATTCATTCAGCTTAAAGGTGGGTTCCCAGCAAAGTATTTATCGGGTGGTCTTTTCCAATTAAAGTATGGAAAATGTGGTATGTATGGAAAGTATAGACACCCAACGCGAAAAACGCCTATGGGGCAAGCACTGGGCAATATTGTCAGGGAATCCCTAACTGTCAACCCGACAGGTTTTGCTAGCTTATTGTCTGCGAGCAGTTGTTATTTCTTGCGCATATCTTTAGGCGGTTTTGGGAACATTGAGGGTTGTCAATGTACAAACGACTCTGCAATTAAACGGCAGAAAAAGAAAATTAAGAATTTACTTAGGCCTCAATATGTATGGTAAATGTACAGTAAGTAATGATAGATACATTCTGAAAAATGAACCCTCCCACAATGAAGCTAAGTTGGCAAACATGGCGTCTAACAACAGTTTTGAAGGGGAATTGAAGCAAATTTTTGATAAATTGGTTACTTTGAATATTGTTTTAGTACAAATATATCATCAAATCACAAAGTTTGTACCCGGGAATGCATCTTTAAGGAAAAGACGTCCCTTTAAACCAACAACATGCAACACTCAGTAGCGGATTATCAGTGAGGCTGATGAGGCTGCAGCCTCAGGCCAAAAGATTTTGTAAAAACATTTTTTTAGACTTGTCTGATATGATTAAAAACGCATAGACAATGAATGTTAGGAGGTAGGTGTTTAGGCCCAACGGGAATCAACATATGCCCTGACCCGAAATTAAATAGGCCCACGCCATTTGAAATAGGCCCTACAGCAACTGCCGCCTCAGGCCTTGGTGGAGCTTAATCCGCCCATGGCAACACTCATTAACATTTAAATAATGTTAGCTGATAAAGTTCAGAATTAAATTGATGAAGAAAATGAACACCAATCACTAGTTGAACTGGATGCTGAAACACAATTTGTTCACCATGCCTCAAATAACTCGACCAAAATACATCACAGTGGATGAAACCGCTTCTCTGGGCCCCTGGGAAATAAACTTCTTTTTTTTTTGAATGGTTAAATGATATTTTTTATTTGATCAATTTATAGTTCCTGCACCATTTGGGGTTTTTTTCGAAGAAAATATATCGAGGAATGGTTCGGAATTAAGTACTATCCGCCGGATTCAGAAGAACGGTATGACTTTCAGCTCAGTGTTATGGGTTGAACGATTTACCTTATACTACCCAAATCCCACCCAATACCACCTCATACTTTTGCAACATAATAATGCTAAATGGGCATATTACATTTTTTAATTTTCATTTACATCTTTAAAAGGTCATTATTCAAGATCTAAATCTGACTGTTTTTCTCTAGGCCTTAAAGCACCAATACCACTCTTGTTGTAACTGAATAATATGTTCCAATCTTTATTCTGGTCAACAAATTGTACTATTTTACAATATTTCAATTAAAAAATGATACAACAGGTAGGACACTTAAACATCTTGTAGTTAGAATAAGGCTAATTTTTTTTTCTGGGCCTGTCAAGCCAGCAAGAGTGTTATTGTCCCTTTAACTGTTATATAAATTATTAATTGGACAATTATATCATGCCAAGACCATAATCATCTCTTTAAATACTCGGAGGATCTAGATTTTCAACGAATTTAAATACGATTTGCGGTTAATTTAATGGTTTAATCTAAAAATGGATAACGGAGATTTTATTCATTATCGTAACAACGATAAGAATGGCAATCGTGATTACATTGTTCTACAATCGACGATAACTCCGCTTAGAATGAAGTAATTTTACTGACATTTTCAACATTTACCCTTTTCCTTATCTATTTTTCAACTATTATAGCGAGAACTGTCAACTCCTTATCTAATCTTCCATTTAAAATAACTATTAATAATAATAATAATAATAATCGCGTCATTTTACAAGGGTAGCAAATTAGGCCTGAGGCCTTTTTCCAATTTGGCCCTTGGCACAGATCGTGCGAATGGTTACGCTCATTACTGCAGGAAGAAACCGAAGAACTCGGGGAAAACCTGCCTGATCGGACGGGAGACCGAATATCCCTCTCACTTACAACTATAGTGAGAACTGCCAGCTCTTTATCTAAATCTTGCATAATGCATCTTTAAATTTTGTATCATTTTATGTCAACCATTATTATTCTTTAATATTTCTCGAAGTGGCATTAATTGCATAATGTTCCCCCGATATTTGACAGTATCCGGAATTTTTTTTTAATCTATTTCAATTATTTTTTTAAAAAACGACTCTAGAAAAACCCAGTATTCACATTACAAATATCTGTATGAATAATTTATTAATAATAACTTGACTTTGTCTTTTAAAATTGAATTTTATTTGCACAAAATAATCACTTGCAAAAACCGTGCGAGATCATAATTTTTTTTGAAAACAAATTCTTCTTGAATAATGCATGTTATTGTATGGCATGAAATCATTTTGGTGTGTATAGCTATTTAAACTCGCTAATTAGACAACAGCTCATTTAGCCGGGTGAGTCATCGACTAAGGACATTCCGTTTCAACAGAATTGATTTCCCCTGTTGCTTTGTAATTCGTTTACACAGAATAATTAGTGTTACCTTAAAATGAGCTGTCGACGTATGATATTATGAGAAAGGGAAAGAGAGAGAGGGAGAGAGAGAGGGGGGAAAATACAAGTGTACGACAGTCGTATTAAGTCATTTCAGGTCTAGCATTTGATTCGATCTTATGTTGATAATTAACAATGGAAGAAAAAAAACTGGAGGACCCTTGTCACGTACAGGCTTGGGTTCGAAACCACGCCACTTGACTCAATGGCAGAGCTTATGATCTAAAGCAAACGAGATACAACATTCGCTCATCTTTTACGTGCACACGAGACATCAGGTGTTCGTCCCATCCGAACGACCAAATATTGTCCCTTGCCTGGCCTTCCGTCCTGCGCCACTGACAAGGTGTAATCACGCCGGAAAAATGCCTAGGAACGCAGGGATCGAGCACGGGACCCCCTAGTTAATGAACCAACGTCTTACTCCCTGGGCCACCGCGGTTTCGTCTCTCAAGTTCTTCGGTTTCTTCCTGCAGTAATGATCGAAATCATTCGCACGATCTGTGCCAAGGGCCAAATTGGAAAAAGGCCTCAGGCCTAATTTCTACCCTTGTAAAATGACGCGATTATTATCATCATTATTATTATTAAACGATCGTCAGCGGATTAAACAGACATGGAATTATAGAAATTTGATTACTAATTGACAACAGTTGACCTTGTGTGTTAATGGTGACAGAACACGATCTTGGAATCATGTTATGTTGACAGGTGTTAATTTCTCCTGGGTCCGTATAATATTCTAAACCTGAGCACTGGATAATCGAAGCTGACATTCTATATTGGTACTGTCTAATTGCTATTCACGAAGATTATGATGACCTAACGAAATTAAATGAAATGAGGTTTAACGTCCTATAACTGTTCTGCTCCAACAAAAAAATGAAATGAAATGGCGGTCAACGTCCTTGTCTGCTCCGCACTGGGCTTATGAAGGCGGGCATACGCCTTACAGTGTGCCATGCGGGATATTTGCGTGGGAAGCGGCGCTACGGCTTACTCTTATATCGAATTCCAACTGCTAAGGGATCATTAAGGTGGGATTCCCTTAACTTTCCAGCGATTTTATTTTGTACACAGGGATATAAAAAGAAATCGCGCGAGTTAACTTTGCGTATTTCCGCTAGCAAAAACGCGTACATGAAAATTGGAATTAAAATGTTGGCCAACTAGCTTCGTGTATTTACTCAAACGAAGCTAATTATAGGTAGACCGCGTAAGTTCCGTATGTAGCAATGAGAGAGAGGGAGATAGAGAGAGAGAGAGAGAGAGAGAGAGAGAGAGTAATACGGTCATGACAGTATAAAACAACTTCCCCCGCCTTCAGACGATTCAAATTCCCATTAATCAAGCAGATTTGGAATTCAATTTAAGGTTAAGCTAAAACAACAAAATAATGAATATCGCAGATAGAAAAAGAACATGTCTGCTTGAAATAAATTGTTAGATGCCCATTTTTCGAGGAATTTTAGATAACGAAAATCTATTTTCATTAGAACCATTTGTATATCTCTTGATGTAATCAGAAATACGCTGACAGTTTCTCTTGTGAGATGTTGACACCGATAGATCATTATAATTGTTTTTATTACCAAATGGATGGTATATAACTGACTTTGTATACAATCGGTAACATGTCCATAATATAATCTTGTTGATGTTTTATGATTACATTGTCACTCTGTAAAGTGTCCCTGAACATCAGAGGCGGACCCAGGAAATCCGGTTAGGGGGGCGTGGGGGTCCTCCGGGAATTTTTTTGAAAAAATCGGGTTGTTAGTGGTGATTTGTGGCGCATATCTATTTTTTTTACTGTTATTTAGGGGGGCCCGGGCACATGCCCCCCTCCCCCCGATCCGCCTCTGCTGAACATGTTATATTAAAGGGCGCACTATAAATATTCTGTAATAACGATAATATAGATTTAAGGAAACAATAGTTCAAATTAATGGCGGAGATGTACATCATGTAGGATATCTCTTTAAGCGCAATTTTAGCGCAAAATGTACTAAATTTGCGCTAATTTGCCTATATAAATTATTTAACAAAATACAATTTCCATTATTCAACAGTTCAAAGAATTTAAACATTAATGTTTTTTTTTTCAATTATAGTATGTGTCTATTATACTTTTCTCTGAAGGATCATGTAGTGGCTGTAATTAGTATGTTAGCTATGTAGATAGTGTATAAAGCTGGGAGGGTTTACAAACTAGGTGGTCCTAGGTAGTCGGCGTAGGCGGAGAAAGACCCTTAGCGTTTCCAAGACTGGTTTCGCCCTTGTCATTGGTGCAGGGTGGACTACTCGAGAAGGACAATTGTCCAGTGGTTCAGATAAGACGGGAAATAAACAAGTCAAACAACCATTCCTTAACAGTTTGAAGTCGGTGAAGATAGTCAGAAATTCCGCTGCTAGGGAAGGGGGGGGTGGCATACCGCAAAATTCGAAATCGTTTTTCGTCTCATCTGAACGATTAGTTACCCTTCTAGATGAAATCTGGAAGATTCTTATCGGTCCAAACCCAGGACAATGTTTTGATTATTCTATAAATGAGATACTGAGCGATTCTATCTTTTACACTGTTTTTTTTTTACCAGATTGGAATTTACCTATCAAGATAGATCACGATAAACTAGAGGTGAAGTGTACTGATTTTATTTATAGAAGTTAAAACCCACGTGTGGTATAAAACATCCATCGTAATTTGTTACCACATATAAAAAAAACTGGTTTAGGTAATAAATAATGGTACAGGAATTCATGTTTTTATGTTCATACTGGCAGTTTACAGCTGGTTCTGAAGTTTCTTAGGGTGGCTTAAACCGCCTGACCGTATATATATAGACGGAGAGAAATAATAAACTACCGAGAACAAATTGCAAAAGAATTTATTTCACTGGAATCTAGTAAAGGGATGTCTAAAGGACTCACAACTCAAAATTGTCCGCTGAAACCTTGTAGCGTTTTTCATAATTAGCATAAATCCAAGATGGCCGCCAATTGGACATTTTTGGCCTCCATATCTTGGAAACGGCTCGTTTTAGAGCAAATAAATGTATATCATTAGATACAAAAGTGATACAAACAAATCGGAAACAAAGGTATTCACCACACCCGCATGTCATAGTGTCACGTCATGACGGCATTGTGACGTAATGACGTCACATTGACGTTATTTTGACGTTAAAACACTTAAAAGTCCGGCAGAACTTTGGCTGAACCTGAAATTGTATACAATTTTTTTTATGATTGATTTTAGTAGCCTGTGGTGTCTTGTTTAGGAATCTGCCGGTTGAACCTGGGTCACCCTTGAGTGTTTTGAGAAATTCAAGATGGCGTCCAAGACGGCCGTCATTTCAAATAATCCCCTATACCCCCCATTCTATTTTGACTAGGATGATAATTTTGGTAGCCAACCGTATGTTTTGGGGGGCCAAGGAATACACTGAAATTATTCATTAGGTTGTGGGGTAATTATCGTAGGGTTTTTCATAATTAGCATAAATCCAAGATGGCCGCCAATTAGACTGTCTAGCCTCCATATCTTGGAAACGGCTCGTTTTAAAGCAATAAATGTATTATCATTAGATACAAAAGTAATATCAACGAATCGGAAAAGAAAATTATCACAACGTCAGCAAGTCATGGTGCTACTTCCTGGCGTCACAGTGACGTCATGACGTCGCACTGCGGTTATTTGACGTCAAAACACTGCTTGATACCGAATAAGCGGGGTTGACTTGAGTTCTAATAGGCGGGGTTGTGATCTACTTTGTTTTTGTGACACTGACTGATTTGACTGGAATCCAATTTGGTGATTGGCTTGGAAATCATATCCAGATATTTGAAACTTTCTTTTGCTAATTTTGTGAAAAGAGTCTTATTTCGACATGGATATACATGCATAATTTGCGACAATAACCTAAATAAAGGTAGGGATGTTGTCAAGCTCTTGAGATTGGCTTGGAATTCAATCTGGGTTTCCCCCAGATAGTTGAAACTTATTGTTGCTAATTTTGTGAAAAGAGTTGTATTTTGCAATTGATACATGCATAATTGGTAGCAATAATTTAAATAATGGTGGGGATGTTGTTAAGGTCTGGTGATTGGCTTGCAATCCATTCTGGTTTCCCAAAGCTAGTATTGGAAATTTTCCTAGCCCCTGCCTGTAGCAATGTTAATGTCATGATGTTATTCCCTAAGTTTCTTCGTCCAAAACGCAGCCATGGACATCGTCGCTACACACCACCCAAGCTTGGAGCACTATTTCACCTGGCGCCCTTTTGGAAATTATCCCAGAACCACACTATATCCGTACTAAATTATATTCGATTGCACATACTATTTTGAAATTGCTCAAATCTGAATGTTTGGATTCAAATTGTACTGATCCTGCATCCACTGAATACAGGGCTGTATCTATTGTGCTTGACATTGCCCACCGTCGTTGGGACATTGTGATTGAGTCTGATGCATAATAATTATATGATAACCCTCTACCCTCTTCTTGCTCTACGCCGTCCTTCATTTACCAACCAGCTGGGCATGTGTGGCGCCAGACAGGGTAGACGTACTCTTCCGGACACCTGTTACCACGGTTTGTCGTGTATTTTGTACACGGTGAACAGTCCATGCATATGCTGATCACACTATTTTGCATGTACCGGTTTTTTTTTTTAGGACTTTGAATTTTGTGTAATGGTTTGGATTGTTCGTACTTGGTTTTATTTTATTTGACACTTTTTTGTTAATTTTGTGAAAATAGCTGTTCTTCGCCATGGATACGTGCATAATTTGCGGCAGTAACCTAAATAATGGTGGGGACATTGTCAACCTCACCACCAAGGGATCGAATGTAATCAATCAGGCTGCTCAGCTTCACGAGTTGGGCATTTCGGTCATCCCTAATGCTCATGTGCATGTACAGTGTAGACATATTTTCACTCTTAGATTGGATTCTGGTCCAGTCAGTCACAAAAACAAACTATTTCTCAGCCCGCTTATTCTGAGTTATCAGAACTCTCCCGTCAAATCCGCTTACTCGGTACCAAAGCAGTTAGTACGGTCGTCAAACCCAATAGTTCGAGTGCACCTGGAAATGGTCTACAGAGTTTTTCTAGGATTGATTTTAGTAGCCTGTGGTGCCATTCTGAACATCTGAGACACGCTACCTGCGGAGAAGTGATCTCCGAGGCAGTCAATCGACATGTTTTCATATCACGTGGTCTATACGTCGCAGGTCATGAGGTCAACGCACTAACAATAACAGTCATGGCTACACTCTTCCGTGTATTTCTTATGTAATATGCATGAGAGAATTTGAAAAATCAGGCTCTTTCCATAACATGTCGGTAACACAGCTTTACAGTCGTGACCTTCATAACAAGCATGTACTCCCTCCACTTGTTTTTCCTTCAAATTTAAGTTTGTAACTCCTAACTTCGACTTTGAAAATGTATAGCGTCCCGAAACTTTTCGCTCATGGGCGCTGACATCTTGGAATTTTTTTGTGCTTCGGTCGGGTCTATTTCAGATATACACAATCAATTATTTTAATGTTTTTAGCGTGGGGATTGACTAATAGTTAATTTATTTCAGTTCTCAACAAAAAATTATCTAATGATAATACATTTATTGCTCTAAAACGAGCCGTTTCCAAGATATGGAGGCCAGTAAGTCCAATTGGCGGCCATTTTGGATTTATGCTAATTATGAAAAACGCTACGATAATTACCCCACAACCTAATGAATGATTTCAGTGTATTCCTTGGCCCCCAAAACATACGGTTAGCCACCAAAATTATCATCCTTGTCAAAATAGTATGGGGTGTATAGGGGATTGAAATGACGGCCGTCTTGGGCGCCATCTTGAATTTCTCAAAACACTCAAGGGTGACCCAGGTTCAACCGGCAGATTCTTAAACAAGACACCACAGGCTACTAAAATCAATTATAAAAAATTTGTGTATACAATTTCAGGTTCAGCCAAAGTTCTACCGGACTTTTAAGTGTTTTAACGTCCAAAAAACGTCAATGTGACGTCATTACGTCACAATGCCGTCATTACGTGACACCATGACCTGCTGGCGTCGTGATAACCTTTGTTTCCGGTTTGTTTGTATCACTTTTGTTTCTAATGATACACATTTTTTTGCTCTAAAACGAGCCGTTTCCAAGATATGGAGGCCAAAACGGTCCAATTGGCGGCCATCTTGGATTTATGCTAATTATGAAAATCGCTACAGGGTTTAAGCGGACAATTTTGAGTTGGGAGTCCTAAAGACATCCCTTTACTAGATTTCAGTGAAATAAATTCTTTTGTAATTTGTTCTCGGTACTGGATAAACAGAAATTATATCTCTCCGTCTAATAGTGATTAATAATAGAAAGTGAAATGAGGTTTAACTTCCATATTATCAATGGTTCTTTTACGAGCACGCCTTTGTGTACATAGTGCGAATGGCTATACTTTGTTCTTGCCAGAAGCTCTGGCCACACCGAAAAATTCCGGTGAATTAATCACGGTTTTAGATAGGCCGTCTTGAGAAATCCGAACAGAAAGAATAACTAACTGTTCAGATGGGTGGTTGGTTTCCTCTTGTCAGTGGTGCAGAGCGGCTGGCCTGACAAGGACAACTGTCTAGTCGTTCGAATGGGACGAAAACCCGAGGTCCCATGTATTCGTTGGCGTGCACGTAAAGGATCCCTTGGCAGTTGAAATTCGGCATATAGTAGGCCATAGTACAGCTGCCTAGACAAAATTTCCCACATAACACACTGTATAGCGTAAGCCCGTCTTTTGCCCAGTCGGAGCAGAATAGTAAGACGTTACACCCCCTTTCATTTATTTTATTTAAGATAGGTTATAGTTGAGATAAGACAATTATTGCCTGTAATAAACGAGGTAATGACTAAGGTAATAAATACTGGTTCATGGTTTCTATGGTGTCAGTGATAGTATAAACGATGTACAGATCAGAATATAGAACAAGGACTGGTCGAATCAGGCCGAGTTAACACCCAATAAAAGTGGTAACCAATTTACGATGTACAGTTTAGAATGTAGAGCAAGGACTGAGTCAGGCCAAGTTAAGACCCAATTTAGTAGTAACACATTTACAATGTATAGACCATAATATAGAACAAGGACTGGGTCAGACCAAGTTAAGACAAGACCCAATAAAACTAGTAATACATTTACGATGTATAAACCTGGGGCCTGTTTCATCAAATTTTAACTAAGATAAAATCCAATCAGAATGGAAGTATCTCCTAAATTAGGATTGTATCTTAAGTTAAGATTCCGAGAAACAGGACTTAGGTTATAAATTTATTCAAATCTGTTCGCCTTATCATAACTTGAATATATAAACTTTTGTTGTTTTAATGTATCAAATACATCAATAAGAAACTTTGTGCAAAGGTTTGTGTTTCTGCATCAAAGATATTTCTCATAAACAGTGATTGAAAGATGGATTAATTCTTAACTTAAGTCCGAGAATGCTTTGTGAAATCAGGATAAGGATTAGGTCAGACCAAATTAAGACATGGTTCAAAAGGAACAATTGTTTGTAATAGCTATTGGTCCATAGATGGATAATTATATAGGATGTATTTAAGACAAGACCCCCAAAATATAGTAACAAATATTTGTAATAAATATCAGTATAAGCACAAACTGGTCCGTCTTCTGTCCACGTTAATCATAATAATATATGGAAGACATTTCAGTTACGATTATAACTAAAAATAACAACCAACTTTCATTATTTGACAAATCCAGTAGACATGGTACAAGGGTTAATCAGCGAAATGGAGGTATGAGATATGTTGTTGACGTTTGGGAAAGTAGACGAGGGAGTGTAGGGAGTGATAGTTAGGTGTATTATGAATGGTTAGAGTGGCTGTGGTGTTACGGTGAAATACTATGCCGCCACCGTAACACCACAGCTTTATGATTTGTTCGACAGGAGTGATGTAATAAGTGCGACAATAATAAATAACATATTTCTGATTTTATTGTCGTCTTTTCCCACTTGCACTGCTTGTACGCCATTTTGAAACTAGCTGACGAAGACAGGTCGGGCGGCTTTTGCTCGACTCCGGGCTGCTCTGTCAGTATGTAACAAACGCATTTAGTTCGCGTACAACTTTAAACGAGAGTTGCCAGGCAACGAAACATACGCCCACAGCAGCTAAATCGTCCGGGCAGTAAACAAGGCTTGTCGCATATTTTACTTTTTTCGTTAATGAAACATTTATAATACACTAAAATATGATTATTAAAGTCAATCGGTTATTAACTTTAGCCTCTAGAGGGTCCACAAGATTTTTTGAAGTGATCAAGGGCCATAACTCTGACAGTATTTATCGGAAATTGCTGAAAATCAACGGGCTTCTTCGTCACATGACCTAAACTCTGTGTATAAATTTAAAGGCAATCGGATATTAACTTTGGCCTCTAGAGCATTCACAAGAATTTACCAAGTGATCAAGGGCCATAACTCTGACAGTAATTATCGGACATTGCTAAAAATCAATAGGATTCTTCGCTTTATGACCTTAAACACTGTGTTTAAAGTGAAAGTCAATCGGATATTAACTTAGGCCTCTAGAGCATCCACAAGAATTTTTGAAGTGATCAAGGGCCATAACTTAAACAGCAATTATCGGAAATCGCTGAAATCGGTTATTAACTTTAGCCTCTAGAGCGTCCACAAGATTGTTTGAAGTGATGAAGGGCCATAACTCTGACAGTAATTATCGGAAATTGCTAAAAATCAATAGGCTTCTTTGTCTCATGACCTTAAACACCGGGGGGATCACGGTGGCTAAGTGGATAAGGCGCTGGTTTGCTAGCCTGGAGGTCGAGTGTTCGATCCCTGCATTGGCCGAGAAAGTTCATCTCGATTTTCCGACGTGATTTCCCCTTGTCAGTGATGCAGAAGGAGGGCTTGACAAGGACAGCTGCCTAGTCGTTCGGATGGGACAAAAAACCAAGGTCCCGTGTACACATTGGAGTGCACGTAAAAGATCCCTTGGCAGTTGGAATTCGATATAAGAGTAGGCTGTAGCGCCACTGCCCGGGCAAAATTTCCCTCATGGCACACTGTATGGCGTATGCCCGTCTTCAATTAGCTCAGGTTAAGTGCATAACAGTAGGACGTTAAACCCCATTTCCTTAAACACCGTGTATAAATTTAAAGTCAATTGGATATTAACTTTAGCCTCTGGAGCGTCCACAAGCAATTGTGGACGCTTGTGGACGCCGGACGGACGGACCGCACTTACTACACTCGTCACTAATAATAATAATAATCACGTCATTTTACAAGGGTAGCAAATTAGGCCTGAGACCTTTTTCCAATTTGGCCCTTCCAAATATGCAATTCATTTTATATCTATTTGAAGTGTAAATTAAGAATTTTAAGTGTATATACAGGCAAAACTATAAAACATTAAAGTACAATACTAAGAACAAATATTTTTGATTTTTTATAAACTATATAGAATCAGAGTTGAGTATTTATAAAAGAGTAAAAAATAATAAAATATATTATTTACAATTAAAATCTTTGCCTGTCATGTTCACACTTATAATACAGGAGAATTATACCGGTTTAAGTATGTCAGTAGCAATACTAAATTATGCTACAGGTTACTTATTATAAACCTCAACTTTATAAATATTGAACTATATACTGATTTAGACATAATTGATACCTGTTGTGAGGAAGGAAACAGTTTTAGAATAAGAGCTTTGATATAATTTCTTAATAAACAGGTTGTTAATAGAGCTTTGAATATGGAGGTATTGGTATGTTGTAACCACAGTGTCAGTCAGAAAAAAAGGTTTAAACTTAAAATATAGTATTTAATGTATCAGAATGTACTATATTTGGCGACTTTAATGCAAGATAAACATAGTATAAGCAAGAAAATTGTTTGTACTTAAGAAATTGTTGAGAAAATTTTATGTAAAGGTTTGCAATAGCAAATTCCTATGTTAAAATTTTTGAGAGGACTTGATAAACAGGATTACTATGGCTTATATAGGATAATTAGGGCTGGATAGTAAAGACTTAAACTACTGACCTAGTGTTTACGTTTATATGACATAATAATTCAAGATAGCTGCTTTAGGAAACGAGTATTTTCTGTTAATATGATGTCACAAGAGAGATATTCTCGGTTTTAAAACCAGGTGAAGATTATTTTTACGTTATAGTAAATATGGGGACATGGGAGGGGTTTGTGAATTACATTTGAAACCTATTTTTTGTGGACAATGTCCAAGAATTGTCACTCAGAGAAGATTATGAATTGAAAGTGTTTGATTCCATTTTGTCTACAATTTATTGTATTAATTAAGTTCTTTTTATTGTACACTATTATATTTGAGGTTAAAGTCATTAAAAATTGCACTATATTTATATGTTTAAGATTTATATTAAAGTTTGAGGCAATTATTGTCCTTGACACTGACTGGTCATATTGTCATAATGTAATGATATATTAATTATTTCAAAAAATTGCTATTTCTGTATATGGTTTAATTGAATTTTTTGTTTTCGAAGTTAATAAACTATAATTAATCACTCGTCGTAACCTTATTATCGATCATTATGTTAATTTTGATTTTTGTAACACTATTTCACTGTAAGTTTAAAGTCACCAAATTGGTATGGTTAGGATGAAATAAAGGTAATGGGGTTTATATTCTCATAAAATGTGATATGAGGGAGGTTTTGCCTGGACAGCGGCACTACAGCCTACTCTTAAAATGATTATCAACTGAAACGGAATCTGTAACGTGTATGGCACGGTGTACACAGGACCCAAGCTGCTCTTCCCATGCGAATGACTAGGTATCTGTCTTGGCAGGTCTTTTGTCTTGTGTCACTTACAGGAGACCGTCAATAATGTATGGTACTATTAAAAATATTTATTATGTCTATCCGTTACATAAATTTTTTTCTCTGTTTATTACTTCGATACATATTTTTTCAATTAGAATTAGGTTTGAATTCACATATATATAAGATTAAAGTTTAAATTATAGTTTGTTGTAAATTGACTGCATAGTGTTTTATAAAAAAATGTTGTGATATCAAATATTATTAACAAATAAAAGGTTTTCAAAGGTGAAAGTTTTCGAGACCATGCAGGCAACATAAATATGCCTGAAAAATAACTATAACCCTGGAGGGGTTGCCTTGATAACATGTTTCGAGAGGGGGGGGGGAAATAGGTATCCAGACCACTCGGACCAAAGACCACTCGGACCATAAAAAAGACCACTCGCACCAATTGATAGACCACTTGGACCAAGTGAAAAGACCACTCGGACCAAGCTAAAAGACCACTCGGACCAAGCTAAATAATTATTATTTGGGACTCGGTACTCGACATAAACGACAGTTGGGACTTCTAAGAATTTATGTAGAAATAGTAATAACTTATCTTTTTTCATTTTAGATGATGGCCGAAGACAGATTATGAATAATAATAAAGAAATGAAAACATTATTAGTTGTCTTTTATTTAAGTTTGTAACTCCTAACTTCGACTTTGAAAATGTATAGCGTCCCGAAACTTTTCGCTCATGGGCGCTGACATCTTGGAATTATTTTGTGTTTTGGTCGGGTCTATTTCAGATATACACAATCAATTATTTTAATGTTTTTAGTGTGGGGGAATCACGGTGGCTAAGTGGATAAGGCGCTGGTTCGCTAGCCTGGAGGTTGAGTGTTCGATCCCTGCATTGGCCGAGAAAGTTCATCTCGATTTTCCGGCGTGATTTCCCCTTGTCAGTGATGCAGAAGGAGGGCCTGACAAGGACAGCTGCCAAGTCGTTCGGATGGGACGAAAAACCGAGGTCCCGTGTACAAATTGGAGTGCACGTAAAAGATCCCTTGGCAGTTGGAATTCGATATAAGAGTAGGCCGTAGCGCCGCTGCCTGGGCAAAATTTCCCTCATTGCACACTGTGGCGTATGCCCGTCTTCAATTAGCCCAGGTACAGTGCTTAAGCGTAGGCGTTAAACCCCATTTCATTCATTTTTAGTGTGGGGATTGACTAATAGTTAATTTATTTCAGTTCTAAACAAAAATTAAAATTTTTATAGCAATTTTAACAAAATAGCCAAATTCTGGCTGGGATTACTGCGCAAAATGGCTAGTCACTGTGTACATGCGAAAAAAAAAGCCAGCTACGTCATAAATTTCGTCACGTTAGTTAGGGTTGAAGAAAATATTTATTAAGTTCATGACTTACACGTGGTTCGTAAAAGGCCCAAGCAAACGATAAAACATCAGTTGGGTTTACGGTTGTTTGATAATCATAGTTTCCCATAAAAGTTGTATAAATTTGTTAAAAACGAATAATATACTGAAAATGACATACACAAAAACAAGCCACTAGAATAATCCGTAAGCTGTGCGTTGACGCATTCCTCGACAATCTGGTCGTAGATGGCAATACCAATCGATAAATTATAGTGCGTTCAACAAAGGAAGGGTTTTTTTTCAGGAAAATTTAAGATCGTGGGTTGATTGCAATTATCCCGTTTAATTCACGAAAAAACATTAGCAGTCATCGGTCAATCAAACTCATTTACTATTTGAGAAAGAAAAAAAAATGAAGTATTTTAATCACTACTCAGTTATAGTTGTTTTGTTAATTAATCTTATTTGATGGGCTTCCTTATCAGCAAATAACACGGGTGAGTACATATTACTTAGCAATGTCGTACAAGCCATTGTGAAACTGAAAGTAGCTGACGAAGATAGTTACTGAGTTAGGACAGTTAGTTCGCGTACAACTTGAAAAAAGCGAATGTCAGTATAGTATTTCTGACATAATTGGTTATCGGTGACCTGAAAGCTGGTATTCTCGACTCAAAGCGATTAATCACGACTCAAAAGTATAGTTTATAAGCCACTTACTGTCTACAGTCGTCGCTAGATTTCCTATAGTCATAAATGATTGTTTGTGGACGATTTACTACTCAGTAAGAAAGCCTGTGCCCAAAAAGAGTTCTCGTCTGTTATTATTAATATAATGACTTCCTCACGTGCGGCAGGTTCGTTTGTTTTTAAAAACACTGTTTTCCGTTCCAAAAAATAGAAAAGTAATTTTTTACCAGATGATCATGGTTTTTCACCGAGACTAGATAATTTCTCTCGGTGTAAGGATATTATCGCTTAAGGACACGTTCATACACTGTTGAGAAAATAGTCCCATTGGTTTGCTTAGCAAATAATAGAACGGGAATAACCTCTGTACTGAAAATAACACTCAGGATCTATATAAACTTTCATCAAACACTCGATTTATAATTAGCGATACACAGGTACAGTGGCAAATGTTAATGCTTCTCAGGCTAATACCTCAAAAGTACCTCCGCGCGAAAACCCAGATTTTGGTACATGCTAAAGAAAAAGAAATAGTGCCCGTGCGCGTGCGAGTAATAGGAAAACTAAGAGTTCGCGCATAAAAATGCACGAACGTACCAGGCGCGATGTCATCTAGAATATACACAAACAATGTTGATTTTTTTAATACAGAAAAAGATTGTCGATCTGAGTTTACACATATTCAATTCTGTCGACAATTGGCGCATTAATCATGTTAAAGGGACAATAACACTCTTGCTGGCTTGACAGGTCCAGAAAAAAAAATTAGCCTTATTCTAACTACAAGATGTTTATGTATCCTATCTGTTGTGTAAATTATCCATTACAACCTATCTTACTTGTCCAGAGGGCTCGAAAATATGTTTAAATCCAAGTTGCATTTGAAAGTGCTTACGTAAGGCTTTTCAAACCATGTTATGGCATGTAGTTGAAATTTTCCAATTCTTAAAATTCGGTGTGTTAAGATGAAATTTGTATCATTTATTAATTGAAATATTGTAGAACAGTACAAATTTTTGACCAGAATAAAGATTTGGACATATTATTCAGTTACAACAAGAGTGTTATTGGGGCTTTAAAGGAATTTATGAGAGATGAATCGTCCACCACTGACATACTACTGCAACAAAACCAGTGATAGAAATGACATATGGCCAGAGATCATCACCGCTTTCACCATTGACTTTAATGTTAATTCTAATCTCTTAGAGCAACAGGTGAAATTTCTTGCCCAGGCGCACGTATAAGGTTCACCATGAAAAAGTTGGGATGCAAGTTTTCGCCCTACAATTCAACCTAACTAACCTCTTAACTCTTGTATCCTTCCGCCTCAAAAGTCATGAACTTTCACCTAATCCTGGCAGAAAATGTATATTCAAAACGTTTTCTTCAATTCTACATCGAAAAAGTCAACAAAGATCGCCATGCAAAAGGGGGGAGAAAGGGTGAAAGGACCAAATATAGCGTTGGTCCTTTTCGTGGTGAGCTGTGTCCATATGACAACAAATGAAATATCGCCCATACTACAGCAAAACTAATTGTATACAATAAAGAGCTGAATGTCTTCCTTAGCCAAACTAGTACTAAACTACTGATATATAAGATCTAAGGTAACAGACTAGCACGCGATAATCTTCAAATATATACTTAAAATATAATCTCAATAGTTCCATCAAGTACAGGCGTAGTGATTTACAACCCACGCACTAGATCACTCGGCCACCCAATCTCCTCAGCAGATAAACGGAAGGATATGAAATAAGGTTTAACGTCCTACTTTTCTGCATCAACTAGTCTTCTACACAATAATACAGAAATTCGAGTACTAACTATTTTTGTATTACTTTTATTATCATGTTGTCTATTTCTCAACATACGTTTACATTTGTGGCGTTCTGATATATATCTTTTAATTAACGAGTGCTGTACACGAGGCAGGATATACGACTATACGTAGTTTTCTTGTTGATGTCCTTGTGGACATATACATTTGTGTCAATGTAACAATAGCTAGGAAGATCCGGCGCCGGTTCACAAAGCATTAAGAATTTACTCAAAATTGTTCGCCTTATTTTAACAAAAAGTTAGCCCTTATGAACTTTTGTTGTTTTAATGTATCAATTACAGCAATAAGAAACTGTGTGTTTCTGTATCAAAGATATTAATTCTCATAAACACTGATTGAAAGTAAACTCTCAACTAAAGTCTCAGAATGCTATGTGAACTCGGGGCCTAATGAATGAATAACTAATTTTATGATGATCGCCACCATTATTTTTGGCCTCTCTCAAGATAATGTAATCAATACTAATTGCGGTTGTCTACAGTAATTTGATAGCCGGTCATCAATGACATAGTCTTTATCACCTAATCGTTCTTGGCAACGTGAAGCACTCCATTAAATGGAACAAGTTTATTCTTGGAATAGCTGGCTTATATTAATGGTCAGGGGGGATGTGGGGTCTATTCTGGGAATTGGTTAATAGAACATTGATGAACTCTAAACTGAAAGAGATAGAACTGTTCAGGGATTCGGTTAACGATAACGATTCGGTCGTCGGTAGTGAATAACTTTGTTTAAACTTGAAAAAAGCGCAATAGCAACTGCCATAAAGTATTTTTGCGCTATACGAATTGAGACTTATTATTATTATTATTATTATTATTATGTGCATAATTGGGCTGTCTGATCCGGCCTTGGAAGGGAAAATAGTTCATTGGGTTATACGAAAAGACCGGTATCGGATGTAGAATATGTATAGAAACAAACCAAAATAAAATCAGAAAGGTCAATTATTGTGCACATTGCGTGGGGCTACCGAACTTTTGTTTCGTCAAAGTTAGACGAGTGTGGGGTGGTCGAATAGTTAACTCCCTCTCTCCCTCTCTCCCTCCCTCTCTCTCTCTCTCTCTCTCTCTCTCTCTCTATTGTAAGCAAGTTTTATTCTGTTTGTAATAAAGTGCCTTGCCGGATCGAGTGACGTTTCACATCTAATCAAGTACCATTGAATTTCAAATCATGTACCCTTAAAGTTCAAATCAAGTATCGTCCCAGTTCTAATCAAGTAAAAGTCAAGTACCGTTTCAACTCTAATCAAGTACCGTTCCAGTTCAAATCAAGTACCATTCCAGTTCTCATCATGAGTAGCTTTTGTTTCTTGGAACCTACTGTTCCAGTTCTAAGCAAGTACTGATCCAATTCAAACTAGTATTGTTCCAATTCTGAGCAAGTATTGTTCCATCTATATCTAGCCAATCAAGCATACTAGAAGTGATCGGATTTAATCGAGTACTGATCCAGTTCTGACCAATTACTGATCCTGTTGAGAATACTAGTACATTTCATGTTCTGGCCAACTTCTGGTCCAGCACAATTTAGTACCAAGTACTAATCCAATTCAATCTAGTAGCGCCCCAGTTCTGATCCTATTCAGTATAGTACAGTTCCTTTAATGACTAACTAATGGTCCAGTTCAATCTAGTACTGTTCAAGATCTAACGAAGAACTGGTCGAATTCAATCTAGTACTGATCGAGTTCTGGCCCAGTATTAGTCATATAGTAGTATACAGTACACGTAGTACAGTTCCTGTTCTGACCAAATACCAGTCCAGTTCATTCCAGTTCATTCTAGATCTAACCAAAAACTGATCAAATTCAATCTTGTACAGTTCCCGTTCTACCCAGGTACTGATCCTATTTAGTAGAGTACAGGGTCCGTATTCAAAGGATATCTCAAGTCTAAGATAGTCACTTAACTACTAACTTTCACTTAAATATACGTAACTTCCTGTAAGTTAAGGGCAATTGGTATTCAAAGGCACTGTTAAGTATCAAATTTTCCCTTAAAGTTAAGCTGCCTTAACATTTAAGCGTTTGTCTTAAAGTAGTATTCAAAGGCCAGTTTAAGTGAGAAATACCCACTTAACTTTAAGTGACCTATGGGAGGTACCTTAAAGTTAAGTGAGATTATAATGCCTTCTTTTAACGCTGTAGAACTTGTCCCGTAGTGTCGATTTTAACATTTAAGGGATTCAGATTGAAACAAAGACAATGTCGCCGAGCGTAGCAGGCCTCAAATTTCTTTTTTCGTCGGCAGCTTTGATGTCGCGGTGCCATAAAAGAGTAAAGGGTTATTACCAGCGAGATAGTTTTAACTGGATATTTTTTCCGATCATATATCATGTTCGTATACATGCTTAATCATGTGTCCACGATAAGATTGTTATATAATAAAGTTAAATTCATTTGTGATGACATGGCTTTATAAAATTTTAGAAATTTTTTATACTACCGCTAGAAACAAAGCATGATTTATTTTTTTACAGCTCATTCCCATATAGACATAATCGGTAGTATTTATTCAGGTAAAATATAATGCAACATGCATCTTTCGTACACACAATGTGCCGTCAATCTAAAATGTCGGTAGTTACACAATGTCTATGAATTTCTAAAATGTAGGTAGTTACACAATGTCTATGAATTTCTCAAATAATAGATTTATATAAAAAAAAACACTGTATGATTTGTCCTGTCTAACTTAGAAGATAAATGTCATTGTGCATGGCTAATCTGTTGTTTTCTATTCGTGTCATAAATAATTAAAGTTTATAATATCCATCATTATACTACCACTATTTATTCTAATGTATTGAAATGTAATTTTTTTAAAAAAGTCTATGAAAACTGAAATTACGGCAAAGGATGCACACTATAATAATTTATCCAAAATTATAATTATACTATTTTCATGCGTTACAATATAATATTTCGACAAACATTTTATTAGTAATGTAAACTAAGAATTTAATAAAATATGCGATGCTCTTAAGGGGGCATAACTTGCTTGCAATGATATAAATTCGTGATTTTTGGCAGTGGAGGGTATTCCATAAATTGAAAATTCATGCTATTTGGCGAATGTCAGTTTTCCATAATTTAAGTGTGGAGTTAAGTTTTCACACAGCCAAGCATATGTTAAATAGAGCCTTTGAATACCGATTTAAGGTTAGACACTTGGTTAAGTTGAAAAAGTAAGTATTTTTACTTAACTTTTAGAAAACCTTTGAATACGGACCCAGTTCTTTTTCTGGCCAAATACCAGTCCAGATTAATCTAGTACTGTTCTAGATCTAACCAAGAACTGGTTCAATTCAATCTAGTATGGTCCTCGTTGTAATTAGGCCATATTATTCAGTATTCTTGTTCTGACCAAATACCAGTCCAGATTAATCTAACCAAGAACTGGTTCAATCTAACCAAGTACGGTTTCCGTTGTAACCAGGTACTGATGCAGTTAGTAGGTTATCAGTAGATATATTAACACGGTATTCACCTGGTATATATATATATCTATCAACTGGTAACAGTACTCAGTAGAACTCATGTTATCACTAGATACACTCACCATCTTATTTACCGTGGGGGTTGGGATGGCCTAGTGGTCTAGAGTGTCGCGCTTCCTCCTCTAGCTGGCCGGCTGTGGTTTCGAGCCCTGGTGTGAGCGTATGTGGCATGGAAATAGGGGCGCCTTCTCAACCTCCGGTTTCCTCCCACTGCTAAAGACCCATACGCGCAAGCGAAATATTGAAATAAAATTAAAACCATATGTTAGTCCTAAAATAACCTAGTTGTGTTGAGTGGACGTTAAACCCCATTTCTCTCACTCAATCGTTAACATGCATGTTCATAATCTTGTTGTTTATTTATTGTAAACTTCCCCTGAACATGGTATATGAAAGTGTGCCACTTGATATATGCTGTATTAATAGCCTACTATATATGGGGAGAATGGTTAAAGCGTGCGCATTGAATCCGAAGATATGTCATTGAGTCAAGTGTTTTGGTTTCGAGTACTGGTTGTGCGTGACAAGGAGTGTCCGTCTGTCCAATACTGTGGAATTTCTCCGGGTCACCAGGTTCCTACCACTCTTAAAGGGGTCTATATGCAAGCGCCAATCTCTCTCTCTCCTTCGCTCCCCCGCTCTCCCCCCTCCTCTCTCTCTCTCTATTAATCAAATCACATCCAGTCTTGACGCTGGTGTTAAGTTTTACTGATATAATTTATAAATTGCAACATTTAGCATAAATTGCAACATTTAACTCTAACGGACATATCTTGGTAACGTTAAATTTATTACAGAAAACACTACAGAATACTTTTTTTCCTTTAGAAATATTAGCATAAATCTGTAGGAAAAATTTGCACCACAGAATGTTCAGGGCCTTTATTTCCAGCAACAATCTTTCTCTCTGTTAAAGTTAACGGATGGTTAAAAGATAACGGAGCTTTGAGCAACCGGCCCCTGATCAATGGCGACAAATTAGTCTGAATTGCCTAGACTTATTACTCCGCTAATGGCTGCGTTATTTGGTATAGAATCAAGTCTAATGTCGTGTGGAGTTGATTTATTACCATTGATCGAGACTATTGACTTCGTTTACATCATAATGTACCATTATATAACACAGGCTGAATTAATTGGTGTCTTTAATCGAGGCTAGTCGTCTTTTTTTTTACTATGACTGTAAACTTCTTCGCTTCCAATTTGCATATGGAGTCCATTTTATGAGAATTGATCCACTATGCGACTTCGGTTTTCTATAAATGTATTCATGAAGCAGCGTGGTAGAGTACTTGTCAAATACCCAACGGCGATCTAATTAAAATATAGATCTATACTTCGTTTCGTTTTTTATACTTTCGAAAAGTAGAAACGAAATTTTGAACTTTAAAAAACAAAACGAAATTGGTCTTTTAATCAGATTGACCCTACGGTAAATTCCTGAATTTATGTTGGATTTCTTTATATTCATGATTTCTATTTTTTATTGTCGCTGTTAGCTGTAGTGAACAATGGAACAACAATGTGTGTTGTGTATGCTTATCATTTTGATTGAAGGATTGTCAAGAGTAGGGGGCCACGAGGCGGGGTGGGGGTGAGTAAAAGAATTGATCCCGATTTTGACCGAGATGATACCGAGGGAATATCCAGGGTGGTTTTCCTGTGTTGTTGGTGCACTACGGAGCCTAACACGGAGCAGTGTCTAGTCATCTGGATGAGGCGAAAAACCGTGCACGTAAAAGACCCCTTGCCAGTTGGAATTCTAAGTATGCTTAAGGCCGCAGTACCCACATTACATCCTGCTTGGCGTATATGTTTTAGCCCAGCAGTCGATGCAGAAAGTAGGACGTTAAACCCCATTTCATTTTGTAATTTTATTGGGAGCTGTAAATTACATTAACAACAGAATGCTTGGAGTATCTGAATACAAATAAAATCAGTATTAAGTGTCACGATTTTAATCTTTAAAAATTAATTTTGGTCGTTCGGGTTTTTTTTCTGTGAAATGTTTATAGCTTTATTTATCAATTTATTATTAATATCTTTTAATCCACTTGTCACGTGACATGATTACGTCATGATATAGGCCGACAAATCAGCTTTGGACCTGTTCTAACTGGTATTACAACCTCTGTACGATTGTTGTCAAGTCATTGTGGCTTATTTGGATAGCTTTCACTAATATGGAAGATGTTTTGGTCTAAAAAAAAATTATGTGATTTTTACGCACTTTAAAGGCACCCTTTAGCGCTGAACAATAACTAATGTTTCAGGGAGACAGAGGCTGATTTGATGATTAAAAGCGTTGCGGTATGGCCATATGAAATGCCCTACTCTTCTGCTCCGACTGGGCTAATGAAGACGAGGATATGGCCCGGTTGGAGCAAAAGGCTATTTTTTATAATTCCTATACTGTCATACGTTCTTTTACGTTGGTTTTCTCTGGGTCCTTCGGTGTCTGCTAAAGACCCCTACGTGCAATGAATGAATGAATGAAATGGGGTTTAACGTCCTACTATTATGCACCTAACCTGGGCTAATGGAAGACGGACATAGCGAATTATTGAAATAAAATTGAATCACGTGCGTGTTAGTCCCGAAAAGACCTAGTTTGTATCTCTCACAATTAAGGGGCCCTGTTGTGCCAATCTTAGCTTTGATCATACTTAAACTCTTGTCCATCAACGAAATCCCTATGTGATCTTAAACAATGGTGTTCCTTTAAACTGATGCTGTGTTCACACTAGCCTTTTAATGCGCATCGAATGCGCATTAAAGCCTTAAGTCGCTAAAACGCGTCACACTCAATGCGCATTAAACCAAAACTAAGCCGCTTTAGCGAAACCGCATTTCTAATGCGCATTGGCTGAAGCGATATAACTGACGCGCATCACAATTACAAGTGTGACCCACTTTAATTCGCGTTAAGCGTTGAGATCGAACAGCGCTTGCGCAGTGCAGTACTTCCGTTTTATCGCATGGGGAAAGCTGTTAATGCGCATTGAGTGTGACGTGTTTTAATGCGAATCGAAAGCGGTTTAATTTGTAGTTTGACGCCACCCGTGGTAACGAAAGCGCCTTCCGTAGGGCGTTTTACGGAAAGCGGTTTGAAAGCGCATTAGGTGTGAACATAGCATGAGACCCAAAATCAATCTGAACACTGCCCGAGGTTTCTATAAACGACTCAAAATGAGCGAGCCGAACTAAACACTGTCCGAGGTTTCAATAAACGACTCAAAATAAGCGAGTAGAACTGAACACTGCCCGATGTTTAGGAAAACAACTCAAAACTTAACCAAATGACTTGAAAATGTTTTTCTTTATCTCTTAGAACTGATAGGCTGGTGTATTTTTACGGAAATTAATTTATTTCAGAAAAAAGTACTCCATTTCCTTCTCGGTAACGCCAATTCCATCCACTTCTAGTATGAATATAATCTTAACAGACATCAAAGGATTCCGAAGTTTTGATATTTTCATCTTTCGGGAATTAGTTTGAGTTAAAAGCATGTGTATAAAAGATTTTACCATGATATATATACTGTCCCCAGGGTCTATACACTTATTCTCGTTTTCACATCAAACGTATTTTATATTTCATCTAAAATGTGCTGATGATCATTCTGACTGCCATGTTTCCGAGGTAGGTCTACTAAGTTTGTCTTCCGCCACATGGTAACACGTTGTGATAGGTTCTACAGTCTTTTTGGCATTTTTTGCGATATGTCTCATACAAATCCAAATGAATTGAAATGTGGTTTACCGTCCTACTGTTCTGCCCCTACTGGGATAATGAAGACGGGCTGAATGGTTAACACGTGCGCGCTGTATCACAAGGTCTGTCACAGAGTCAATTGGTGTGATTTCGATCCCCCGGTTTTATGTGACAAGCAGTTAGGTCGCCTGTCAAACCTCGTGGGTTTTCTCCGGGATCTTCGGCGTTTCCAACTGCTCTATTGTCAAGTTGTTTTTTGTTTACGTGCAGGCCATCAAGAACACGAGGTTGGATATTATATAGTGAGAACTGTCAGCTCTTTATCTAATCTCCCATAAAGTATCTGTAATAAAACATATCTATGGAGATATCTTGGTTTAAATAACCGTAACTCAAAATCCTCAAAAATCTTCAACATCGAAAACACAAATTATTGGTCAATTTAAATCAACATTGGTAATGTAAGCTTACCGGGAAAAGATGAGCTTCTGATATCCGATATTTAAGATAAAAAGATTTTTTTAACATCGTGTACCATAATGCGCTTCAGCCCCAGTTATATTGAGAGACTCGAGGGACGAGGCTAGACACATTACATCAAACCAAACGGCCGTATGTAGAGTGGAATTACCAGACGCTAGAAATTTGCACCCGATTGAGATTGCTGACTTGCTTGTGTCGCCGAACATAACTGATTTGAAATTGGACTAAAAACGGAAACCATTGAATGTAAATCAGTTTATATACATTCACATTACAGTATTCTATGCGTTGCGAACCACTTTTGTGAATTTCCAGGTCCCAAATGTTAGCGATTTAGCTCCTTTAATATAACAGATTTATCTGAATAGCGTTCTTGTTTATGTACCTTTATATTGTGGATTAACACCGTAGATTTAAAAAAAAACTGTTCCCACACGTGAACACTAATAGACTAGGTTAAACTGACTTAACCTTTCTAACTTGTACTTAATGACATCATTTCCGATTTCGTTCTTTCCATTCATCACATACAAACAGTCGTATGGGAGTCGTTTTATAAAAGCTGAGACTCAAACAACGATCAGACAACGACTAGACAAGTGAAATAAAATGAAATGGGGTTAATCGACCTACTGTTCTTCTCCTAATGCAGTGGGCTATGAGTGAAACTTTGTACGGACAGGGGCACTAATGCCTACTCTTATTAAATGGAATTAAGTCAAAGGTTATTTTACGTGCACTTCAATTAGATAGATGGGGGGAGCGAGAGAAGGAGGGAGAGAAAAAAGTCCAATCGACACAAAATAGGTCATTTCGGGATAACGTGTGGTTTTAATAATTCGCTTGAGAAAACCGACGACCCTACTCCTTGTCACGTACAAGCGGATATTCGAAACCACGGCACTTTACTCAATGACAGACCTTATGGTTACACACGCACGCTTTAAACCCCTAGATCATCTACCTGCCCTCCGGGTCCCCGCGCCCAAAATGACTGGTTATTTTGCTTGCACGCCAATATGTACATGATTTATCGTACTAGGAACACTCTGTTCGAAGAAACATTTCTCGAAATCACGTGTAGTGAGTCCATCCATTTGCTTTAAGTTAGATGAAATTGGGCTAATGAAAAGGGTCATACGCCATGAAGGGAGAAACTTTGCCCGGACAGCGACACTATCGTCTGCACGAATTCCAACTGTCAAGGATTATTTTATGCTACACTAGACCTCGATTTTTCGTCCCATCTTACCGACTGGACGTTCACCACCACGGAAAAGGGAGGGGGGGTGTCACACCTTTCTCGGTCAACGCATGGATCGAACACGGAATCACCTGGTTCGTGAGCCAACATATCACTGACTGGGCCACCATGATTCACAGTGTGTAAGCTACACGGTACCACGGTTTTTCGTCCAGAGATAAATGGGGTTTAACGTCCACTCAACACAACTAGGTCATTTCGGGACTAACATAATATGGTTTAATTTTATTTCAATAATTCGCTTGCGCGTAGGAGTCTTTAGGCAGTGGGAAGAGAACGGAGTGCCCGGAGGAAATCCACGAGGTTGAGAAGGCGCCCTACGCTCTCACCAGGGCTCGAACCCACAGCCGCATGCCAGAGGTGGCCGGCCAGCTAGAGGTCGAAGCGCGTCACTCTAGACCACTAGGCCATCCCAACCCCCTGTTTTTCGTCCAATCATAACCACTATACGTGGGTGGTCGCTTGTCGTGCCCTTCGTCCTCTACCGCTGACAAGGAGGAATCACGCCGGAAAATTCCGGTGAACTTTTCTTGGTCAACGCTAGACGTTCGGATCGGACGAAAAACCGAGGTCCCGTGATCACATTGGAGTGCACGTAAAAGATCCCTTGGCAGTTGGAATTCGATATAAGAGTAGGCCGTAGCGCCGCTGCCCGGGCAAAGTTCCCCTCATAGCACACTGTATGGCGTATGTCCGTCTTCCATTAGCCCAGGTTAGGTGCATAATAGTAGGACGTTAAACCCCATTTCATTCATTCATTCTCGGTCAACGCAGGCCCAACGTCTTACTCACTGAACAACCACGACTCCCTTTAAAACTTAGATAAGGTTATAATACCCGGATTAAACATTGTCATTATAATAACACCATTTATCGACATCAAAAAGAAAAGTCAGCCCTATCTATCAATGGCTTTATTGACAAAGGTTCAACGATAAAATATACGCAGAGTCACAATAACCCCATGTAGATATCTACTATCTATCTATCAGGCCTTTCATCTTCGGTATAATTTATTTAGTCGGTAAATACTAGAAATGATGCTCCGATGTCGAGGAGGCAGTAGAGGATGCCTGTTTGTGTTTTAATTTGTGTGTTTTGTGGGGTGCGTATTGAACGGGTCGTGTCTGTATCAGTGCACGGAAGACTTCTAGTGGTTGGTTAACAGAAGTTAGATTTATTTATGATATAATAGATCCTCTTCAGAGTATTTGTCCTCTTTTACCCTGAATTTTAAAGAGAGAGAGAGGGGGGGAGGGAGAAATGGGGTTTTACGTCCACTCGACACAAACTAGGTTTTTTCCGGACTAAGATATGGTTTAATTTTATTTGAATAATTCGCTTGTGCGTAGGGGTCTTTAGAAGTGGTCGGTTAAATGACTTCTAGTGGTTGGTTAACAGAAGTTAGATTTATTTATGATATAATAGGTCCTCTTCAGAGTATTTGTCCTCTTATACCCTGAATTTTAAAGAGAGGGAGAGAGAGAGAGCGAGCGAGAGCGAGAAAGAGGGGAGAGGGGGAGAGGGAGAGAGGGAAATGGGGTTTAACATTCACTCGACACAAACTAGGTAATTTCGGGACTAACATATGGTTTAATTTTATTTGAATAATTCGCTTGTGCGTAGGGGTCGTTAGAAGTGGTCGGTTAAATGTTTTCTAACTTTAAACAGAAGTTATACTTATGATACAATAGGTCCACTTCTCTTATACATACCCTGAATTTTAAAGAGATATTAGCGTCTTAGAAATGGTATGAAATAAAATGGGTTTACGTTTATTAACATACCCTGAATTTTAAAGAGATAATAGCGCCTTGTATGTCTACACGGTCGGTAAAAAGATTAACTTAAAATCTAGATATAATACCTTATGTTTATGAACAGACGCAGCTACTTAGGTCCAGATTTTGCCCGGATGGTGGCATTTGTGTCTGAGCGGGTGGACTAAGGTTTTTTGACCCATACGAACGACTAGATGTATTCCCTTGCCAGATAATTCGACACTGACAAAGAGTAAGCAAGCTGGAAATCTTCGACAAACACCATGATCGAAACTGGGTTTTCCTGGCTACTGAAGAGGGGGGAGCAGGATGAAAATTCTCGATCAACATCAGGATCGAACCTGTTTTTTCCTGGCTAGTAGCAAGCGTCTTACTCGCTGAGCCACTGTGGCTCCCTTGAAACTCAGACCCTTCGCCTCTGGTAAGGGCGGAGGGCGGAGGGGGGGTGGGGAAGATTGAAAATTCTCGGCCAACACCGGGATCGAACTCAGAATCTCCTGGTAGCTCAGCAAGCGGATGGAGGGGGGTTGGTAGTGCGCTGTATCATAATAATAATAATAATCGCGTCATTTTACAAGGGTAGCAAATTAGGCCTGAGGGCTTTTTCCAATTTGGCCCTGGCACAGATCGTGCGAATGATTTCGATCATTACTGCCTGATCGGACGGGAGACCGAAAATCCCTCTCACTTACAATAAAGTTCTTGCCCTAAGCTGGGATTGAACCCTCGTTGCATTGGAAAGAAGCCGCCTCTCTATCGCCACGGCTATCCGACCAGCTCTGTCATAGAGTCAACTGGCGTAACATGAGCAACGGGTTAGATTCGGGTGACCTTCTCTCTCTCTCTCTCTCTCTCTCTCTCTCTCCTTACCAACTGAAAGCATGTCTCGCTAAATCTATACAACAGGAAAGCTATTCATCAAGATTATGTTATCTTATCTGTTCCCACAGAAACCCTCAACAAAATACCATAAACTCAGGAAATACCGGGAAAAACACTCATGAAAGTTTGAAACCCCAGGAAACTGAAAGATGGCGGCGTGATCTTATTATCTCAGATAATCAGTCAATCTTATGTTGACACCGGTCTGGGAGATATCTTCACCAGCCCTCGCCATATCCTATTGTTATTACTAAATTATATTAGAGATTAATTTATTTAATAAAGCATGTCCGCGATTTTTTCTAATATTCGGGAAATTGGTCATTAATAATTTGTTTCTACAGGAAATTTCTATTGATAATAGTTAATCCGGCACGTGAAGAGGTGTCAGACAGAAAAACAGAATTATTACAAAACATTACAAGGGGAAAATATTAAAGGAGCACTGTCGCTTGTTGCGGTTTTGTTTGGTTTTCGATTTGAAGAATGTGTTTTGCAATTAGAGTGGGGCCACAGTGGCTAATTTGGTAAGACACTGGCTCACTGGAGGTTGGGTGTTCAATCCCTGCTTTAACAGAGAAAGTTCATCCAGATTTTCCGGCGTGGTTTCCGCTTGTCAGTGATGCAGGACGGAGGACCAGATAAAGACAACTGTAGTTTGGATGCATTGGCGTGTACGTAAAAGATCTATTGGCAGTTGGAATTCGATATTAAGAGAGAGAGAGAGAGAGAGAGAGAGAGAGAGAGAGAAACGGGGTTTAACGTCCACTCGACACAAAGTAGGTCATTTCGGGACTAACACATGGTTTAATTTTATTTCAAAAATTCGCATGCGCATAGGGGTCTTTAGCAGTGGGAGGAAACCGGAGGACACGGAGAAAACCCACGAGGCTGGACAGGCGACCCTACTCCTTGTCACGTACAGCCAGAGATTCGAAACCACGCCAGGTGACTCAATGACAGGCTTTATGATACAGCGCGCACGTGCCAAATACTTGACCATCCAACCTCCCGGAATTCGATATAAGGGTAGGAAATAGCGCTGCCCGGGCAAAGGTTTTGGCTCTTTCATAATGTACAATGTATGTTTAAATATAACATGTCAATGTGTTCTGGGTGATGACCCTTTAAGTAAGTTAATGTTTTGTTATTGAGCAGTGGTTAATATAATATATCTACATGATATACACAGAGATCATATGTTATTATAGATCATAGACAAGGGATTTAACCTGGGTTTAACATGCAGATTAAGGGATTAACAGGGAGGCATGTTTGTCATAAAGAATGAAAATTGATTTATTAATAAGTTCATCTTTACATATTTATTAGCTTAGAGTAAATAGGAAGGCGGGGATAAAACGATAACATATTTACTTATTTTGATTTGTCACGATGTCAGTACTAGAATTTGTTTAGTAATTGCATTGTCATTACCGGAAATGTAAAGGGATATAACGTAGACGACGTTTAAACAGCGAGGAGAAAAAACCGGCGTTTCTTGATTTAACAAGCGCGAGAGTACAGTGGGCCAGGGAGCGATTTTGACGTCATATCAAAATGCGTTGCGCAAGTGTCCAAGGAACAAGCATGCCAAGTGAGTGTCGTGTCAATCCCGAGGAATATCACTCCCAAGAACAACCAGATGAGAAGCAGGTTGGGACCAGACCCAGGTCCAGAAAAAATAAATAAAAACAGCATTGAAACATAAATTATGATCGTTTCTGGTGGGAGAGGGAGAAAGAAGGGAGATAAAAAGAGAGAAAGGGTGAGAAAGAGGAAGAGAGCGAGAGAGAGATAATGCCAACTCGACACAAACTAGGTTATTTTGGTACTAACTTAATGTTCAATTTTATTTCAACCGGGGAATCGAAACCACGCCAGTTGGCTCAAATACAGACCTTATTATATAACGCGCACGTGCTAACCTTTCGGACATCCACCCACAACCAACGCGGGGGTTGTGGGTGATGTGCGCTTTAATGATTTTGAGTAAAAATGGTGGTATCTGACATCAGCATAACCGTGGTACACAACCAACAGGATACAAACATATTTTGGGCTAAAATGAATCATTACCCAGCTATATACATGTAAATCGCATCACTTTCAATTGTGAATAAACACAGCAATGTCACCTTATAAAAAAAGAAAGTAGCAATAATAAAAGATGAATATATTTCTAAATAAGAACGTTATCATGAAAGGAATCGCGATGTCGCCATTGAGAGACAACGTTTGAAAATGAATCATCCAAAACAGGTACAACGTTTTCCGTTCGAAATCCAAATAATCCACTCGAAAATCAACCTACCACACAACATTTTGCATGATAAAAAAATAAATGTCTTTCATTCCCGAACTACTATCGGATATAAAATGTTTTATCTCTGGAATCAAAAGACGCTGATATTTCTTTAGATTAACAAGATTTCAAGAAAGGAATAAAAATATATTTTTTTAAAAAAAAGTTGAATTTTTGGGATATCTGGGAATTTTTCCAAAATTATTTTTCGCTTTTATTATATATAAGGACCGAAAAGAATGAAAATGACGCATTTCCGTTGATATCCAGATAACCGTGTGATTTCATTTCTTAAAAAACTAACAGAAAATTTGACTAGACTTTATTTCATTCAGACTGATTTTTTTAAAAAATTAAATTTCCTTTTAACACCTTTGGACAAAAGATACATTATCGACACAAGTATCAAAATGGCGCCGTATAAGTTTTGGTTAATTCTTAAACAAATATTTGCAAGGTTAAAGGATTATAAAGCCGACGTCTCGGGGATACAGTTTTGTTTATTTGACATTTGTGATTAAAACTAAAAAAACAACTTATTTTTTTAGTTAAAGATGCATTATGTAAAAGCTAGACCATAACCAACTCTTTAGAACATGAAAAGGGGTTGGATTGCCTAGTGGTCTAGAGAACCGCGCTTCGACCTCTAGCTGGCCGGCCACCTCTGACTTGCGGCTGTGGTTTATAGCCCTGGTGTGAGCGTATGTGGCATGGAGACAGGGGCGCCTTCTCAACCTCGTGGGTTTCCTCCGGGCACTCCGGTTTCCTCCAAGTGCTAAAGACCCCTACGCGCAAGCGATTTATTGAAATAAAATTAAACCATATGTTAGTCCCGAAATGATCTAGTTGTGTCGAGTGGACGTCAAACCCCATTTCTCTCTCTCTCTCTCTCTCTCTCTCTCTCATCTCTCTCTCTCTCTCTCTCTCTCTCTGGAATTGATTAGAATACTCTAATAACATATTTTAGTTCAAGATGCATTATGTCAAACCTAGAGCATGACAAGCCCATATTAAACCCTGTAGAACATCAGATAGCCGTGATATTGAATTGATTGGAAAACTGTAATAACTTATTTTAGTTAAAGATGCCTTATTTAAAAGCTAGAACATTACAAGACCATAATCAACCCTGTAGAAGAGTTTATTAGAACACTTGAATGATTAAACTTTAAAATAGATAATCGAGACTTTGTTCCGGGGGGAACCGGAGATAACTCACGAGACTGGACAGGCGACCCCCCCCCACCCTCTCGCGTTATTGAATGATGAAACTTTACAATGGACCATCTCTTGATCTAAATCTTACCTAATGCATCTTTAATAGATATATAGCGAGAATTAAGGGATTAGAAACGCGGCGCCATGCCTAACATTTTAATTGTGTAACCTATGATTAAAAATAATATATGTGTAGTTAAATTACGGGTTGGGGGCTTTTTACGTAAATTATTTTCCTGGTTTCAACTGAAATTATTTATGTCATAACTTTGTGGTAAGATTTCATCTCGGTCTTTGCATAGGCCTACACAGTGTCTTCTAATAAACGATAACCCTGGCGATAGAGAGGCGGCTTCTCACCAAGCAACGAGGGTTCAATCCCAGCTCAGGGTAAGAACGTTATCGTTGTAAGTGAGAGGGATATTCGGTCTCCCGTCCGATAAGGCAGGTTTCCCTCGAGTTCTTCGGTTTCTTCCTGCAGTAATGATCGAAATCATTCGCACGATCTGTGCCAAGGGCCAAATTGAAAACAAACCTCAGGCTTAATTTGCTACTCTTGTAAAATGACGAGATTATTATTATTAAAGCGACAAAAAATTCATATATTTAAGTTCATAGTTTTAACATGCCTCAATTGCCTATTGTAGGTCTTTCTTTAGGCCTGAAATGTTATCTAAATTATTAATTATACATTAATTCTCTAGACCATAATCAACTCATAATGCCATCGTTAGCCCTGTATACATTATACAAGCCTGAAATGTTATCTATAATTAGACATTAATTAACTTTTCAAGACCATAATCAACTCTCGAGGTGACTGCTATAATTAGGAGATTTAAATACGTTTTGTGGCTGATGCGGTTACCGTCAAAAAAAAGGATAATGGAGACTTTGTGTCTTATCGTAAAAACGGTTGTAATGGCAATCGAGGCTAGCCTATAATAATTGTATCAGCGTGAAGCAACATGACTGGAATTTTCAACATATTCTCTTTACATTATCTATTTTTTAACTATTATATCGAGAACTGTCAACTCTATATCTAATTCTTACATAGAGCCGCTTTAAGTTAATAATAATAATTATAATAATGATTGCGTCATTTTACAAGGGTAGCAAATTAGGCCTCAGGCCTTTTTCCAATTTGGCCCTTGCCACAGATCGTGCAAATGATTTCGATCATTACTGTAGGAAGAAACCGAAGAACTCGGGGGAAACCTGCCTGATCGGACGGGAGACCGAATATCCCTCTCACTTACAACGATAATCTTGCCCTGAGCTGGGATTGAACCCTCGTTGCATATTTTATGACTACCCTTACACTTAATAAAACATTAACTGCGGACAAGATAAAGGTACACACAGGCATTACAAAAAAATAAAAAAAACAACAATCAAATGAAGTGAATGGATCCAAGGCGTTGATTCATTTGTTCACCACTTCAAGGTTCAATTGAAATATTGCGTGACATTTCCTAAGTGTTTCCGATCATTCAATTTAATATTATTACAATCTTCATTGTCCAAAAAATAATGTTTCAATACATTAGTCTTTGGCAATTTTGTGGCTTTCTCTTAGTATAGCAGTTACACCAGTATTTTCTTTATTAGATTCTTCGTTGAATTAGGTTGGTCTTTGACAACTATTAAATTCCCATGTTCACATGCAGGTGTGGTCTTTGAGAATTCTGTGGCTTTCCGGTGAAAGTGTATGATACATCATACCTTCTAATGTATTAACTGTAGCGAGAGATAGAGATTGGGTATAACGTCTACTCGACACAAACTAGGTCATTTCGGGACTAACATATTATGGTTTAATTTTATTTTAATAATTCGCTTGCGCGTGGGGTTCTTTAGCAGTGGGAGGAAACCGGAGGACTCGGGGGGAGGTTGGATGTACCTGTAGCAGTTACGCCACATTTATATTCAATTCGTCTGGTTACACTTTTTATTGATTTTTATTTCGCGATGAGTTATCGATGATTTAGGGTGATAATTGACGTCTACTCACTTCCCATGTACATGTGTATATACGTGTGATCTTTCACAAACAATTCTGTGGCTTTCTGGTGACATGCAGTTTATAATATACATGAAATAAAATGGGGTTTCACGTCCTACTGTTCTGCTCAGATCGGGGCTAATAAAGACGGGTATACGCCATGCAGGTTAATTAGTCTTCGTACTGACAACACCTAAAGCATCAGAGCTCCATAGCTATCGACTAAATTTATCCTAGATAAAGTAGCCTAGCTAAGACTCCAAAAGACTTCTCAAATCCAGACAGACTACTAGATACTACAAAGATCATCTAGTCCAAAAGTAGATTTAAGGTTGTCTTTATCTTTTTCTTCACACCTTTACAGGGTATAAGGTTTACTTTCTTTATATTTTGCATTCTTCATCAGTCTTTCATTTTCTTTAATTTACTATTTTATTCTACTTTATTTTCTTTGTTTATTTTCTTTGTTTATCTTCTTTGTTTATTTTCTTTGTTTATTTTCTTTGTTTATTTTCTTTGTTTATTTTCTTTGTTTATTTTCTTTGCTTATTTTTACTTTTTTTTATTTTTATTTTTTTTTTTACTTTATTTCCTTTTTTTACTTTATTCACTTTTTTATTTACTTTTTTTACTTTTTTATTTACTTTTTTTACTTTATTTACTTCCTTTGTTTATTTTACTTTATTTACTTTAATTTACTATCTTATTTTATTTTCTTCAATTTAATAATTTACTTTAATTAAAGCTTATTTTCTTAAATCCTCATATTTTTCACCCCTAATATAATCTTTTTTTTTATTATTATACTTTTTACCCCCTTTTTCAGCTATATATTATATAGGATATACCACATTCCTATCTTTATTTATTTTTATATTTCTATTTTTTTATTTTTTGGTCATTTTACTTTTCTTTCTATCATCAACTAACAAAGAAGCTCAGTGTACAAGCCAACTGATTGAGCTCACCACAAGCTTCTTAAAACAATAACAAGCTAATTTATTTATATAACTAATAAGTCTGATAACTGTTAAGTACACTCATACAAGCAATAGGAACCCATAGTTAATTAGTATTAATCACACTGATTGACTAGCGGTTCTTTGTGGAAAGGGGTAACAACAGGTATATCAACTTACGTCATTAATTAATATAACCTTAATCAACACTGTTCATTCCCTCCTTTAGTTTTCGATTATATATTTCGGCAGCATAAGAACGATGGCGACAGAGGCTAGCTCACCAATGTCCATGGCTGACGCGTTTAACAGCAGCCCTGCACCAAAGTTCTTTCCTGCAGCAAAAAGGAGAGAGGAACAGACTCACGTCGTACTGGTGAGGCCACTGGAAGGCAAGTCCTTTCAAGGAGCCAAACTTACGGCAGTGGGGAAGGAACTTAAGAGTAAGTGGGGTATTACTAGCATACCCGACTTAAAGATAACTGTTTCAGGACAACTTAGACTTGCCTTAAAAAGTAGGTCTGAGATGGATCTGGCGCTAGCTCAGAACGCACTTCTCGGTATGACCGTGACGGTGTCCGAACCGATCACCTTGTCTATTGATAAGGTGGTTGTTCATGGGATACCGGCCGAATATACCGGGGAGGAAATTCTGGAAGATTTGACAGAGAGGGGGTACCAAGCTACCGAGGTATACCGGTTTAATGTGGCCCAGGGGAAGGATCAGGGAAGCGTCGCCCTGTCCTTCAAGAAAGGTTCCGCACCTGAGGCCCTTAAAATCGTGTACCTCAACCGCCGTACCCACCCCTATGTTCAGAGAGTGAGACAGTGTACCAAATGCCAGAAACTGGGACATACGGTTAAGTACTGTAAAGGAAAAGCCATATGTGCCCAATGCGGAGGAGAACACGCGGTGGCTGAGTGTAGGGTGGGTAGTAAAATTAACTGCTCAAACTGCAAGGGCAGCCACGCAGCCAACTCCCCGCAATGCCCAAGAATTCTAGCGACCAAAGCAGCTCTACGCCTGCAAAGCAAAGACAAACTTACCTTTAGGGAGGCAACCCAACAAGTAAAAAACAAGGAGAGGGAAGCAAAAGTAGTCAGAGAACCGGTGGTGGAACCAAAGCAAGCTCCAGCACCGACTCTCTTGACATCCGATGTAACCCCCACCCCTAAAGGTAAAGACAAGAAGAAGAAAGAGAAGAACATATCAACCAAACCTGCAGAGGTCAAACAGAAGACACCCAAGAAAAAAAAAGAGGAACCGAAAACGAAGAGTCATGAAGAACACTTCATTCCTAAATTTAAAACGGAAAGTGGCTTCATGAACTTCATGATCGAGTTCCTCAGGGTGGCCGTATCCAATGAGGACCAAACTACCAAGATGGAAAGCTTACTCGGCAAAGTAAGGACACACATGGTCAACGCCGATGTCCTGTGTGTCATGATTAACTCAATCAACATAGTAAAAAAAAGATCAAGAGAAGAAGACGACGACGAAGAAACCACAAAAAGTGATCAAACGGCAAACCTCGCACTCCGTAGAAGGATATCTCATGTTCGTCACTACAGCACTGGCGATATGCCCAGTTGCTTGCCGGTTTTAACACCAAAGACGAACACTAATGAGGTACCTCCTATGGAATGTGAAACGCCAATTGAACAATAAAAAGACAATACATAGAGGCATCCATCCGGACAGTCATCATGGCGGGCCAGGTTAAAGTTCTACAACTTAATGTTAATGGACTGGCCCCCAGATGTGCTGAGCTGAGAAAATACATCACACGCAACCCCAGGGATGTAATTTGCCTCCAAGAAACCAAGTTACTACCAACCTCGAAAGACATCTACATACCCGGATACACTTGTGAGAGAAGGGACAGACCAGGAAGTACGACACGTGGCGGCGGCATTGTCATCTATATCCGTGATAACCTAAATTATATTTCTGTTTCACTGGACGTAGAAGGACCTCTAGAAGCAATGGGCATAGCCATCACATTGAGCAATAATACGAATTTGACAATAGTGAATGTCTATGTACCCCCAGATGTCACGAAAAAACCAGTTGACTTCCAGTCACTTCTCGATCAACTTCCACAGGGCGAATCATTGTTTTGCGGGGATTTCAACGCAAAGCACGTCCTGTGGGGGTCGCCGAGGAATGACTGCCGGGGGACTAGCCTATGCTCAATAATAGAAGCAAACGACTTATGCATGCTGAACGATGAGAGCCCTACTTTTGTTGGAGGAAATGCCCCACCTTCGCACCTAGATCTCACGTTCTGTACGCTTGGTCTGGCAAACCGCTGCGACTGGCAAGTACACGAAGACGAAACACTTGGCAGTGACCATCTCCTGATAGAATTCTGCATTCAGGCCGTAGCAACCAGGGAAGTCTATAACGGGAGACCCAATTGGATTATGAAACAAGCTGATTGGGTTAAATTCCGTGTAGGCTGCCTTGAGTGGAAGGAAGAAGATATCATCGATACCAACATCGACGTGTACGCTACCAACATTACGAGCTCTATTATAGGTGCTGCTAACGACTCCATTCCAAAGACTTCTGGCGGAAAACCAAGGACTAGAAAACCATGGTGGTCACCGGAATGTCAGAAGGCGGTCAACGACAGAAGGAAGGCCCTCCGCCTACGAAAACGCCACTACAATGAAGCCAACCACCAAAATTACCTTAAGTTGAAATACGCTGCAAGAGACACCATAAAAAAGGCACAAAGTGGGCACTGGATGACATTCTGTAATGCGTTGAATAAAAACACGCAAACGGGTGCCGTCTGGAAGAAGCTGAACGCCATGAACGGGAAACGCAGATCATTCAACATACCAAACCTTGAAGATGGAGATAAGTATGTTACGAACGGCAAGGAAAAGGTAGATCTACTAGCAAAAACTTTTGCTGATGCAAGCAGAGACGAAAACCAATCACCAGAGTTTCTGAAGAGGAAGGAAATCTTTTACTCGCAGCACCCTTCATTAGTAATTGAATCTAATGAAGTGGCTGAACCAATCAACCTACCCTTCTCTGAGGGAGAGTTAAATAAGGCTCTTTCCCTCAAGAAGGATAGTGCGGCTGGTGAGGACAAAGTAAAGTACTCCATGCTCAAACATCTACCAAGAAACGCCAAGACGATACTACTAAACTTCTTCAACACATCCTGGCTGTCAGGAGAGGTACCTAAAGAATGGCGAAAAGCAAACGTCATACCTCTACTGAAAGCTGGGAAAGAGAAGAACAAGGTAGAGTCATATCGACCAGTAAGTTTGACATCCACACTATGCAAAACATTGGAAACAATGGTTAATATCCGATTACAGTTCTATCTGGAGAGCAATCGATTGATCGACGAAAATCAAAGTGGGTTCAGGAAAGGACGATCAACAATGGACCACTTGGTTAGACTACAGCAAGTCATGTCGCAGGCCCTTCTCTCGGGAAACCTGTTATGTGCCGTGTTCGTAGATCTGACCAAGGCTTTCGATTTAGTTTGGTTAGACGGGCTGCTCTTCAAGTTGGGACGTATCGGTATAACGGGCATAATGTTTCGGTGGATTAAAAGCTTTCTGAGCGATAGAAGGATACAGGTGAATGTTGGCAGATTCCTGAGTGCCGAGCAAACATTAGAAAATGGCACGCCTCAGGGGTCTGTTATCAGTCCCACTCTCTTCAACATCATGATCAATGACATTCACAAATCGTCCTACCTCGATTCTAAAACTAACTTGGCTAAATTTGCCGATGACAGTACCATATGGAGAAATGGGACGAGCTTCTGTGACCTACAAAAGAATATGCAAAGAGCCTTAGACAAATTCATGACATGGGCAAACGACTGGGGATTTAAAGTCTCGGAGAAGAAAACAGTCGGCATGCTTGTGAGCAGGGATAGAGGGATAAACAGAATGACTCTGTGTATGAACGGGAAAACCATCGAGTTCAAAGACCAAACCAAGTTCCTTGGCGTAATCTTTGACCGACGGTTGACCTGGAAACCGCACATCGACTGGACTGTAAATAGATGCTCCAAAATCCTAAACTTAATGAGAAAATTAACGGGCAGTACGTGGGGCGCCAATAGAGTTACACTAATGATGGTATATCGTGCTCTAATACGTTCTGTATTAGACTACGGCTCTTTGGCCTTTATGAACTGCGCGCCAACACTCTTAAGCAAGCTTGACACCATCCAATACAAAGCTCTGTGCATTGCGACTGGCGTAGGGCTCGGGACTAGGCGAGAGGCACTACTACAAGAAGTCGGGGAGTTGCCCCTATCCCTAAGAAGAAAAGAACTGGCGACAAGGTATTGGGTCAAGATATCACAACTAGGTGAAAGATCCCCAACATTTCTCAGTCTACAAAAGACAAAATATGTAAGAGATCCCAAAAAGAAAACCTTCAGCCAGGGTATCAGAGAAACGATCAAGGAACTACGACTGGGGGAGCTCGTGATAAATAAACACGACCCCCCAGTTGTCGCCCCCTGGACGCTCCCTATACCACTGGTCAATCTAGATCTACTACAGAAAACCGACAAGAAAAATAACCCCAGTGCTGCACGTGCTTACTCTCTAGAACATTTGGAAGACAACTGGCCGTCTGATGACTGGGACCATGTGTACACGGATGGCTCACGCAATCCTGAAAGGGGCACCAGCTCGTTTGGAATATACCTGCCAAACGGGGAACAGGGAATAAGCAGGAAACTGCCCAATAACTGTTCGGTGTACACTGCAGAGCTTGTTGCCATTCGTGACGCTATTTCATGGATCTCCCATCAAAAGACCGGCAAGTTCGTCATTCCAAGCGATTCTCTGAGCAGTCTGATTTCAATCCAAAATGACAACTCGGAATCAAGACCAGAAGTCATTTTGGAAATCAGGCAGCTATATCAGAGGGTCCTAGAGAAGGGAAGCAAATTAGAGCTCGTGTGGATTCCATCACATGTCAACATTAAAGGAAACGAGGAGGCAGATCGACTCGCCAGCGAGGGTCTCAAGGACACAGCTACACGCCGCCTCATAGACTACAGCACCACGGAAATCTACAGTATGGTCAAAAGACAGGTCAATTCAATCTGGGAATTAAATCTCGTTGAACTTGACACATACAGATTCCGACTGGATGACGAGATCTACACCAAGACAGCAACCAATCACCCTAGACGAGATATATGCAGACTCATATCGAAACTAAGGGTGAAAGAGAGGCTGCGAGACTACAAACACCAAGTCATCGTCTGTGAGTGCGGAGAAGAGTGTACCACCAACCATGTCCTGGTAGACTGCGAGGTTTACAAGGAAGAGAGACGGGACTTAGTGAGAATGATGGAGACCAATAACATACCATTCAACACTAAGAACCTACTCTTCCCTAGACCAGATCTGAAGCTACAAATCTTCGAAGAAGTCCACACCCTAATGGACACAGTTGGACTAAGTAAATTAGTGAAATAAGAAAGGGTCACGGCTAAATAAATTCTCCATACAACGTAGGATGGTTGAGTAAAAACGTCCTCACGAAGGAAGCCCAACCATCCTATACATTTATTTTAATTTATTCATTTTACTTTATCTTTATACTTTACTTTTACTTAAATTTATTTTATATTTATTTATTACCTTCAATTTATTTTTTTATTTTTTCTACTTATTTTTTATCTCAACTTATTTTTTTTTTATACGACGTAGGGTGGGGAAGTAAAAACGTCCTCTCGAAGGAAGCCCAACCACTCTACAACTTTATTTTAATTAATTCATTTTACTTTATCTTTACTTTACTTTAATTTATTTTATTTTATTTAATTTTATTTTCATTTATTACCTTTAAATTAATTAACTAATAAATTTTAATTAATTCATTTTACTTTATCTTTACTTTATCTTTACTTTATCTTTACTTTATCTTTACTTTATCTTTACTTTATTTTATTACCTTTAATTTATTTTGACTACAACTTTATTATACTCTCTTTATTTATTTAATTTTATATTAGTTTAATTTACTACTAACATCTACTAAACTGGCGGGATAGTGGAGTAAGCGGGAGTCATGATCAGATGGGCTCTGCATCTAAACACTATTCTGCCAAAACAAATACCAGTGGGATAGTGGAGTAAGGGGAGACCACGAGAAGACAGGTCTGGCACCTAAAAACACAAATCCCACAAAGAAGACATCTACCAATCCAGAAACAAAAGAGATCATCTACCAACGATGTGTTTTTATTAAATAAAGGGAAGAACTTCCCACTAAAACCTAATCCATGGCCTAAGGCCAAAATGGAAAGATTGCAAAATCATATTCTAAAAATCAGGAAGCAGCTTCGGCTCTCCTATGTCTTGTCTGTGATATCACTTAAGTGGAAGCAGACGTTAAACACCAAAAGAAGAAGAAGAATGCAGTGTGCTATGAGGGAAAGTTCGCATGGAAAGCGGCTCTGCAGCCTACTCTCATATCGAATTCCAACTGCCAAGTGATCTTTTACGTTCACGCCAATTTGTACACGGAACCTAGGGTTTTCGTCCCACCCAACGGCCTTAATGATCTTTTACGTGCATACCGATGTATACACGGGACCTCGGTTTTCGTGCCATCCGAATGACTAGACAACTGTCCTTGTCAGGTTCTCCGTGTCGGGCCCTCCGTACTGCACCACTAACAAGGGGAAACCACGTCGGAACATCCCGATGAACTTTCTCGGGGATCGAAAACGCGACTTTCAGCTTATCGAACAGGGGCCCACGCCCCACCCCACCCACCCCCTTGAGACAAGTTCTTAGTCCTAAAATCTCATAGATAAATGTGTACAGTACATATCCAGGCCCCGCGTTCACAAAGCAGTCTCAGACTGAAGTTGAGAATTTATTCAAAAATGTTCACCTTTGTTTAGCCCTTTGTAAAACCTTTGTTGTTTTTTTTTACTAAATACATCAATATTTTGCTTGAATCCACTACTTTGCCTATAAAGTTTCCAGGACTTCGAATTCTGTCTTATGGATTGGATTGTAAGTACTTGCGGGTTTTTTTTAAGGTACTAAATACATCAATAAGAAACTATGTGCTAAGATATTTCCCATAAACAGTGATTGAAAGATGATTAAACTCTTAAAGGGACAATAACACTCTAGCTGGCCTGACAGGTTCCAAAAAAAATAGCCTTAATCTAACTACTAGATGTTTAAGTGTTCTCCCTGTTGTGTAAATTATCCATTATAACCTATCTTACTTGTATGAATGAAATGGGGTTTAACGTCCTACGCTTAAGCACCGTACCTGGGCTAATTGAAGACGGGCATACGCCGCAGTGTGCAATGAGGGAAATTTTGCCCGGGCAGCGGCGCTACGGCCGACTCTTATATCGAATTCCAACTGCCAAGGGATCTTTTACGTGCACTCCAATTTGTACACGGGACCTCGGTTTTTCGTCCCATCCGAACGACTAGGCAGCTGTCCTTGTCAGGCCCTCCTTCTGCATCACTGACAAGGGGAAATCACGCCGGAAAATCGAGATGAACTTTCTCGGCCAATGCAGGGATCGAACACTCAACCTCCAGGCTAGCGAACCAGCGCCTTATCCACTTAGCCACCGTGATCCCTATATCTTACTTGTCTAGAGGGTTCGAAAATATGTTTAAATCCAAGTTGCATTTGAAAGTGCTCACGTAAGGCTTTTCAAAACATGTTACGGCATGTAGTTGATTTTTTTCAATTTTTCAAATAAGGTGTGTTAATATGAAATTTGTATCATTTATTAATTGAAATATTGTAAAATAGTACAATTTTATGACCAGAATAAAGATTGGAACATATTATTCAGTGACAACAAAAGTGGTATTGGGGCTTTAACTCAAGTCTGAGAATGCTTTGTGCACTCGGTCCCTGTTTTTTTTCCATTCACCTTAAGACCAATTAAATGCTAGAGGTTATATAAGTACACTCACTACACAAGACACCAAGTACATCTATCAATGGAAGAGGTCCGGGGCATTGTTCAGTCCAAACGACCTCCCCGGATTGAATAGATGTATGTATTACCTAGGTGTAAATTTATATGATAATAAAGGCAGGATGGGTTTAAAGAAATAGATTGAAATACGCGTACAAACATAATATAATGTAAAACCAACATTGCAATGTTTTTTTATCAATGGAAACTGTATCGCTACATTTTAAAAGGACCGTTTACTTATGTTGTTATACCATGTTTAGAATTGCGTAATATTACACGGGGCGTGCTTCATCCATTGTATATGATAATATACCACGAGAAATACGATATTATCTTACATAAAATGATTCAAATATAACAGACACATCGTATCCATGTTTAGATGAACGAATTTTTTTTCAATCCAAAACGTGTAATTAGTCCAATTTTTCATGAGATATGAATAGATTTTCACAAATATCGTATAAAGAGGAAAAAACTATGCAATACATATTTTTGTGTCGCTATTTATGATTTATATCATTTCTCAATCTGTCGACTAGTAATGGATTTGTTTTTATGTTGTTCGATGGGGAAGGCGTGATTAGTCCAATTTCTCATGAGATATGAATAGATTTTCACAAGTACCTTATAAAAAGAAAAAAAAACTATGCAATACATATTTTTAAGTCGTTATTTTCGATTTATATCATTTCTAAACCCGTCGCCTGGTAATGGATTTGTTTGTTTTTTTCGGTTTTTAAAGGGGAAGGTGGGGGTTGTCGAGTGGGCTAACCCTTGACGTCTGTTTCAAGTACCATTTATCGCTGAAGGTATTGAAGGTTCGCATGACCAGCCAGTGCCGGACTGGGCCCACTTGCCCACTTGCCAATGGCAACATGGGCCTAAGCCTCAAAAAAAAAAAGGAAAAAAAAGAAAAAAGTAAAAAAAAAGAAAAAGAAAAGGTAGTAAAAGAGGGGAGGAGAGGAAACAGGGAAAGGAAAGGAAATAAAAGCAGAAAGATAGATTTCGTTGGAAGAAACAAATTCTAACACCTGGTGAAATTATGCATAAATTCATGAGTTTAACCTCAAGATGGTAATTTACTGAACAGTGAATATCTATCATACTATCTGTACTGTTGTATATGACAAATTCTATGAATTCTTGACTATGGCAAGTTTGATTTCCTTATTCGTATTCGAGGATGTGTGATTAAAGTGCTCGCAGGTCACAATATATCTCCATCCGCTGCTCTGGCCTGAGGTGCTTGGAAAATGGGTTTGCGGCTGTCTATTTTTCCAAAAAATTTGGGGGCCCCTCGAGCGCTCGCGTCCCACGCACCTGCGGCGCTCGTAGGCGGGCTTGGCCCGCCATTTGCTCGTGGGCCTTGTCACAGGTATGGCAAGTGGGCCTTCGGCCCACCAGTCCGGCACTGTGACCAGCAATATTTCTCCCTGATATTGAAGGTTCGCATATCTACAAATATCGGATACCATTTATCATTGATATTAAAAGTAACAACGTAACTAATAATAAAACAAGACCAATGAATGAAATGTTGTTTCAGGGCACGTCAGTTTCAACCGGGTCATATTGCGCCAAACATGATCAAATTAACGAGACCAAGTACGAACAGTCCTAAAAAAAGGTATAAGCAAAATAGTGTAATCGGGTAAAATAGTGTAATCAGGCAAAATGGTGTAATCAGCATATGAACTGTTCAGCGTGTACAAAATACACGACGACAAACAGCGTAACATGTGCCCGGAAGCGTAAGCTTACCCTGCTAGCGCGCCACACCCGCCATAGCTGCATCCAAACTCTTAGACGAAATCTCGGTAAAATAACCATGTTTTTTTTTTTACAATTTGATCAATTGAAGCCATCTCTCCTGAATCATTTTCCGGTCTCATTTAGAGTTTTTGTAAAAAAAATTTAAAAAAAGGCAACCGGGCGGGGCGGTTATTTTGTTGTTCCCATCTTTTCATTTTGAATTCGTATAGCACCAATTGATTATTGAGAGACATTAAATTCTGGTTAATTGATTTAAAAGGGTGATACGATCACGCATGAAATATTCGATCACGATTGATCTTGGGTGTTCCGAATGAAAACCAATCGCAATGGGCGTAATAAAACCCGATCTGAACAGTCATAGCAATTTAAAATAAAGAGTCTTGAAATACCCCATACAAAATTTAATTTAATGAAGCCTTTTCAGGTAGGTTCTATATATTCAAATCCAACATTTTCTCTGAGAGAAACACCCAATTATATTGTATAGATTTAGGGAGGCCTGAAATCGGTGAAGCAATTTAGCCGAGTGTAAAACTAAAATAAATCTCGGAGACAAGAAAGGGGGGTAATTTATATTGTAAGAGCTGCCAGGGATGAGTTAACACGGCCATCTGTAAATTAATTCAGGCGTGAATAAGGTGATTTAATGATGATCCCCCCAATAGTTGGAGGCCTGTTACCTGAACAATAATTGTAACAAACTTAAAGATGTTACATAGAATCGGCAGTGCGGTCAACCGAAATTTTCAGCTAAATTTTAAACAGTAGAATGATGCTTCCGTGAGCACAGGTGCAGGGTGGTTTCGTACAATTGTAATGACGTCCGTGAATGTAGAGGAGGAGAATGGGCGGAGGCGAAGATTTATAGAAGTTTGGACAATTGTAACGTTTGATATCTAGTACACGTGGACATAAAATGAAATGAAATGAAATGAAATGGGGTTTAAGGTCCAACTGTCAGGACTGTAACTAGCTGAGAACCCCCTGCACCCCCCCCCCCCTCCTTAGCTATGGGCTTGTTTACTTTTCTGCAATGTGCTATGAAAAAAATTGTGACCGGACAGCGGCGCTACGACTATACCTCGCGTATGATGGAGGTGGGGATTTTCTAGGAATTTGGTATAAAGTACACTGGGGCGTAGGCGAAAAGTAGGAAGTTAAACCCCATTTCATTTCAAAGTTAACGAAATGTAGCCTACAACTGTCGTGACAAACACTTCTATAATAGAGATAGACTTTAACGTCCTCGCGACATACCCTAGGTCATTTCTGGACTAACATATAGTTCAAAAATTCGTTTGCGCGTAGGGGTCTTTAACAGTTGGTGGAAACCCACAAGGCTAGACATGCGACCCTACTCCTCGTCGCGTACAGTCGGGGATTCGAAACCACGCCAGTTGACTCAATGACAGGGTTTATGATACAGCGTATACACACTTACCAACCCCTGAAATCATACCGCAATCATTCTGTTTCCTGGGATTTAAAACTTCCATTAGGCCCCCCCCCTCCCCATGTGTATAATAAGTTTAAGTTTGAAATGTAATAACAGTTGGTTACATCCTTATTGAGTTATTGACACGTGTATAAATGATCGTGATGGGTGATGATCATTGAAGTGTATAAATAAACACGTGACATTTACCTGTATATTTCAATACACCTGATGACCTCACACTTGTATAATATATACACCTTTATACGTACCGGTGGGTTTCCTCTTGTCAGTGATGCAGAACGAAGGGCCTGGCAAGGACAGCTGTCTAGTCATTCGGATGGGACGAACAAACCTAGATCCCGTGTACACATTGGCGTGCACGTCAACGATCCCTTGACATTTGGAATTCGGTCTCAGGGTAGGCCATAGTGGCAAAAACTTCCCCCATAGCACACTGTAAGGTGTATGTCTGTCTTCATTAGCCCAGTCTTAACAAAACTGTAGGACGTTAAACCCCATTTCATTTTTTCCCTATAAGACGAGGATGATGAGGCCCAAGGATCCAGTCTACGGGTTAATCCGGCATGGATTATATGTTCGCGCTGTGATTGAAATCGTTGTTTTAATCCTGAAGTAATCGTGGTGATCCTATCAGAATAAGGTCTTATCATATATTGAGATCGGTCGTAGCAATCCTGTTGATCGTTTTGACGCCTTTCCAAAAGAATGAAGAATGAAATGGGGTTTAACGTCCTACTATTATGCACTTCACCTGGGCTAATGGAAGACGGCCTATCCGAAAGGACCTGCGCGTACCAGATCTTGAACTCACTAGAGTCAATCCTATCGTAAAGCCAGTCTGACACTTGCACGACTTTTGGCCACGATATTGTCATGCCCATCAGTGTCCACATTGACACGAACTTGCACGACGAGTTTACGCATAATTTGCGTATTATTAACGCACTTCCCGCATTGGCACGACGAGTTTGTGCAAATCGGACGGTGTCATGCCGACTCGAATCGTGCCAATGCGTGCCACGGAATGGTGCAAGTGTCAGCCTGGCTTAACATATCATCCAAGACAGTGGAAACCTAGTATTGAATGTCAAATTCTGTCTGAATTCAAGTAATGTATTTCTTGTCCATCCCCATAAAATGTAGTAGATGTGGTTGGATATTTTGATAAAGTACATAAAAACATTATTAACAAGTAAACAAGATAATTTAGGGGTAAAGTCGACCCAAGCCTTTATCTAAAATTAATCCACCGGATTAAGTAAATAGCCATTAGGCCTTTTCTTTGGATGTCAGTCATTTAAACATTAATTTTGTTTTCATCAAAATATCCATTAAAGGTCATTCTAGGGGTTTTCCGGTTTCTTCCCTGTGTAAAAGACCCCTATATTTATATACAAATTATTGAAAAAATATTGTACTAAATGTCTGTTTTAAGGGATCGAACTTATTTGACGATATCCGGTAACCGTTTCATTCTCAGAAAAGGGATTTAGCAACAGGCTAGGCCTATATTACTCCGCTCGGGAGAATTAAATGGCTTTTAACATTCCATTGGGTCGCCACATGGATCAGTAGGCCCGCCATTGAGTCATGTGGTTGGTTTAGCCGTGGGGAAGAAACCGGAGGACCCGGAGAAACGCCAGGAGGTTGGACAAGCCACACTATTCGAGGATACGAAACCGTTTAATCAAATGCGCATGCGTTAACCATTCGGCCACCCAACCCCCTTAACGCATACCCACAAGATTTGGAAAGTTGTTTACAATGACGTCATTGATACCCCTATATCTTTTTACCATAGAACTAAACCCTTAAATCCCTATTATCATCAAAAACCCATTTACACCGCGGTAAATACGTAGATCGGGTTTATCGGTGAAGCCTAATTGATAACCAAGGGCGCCACTCTCGGTGGGCTACCAACCTTTCTGAATGAAATATTGGTTTTTAAAGAGAAAACACAAGGATTTAATTTACTGTGTGTTAATCCGCGTGTAAATGAGAACTACTGTGAACAGGTTGTTTATAACGGCCATATCCTACCGAGAAGTCGGCGTAAAGGGTTCAAGAGAGAGAGGGGGGAGGGGAGAGAGAGCGAGAGAGAGAGAGTGGGGGAGAGAGATGGAGAGAGAGAGGTAGGAGATAGGGTTTAACGTTGACTCAAAGACATGTCTTATGATACAGCGCGAACGTGCTAACCATTCAGCCAACCAACCCCCTGTAAAGGGACCGAGGTTCTCTCATTCATCTATCCCCACTTATTGCTGTTTCCTTTTAAGCGAATAAAAAAGAAATGTATATGAAATAAAAGTTTTACGTCCGCTTCCACCGAGGTGATATCGCAGACGAGGTGACAAATCAATCAATTCTTTAAATGACATCTAGAAGCAAGGCGACAAATGTTCGTTCGTTTCTGGAGTTTAACTTCCACTTCCACAAAGGATTTTTATCGTAGAAAGGTTCTCTAATCCCCTCGTGGGTTTTCTCCGAGTCCTCCGATTTCCTCCCACTGCTAGAGAACCATATGCGCAAGCGATGTAATGAAATAAATTTTTTACTGTCGGAATGACCTAGTTTGTGACAAGTGGACGTCAAACTCTCTGCTGCAGAACCCTACGCACAAGCGAAGTATTACAGTAATCTCTACCTCTCTCTCTCTCTCTCTCCCTCTCTCTCTCTCTCTCTCTCTCTCTCTCTCGAGACTTCCTTTCCTTGGTTGTCTCTGATATAGAAGCAAAGTGAGTGGTAGTAGAAATTATAATAAAAGTGTATGCCAGTCCGTGGGGTCCTTGTGAATGAAAATCAAAACACTGCCAAGGTATATTCTGTAAAAGAAATCTTTAAACTCATTCAACAAAATGTCTCGTTTGTTGCTGGGCGTAGTAATAATGATGGGCGTGAAAGGGCTTGTGACAATGCAACTCTTGGTAGGGGGTGGTTAACTGGTTGACATAATGAAAACCCTTTTAAAAAAAGACAATATTCTTTTCAACAAAATGGCCAAGCATGTAGTAAACATATACAAATATTTCTGGTGAATGACAATGCGAAACGTGGTAGGGGGTAAATGGCTCCGGTGCAAAGGTCAAAACTATTCAGAAAATATTAAACACTTTCTTGCACAATTTGTAACGATGGTGTCGTCGTTGATATGCGCGACGTTAAATAAAAAGTATACAGCATTGTCTAAGGTTATTAAATACCAAATCAAGACGAACAAAATAGAACGTTGGGGGTTGCGTGGGCTAGAAATAAAAATAAATAAAATGAGGTTTAATATAACGTCGTACTGTTCTCTGTCGATAGGGCTAATTAAGGCAGACATAGTGAACAGTGTCATATGGTGACAATTTTGCCCGAACAGTGGCACTACGGTCTATTCTTATACTGAACAACTATACATTGTCCTAATGGAATGGGTTTTATTGTACCAAATAGATGATTGAGTACGACCGTATGCCATGTCCAGACCGCGGTGCCAACGACCTACCTTATTCCAATTCGAACCACCCCGGGGGTAGGTAGACAAGTGTTTTCAGGCGTGTGCGTAGAATCATAAGATCTGCATGTCATGGGGGATAAAGTCGTGTGGGTTCGATAAGATTACTCGCTTGTACGTGACAAGGGGTATGGTCGTCTGGCCAAGGGGTATGGTCGTTCTCTCCCATCTCTCTCATATCCTCTCTCTCTCTCCCTCTCTCTCTCTCGCTTTCTCTTTCTCAATATGAGAATAGTCGATAGTACCGTTGCCCGGGCAAAATTTCTCCTAGTACACAGTAAGGCGTATTCCTGTCTTCCGACCCCATTTCTCCCTTTCTCGCTCTCTCGCTCTCTCTCTCTCGCTCTCTCTCTCTCTTGGCATTTAAACATTAAATCTCTCTCTCTCTCTCTCTCTCCCTGTTATTTTTAGGCTCGTGTCCTTACAATTGACACCTTGGTGGGAGGTATATACAGTATAATAGACTAGACACTCTTTATTCCTAATGTTAATTATTATGGATTGAAGATAATATAATTGATATTATTGTATATACAGGTAGACATATTATATTAAACTTCTTTCCTTTATCTATTCATATATACAAGTAACTACGTCACAACTATGATATAAGCTTTTAAAGTACCTATGTAAGTCTACTTAAGAGTGTCTGCCACCCTTTTTAAATGCCCTTCAAAGGTAAGAAACAAACAAACGGTATTTTCCATAACAGCAATATATACTTTTTAAATTGGCTGGTCTGTCTTAACATATATAGTGTTATATTTATATATTTAAAATATATACGGAGTGGCCACACGCGTGTGCTTTAATTCATGAGATCTGTCATTGAGTCAAGTGGTATAGTTTCGACCCACATTTGTACGTGACTAGAAAGGGGGTCGGCTGCCCATCCTTGCTGGTTTTCGCAGGCATCCCCGGTTTCCTTTCTTCTAAAGACTCTATGCCGCTTTGATTGTTATCTAATAAAACTGATAATCCCGAAACGACCTAGTTTGCGCTGGTTGACATAGACCCCGTCCCTCCCTCTCGCTCTCTCTCTCTCTCTATCTCTCTCTCTCTCTCCTAATATGGAGTTAAAACATGGTATGTTATAATTATTTATAAACCTCCATATTTTTCAATTGCAAAGTTAGAAAACTCTTATTCTGAAGTTTATTGAATACTTAATTAAAGGGTCAATCCCGATAATGTTTTTGAGAATAAAACTGTTTAATTTTGTGTTAAAATCCATTAAGATCCCCTACCTTAGGGCCGAGCAACTATGTGATACGTTTTCAAACAACTTAAACCCACCAGTCTTCATCTTGAAATGGAGTCCGGTGTCCCAAACTGTATTATGCTGTGATTTGATAAAAAATAATGTGACGGTAAAATTTACCTTTTGCTATCAAGTACAGCACATGAACCATTCACCGTGTCGACCTCTAAAGGAACGGGAATCGATTATCGGGTCACCCAACAAAAGAATTGACCCCAAATCTTAAAAGGGTTACGTATCCGGATAAGCTGTTTTAACACTCACGTCCAAACAACTCAATATTTTGAGCTGAAATTTTGAGTCAGGGTATATACACCATTCTTTTATATTTTGGCGTTTAAATTTCATACGTACTCGGACTTTTATTTTATGACTCTGTTCTATTCGGGACTGTCCCTTTAAGGTTTGTTTACAGTAAGCCACCAACAGAGACACAAACAATGATCATTATTATAGAATATTACAAGTAAATTGTATATCAGAGCTTGAAAACTGTTTGAATTTATAAATATTTAACAATTTCTTTATGACGACAAAAGATTATGGTTTGGGCCACTTTAAAGTGCATTGAAAAGTTTGGTGTCATTCGAATGAAGCTCCCCTTGTCAGTGTTGCAGGACGGAGGATCTGGCAAGGACAGCTGTCTAGTCGTTCGGATGGGTTGTAAAACTGAGGTACGATGTATACATTGGCGTGCACGTAAAAGATGCCTCGGCAGTTTGAATTCGATATAAGACCATAGTGCCTTGGCAAGATTTCACCCAGAGCACACTGTATGACGTATGTCTGTCTTCATTAGCCCAGTCGGAGCAGTAAGACATTAAACCCCATTTCATTTCATTTCGAATGAAGAACATGGCCTAACCTTATAAATGATATCTGTACCTGATCACTATATATAGACATTATCTATAATACACACCTATATACAGAGAGAGAGAGAGGGAGAGAGAGAGAGAGGGGGGGAGATGGGTTTAACGTCCACTCAACACAAACTAGGTCGTTTCGGGGCTAACAGATTGTTTCATTTTATTTCAATAATTCACTTGCGCGTTGGAGGCTTACGTAATGTGAGGAAACCTGGGGGACATGCGACCCTCCTCCTTGTCACGTACAACCGGGAAATCAGAACCACATCGGTTGACTCATTGACAGACCTCATGATATAGTGCGCACGTGCTAACCATTCGGCGATCCACCCAACACCCTCACCCACACCTATATTATACAATGACACTACGTCACATATTAATAAATTACCTAATCTGATATATATATATATATATACCTCCCATGATAAATTTAATATAATATCCATGAAAGGAAAACATGTAACCCCGTTTTACATCATATGACCTAAAATAGTTGCATGGTCTCGCCTACCTTATCGATAAAGACCAAATATGGTTTGATGTCACATGCCGCGGTTGTATATTTATATTTATTTATAAGTCAATCACAAGACTATATAACCTTAAATAGATACCTATAAATAGGCGATGTCACCATAAACAAGTCCCATGTTTGGAAAGCTAAAATATTTTCTTCAAATAAAGCTTAGTAAACTAGAAGATGGCTGGAAATGATATCAGGCATTGCCATGGAAATATAAAATTTGATTCCTCACACAAGATAAAGCACCATTGGTTGGTTTCTCGACCAATTAGGATTTCCCGAAAAACTGAAAATACTGTTTTATATCCGATGGTGTTTGTATTGTTGTTATAATGGTGTCGGCAGAGCCAGGTTGACCTTGTGGGGGAGGGGGGGGGTCTAAAAAATAAGAGTAGGGTTTAGCGCAGCGGTTCCCCTGAAATTTTTAAAATACATTTACAACTTGTAGCAAACCACGTTAATTGGGGAGAGGGAAAAGGGAGAAGGGAGAAGGGAGAGGGAGAGGGAGAGAAAGAGAAATGGGGTGTAACGCCCACTCGACACAAATTAGGTCATTTCGGGACTAATTCATGGTTTAAATTTTATTTCAATAATTCGCTTGCGCGTAGGTGTCTATAGTAGATGGGGGAGACCGGAGGATATGGAGAAAAACCCACGAGGATGGAAAGGCGACCTCACTCCTTGTCACTGCCAGATAATCGAAACCACGCAAATTGACTCAATAACAGACCTTATGATACAACGCCCATTAATTAAAATGTCAACCCTTTTTTTAAAATTTTAAAATGCTGAGACACGGTAAACATTTTAGATAAAATTCAAATTTAAATTATTAATCAGCCGTAAATAAAGTATATAATAAAATCAACACCTCTTTCTGTATATAGTCAATATTAAAGGGACACCTCCCTTGTTTATTTTATGAAATATACATGTTATTGACTGCTGATTAAAAGTACATGTACGACGGTTAAAGGTGCTTTCCCAGAAAAGTATTTATTCGGTGGTTATTTCCAATAATCGCCTGTCAAACCTCGTGGTTTTTTTCAGGTTTTCCGATTACCCCCCCCACTGCTAATGACCCCTACGCGCAAGTGTTGGTCCCGAACTGACTAGTTTGTGTCGAGTGGACGTCAAACCCCATTTCTCTTTTTCCAATAACAGTATGGCAATTTTGGTATATTATAAGGAAAGTAGAAACATCCAATCTTACTAGAGAAATACTTCATCCCCCGAACACCACCCATGAGGCTCATACGGGACAATAATATACAGGTTTCCCTAATCGTCAACCCGGCGATAAGGGATGTCTACTAGAGTGACGTCAAAGCTAACACGAGAAGATCCCAGCGTTAGTGAGCGCTTCATATATGTTTTGATACAAATGATCGTAAACTTGAGATACTGGGACAAAATGACCGTTTTTAAACAATCTTTTATAGCAGGGTTTCTCTCACAAATCCAATGTTTTGAAAAAGATTTGAAGCACAATTTGGATAGATTAATTACATGTAGTTTGAATATGTTTCAAGTCTAAATATATCATCAAATCACCCATTTTGTTCGCGGAAATAAAATGAAACAGGGTTACGTCATATTGTTCTGCTCCTAACCTGGGCTAACGAAGACGAGCAGTGTGTTATGAGGGAAATTTTTCCCGGGCAGCGGCGCTACGGCCTACTCTTATATCGAATTCCAACTGTCAAGGGATCTTTTACGTACACACCAATGTGTACACGGGACGTCGGTTTTTCGTCCCATCCGAACGACTATTTTGTTCTCGGGAAAGTACCTTTAATTTAAATGAACAGGTTACTGAGTGTCTGCAGAAGATTAAAAATATATGTTAAGTGTTAATTAAAATCATTTAAAAGATTATTAATCTTAAACTTTTACACTATATTATTGAATTCTATTCATCAAAAGTATTTTAATCCTACATAAAGTTCCATTTTTATACTTTTCATTAAAAGTATATTAATTTTATATAAAGTTCAACTTTTATACTATTCATTAAGAGTATATTAATTTTAAATAAAGTTGAACTTTGAAACGACTATTCATAAGATAGGGTGGTGACTAATGTAAACGATGGACTAATAATTGCAGTTGAAATTAAATCTAAAAACCATTTTTTATAAATCATAAAGATAACTTCAAAGACATATTTTATGAAATGATTTTAATTCAATGTTATTTCTATTTATAAAATTATTATTTAATTCAATGTTTGCAGTGGTAATTCAAGATGAAATTTTGACTTGACAAGTGGCCTATTTTTATCAGATAGATAGACATGTAAACAAGACAAATCTGGATTTGAAACCCCGAAATGTCCTGGTCACAATATTTAGTAAGATAGACAGAGAGATAGAGAGAGATGGGGAGGGGAGAGAGGGGGGGGGGCTAACGTCCGCTCGACACAATATATATTTGCTCCATTAACTGTTTTACTGCATTAGCTTGATACCGCAGAGAGAATACTCTACGAAACGTCGCCTTATACACTAGTAGCTATTTTCCATAAGTAGGCTATTTGTTTTGTTGTTGTGTGTGTGAAATAGCTTTATTTTACGTCCGCTTCCACCGAAGTGATATCTCAGACAATTACATTTTATACATATATGGTGATAATATTTACAGTGTGTTCAGTGGAATAATAAGGATAATTTTTTTATATATATGTACAAACAAAACATGATATAATAAGGTGCGGAATTTAATGAGGTGCGCTTTTTATCATAAGGTCTGTCATTGAGTCAAGCAGCGGGGTTTCCTTCCACTACTAAAAAACCCTAATATCTCTCTCTCTCTCTCTCTCTCTCTCTCTCTCTCCTCTCTCTCTTTCTCTCCCTCTCTCCTTAAGGGACAACCTTAATGTTTACTTTATAAAATATCTTTGTAAACACGGAACTGTGATTACGTATATTATACATATTGACTTTCTCACCTTATTTGGTATGATGTGGATGGTCTACTCTCCAAGGTGATGATAGGTGTAAATATCAGGTAGATGATAGGTGTAAATATCAGGTACATGTTTGTACAGGTAGATTATAAACACGTGCATTTATACATATTATGTAATATTTGTCCTCAAATTGTCATGTTGTGAGGTTAAGAAATCTGATCATTCAATCGAATTCCACAAACAATATCTGGTTTCCTAGTGAAACAAGTACAATGAGCCAGATACCGAGGATGACGTCATGGAAGACATCTTGGAATAATGACGTCATATCTCGAAGTCCATCAATCGGCGCTAAATTATCCAAGGGATCGTACTTATTGGGTAACTGTTCGGGAGAATGTCATTGGGGGAGAAGTTTAGAGTACCATAGTTTCGTAGCAGCTGTTCCTCCAGTTTCGCAACCATAACATCTTTATATTCATTCATATATATCTGTGTAAAGAGAGAGAGAAATGGAGTTTAGCGTCCACTCGACACAAACTAGGTCATTTTGGGACTAACGTATGGTTTTCTTTTGTTTTTCAATAATTCGCTTGCGCGTCCCCTTGCCCGGAGGAAACCCACGAGGTTGAGAAGGCGCCCCTATCTCCATGTCACATACGCTCGCACTAGGGCTCGAAACCACAGCCACAAGCCAGAGGTGACCGGCCAGCTAGAGGTCGAAGCGCGGCACTCTAAACCACTAGGCCATCCCAACCCCATATCTGTATAAAGTAACTCCTATATCAATCTTAAAGAAAGATTATGTAAGATTTAGATAAAGAGCTGACCATTCTGGCTTTAATAGCTCAAAAATAGACAGTGTAAAATGAAAATATTGAAAATTTTATTCAGATCATTTTATTCTGAGCCAAGTTATCACTGTTTGTAGTTTTGAACAGATGTGTGCATTGTGGTAACCAGAGCACTGGTATGTTCGAGACTTAACCCCGCTTCCCAATTTTTAAATTAAATTTTTAAATGGTGAACCGTTCTAATCTAGTTAATTACGGTCTTATTTTGTTAAAAAAAAATGTCTAATTAATAATTTTGATAACATTTCAAGCCTAAAGAAAGACCTGCAATAAGCAGATTTAGCTTTTGAATAATGTACAGTAGAATCTGTATTAAGCAGCCACCAAAGAGAATTTTCACGACTGATCCCTTACCGAGAATGGCCTCTTAATAAAATCTCTGTGTTTTTTGTTCTGATATCAATATAATTTATACGGGGGGGGGGGGGGGGATTTATCGTGAACGCTTACAAAGAGATGTCGCTGAATATGAGTGGCTGCTCATATGCAGTCTTTGTTAGGTTTTTTAGAATTTTGATTATTGATAACAAGACACGGGCTTCTCATCTGACTTGTTTCATCTTTCAAATATAAATTCTACTCATTTATCTCATTTATTACATAACTAGTCGATTTTATAACAAATTCTATATTCATTTCAAATTAATTAACTTACACTTAAAATTACATTATGTAAGATTTAGATAAAGACCTAGTCATTCTTGCTTTAATAGATGATGTAAAATGAATAATTTGAAAATTTCATTCAAATTACTCTATTGCAAGCGACGATATTAGCCTTTGAAGTTTGGCAGACGTTTGCAATAATTTCAACCACCGTACTGGTTGATCAAAGCTAAGTCTCGGTCCTCCATATTTGATAAGGTATCGCTGAACCATTCTAGTCTATTTAATGTCGGAGAAATCTGTTGCCATCGGGAGTTGATTAAGGCCTGGATCAGTTAATTAATGTCTAATTAATACTTTAGAAAACATTTCAGGCCTAAAGAAAGACCTGCAATTTAGCTCTTGCATAATGCATGTTTAAATTAGACAACCGTTCGAGACTACCCCCGTCTTTATTAACCCAGTCGGAGCTGAACAGTGGGACGTTAAACTCCATATCATTTCATTTCTCGTCGTCAGTCGGGACATAACAGTGGGACGTTAAACCCCGTATCATTTGAGGGGGTTGGGATAGCCTAGTGGTCTAGAGTGTCGCGCTTCGACCTCTAGATGGCCGGTCCCCTCTGGCTTGTGGAGATGGGGGCGCCTTCTCAACCTCTTGGGCTCCTCCGGGCACTCCGGTTTCTTTCCACTGCTAAAGACCCCTACACGCAAGCGAAAGTTTTGAAATAAAATTAAACAATACATTAGTCCTGAAATGACCTAGTTTGTGTCGAGTGGACGTTAAACCCCATTTCTCTCTCTTTCTCTCTCTCTCTCTCTCTCTCTCTCTCTCTCTCTCTCTCTCTCTCTCTCTCTCTCTCCCCAACCCTATACACTCAAATCAATTATGACATAACACGTCGAATGTATCCTAAATTCTAACATTTACCTTAAATTAATGAACTGTTCGAGACTGTCACAACTTGCACTGAAATCATTTATTTAAAAGATTAATATATTTCTGATATGTTTGAAGTTGGGTTTGGTTGAGTTGGCCATCTTACATAACAAGATTATATAACCCAACTAGTTGTGGGAAATTCAACAGGTTGTTTTCTTGAAAGACATAATATATCAGTGTTGTTCAAATTTTCCTGAAATCTTTCAAAATTATCCAGTTTGCATTTGTCTGAAAATATCTAAAGAGTAACGAGTTGATGTACTTTAATATGTAACCAGATAAGGGGAGGATCCAGGAACATTTGCAGGAGGGGGTTTGCCAGGCTCCCGTTAAGAAAATCTGACAGTTGACAAAGCATAATACCATCATCATCTCTAAATTACATAGGCATATATAATCACTGAACTTTTAAAAGATAGAACTCCTAACAATGCGTTTGTGATTCAATTTCATCGATAAAAGAAATTCAATTTTTTTATGTTGCTGAACAGGGTGGGGTTTGGACCCCTAACCCCCCTCAACCCTGGATCCGTCTCTGCAGATTGAAGTCGATGGTTCGATCCATTCGTTGACCGAGAATGTCCCCATCTGACTGTTCCTTGTCAGTGAACAGCGATCCTGTGAAATCCGAGGTCCCGTGAATCTCATTGGAAAATTTCCTATGGATCCACGGTGGTTCGGTGGGTAAGATGTTGCCTCGATAGCCTAGAGGTCGCTTGTTAGCGCCCAGCGTTGGCCACGAAAAATCTTCGTGATTTTCCGACATGCTTTCTTCTTGTCAAAGAGCCTAATAAAGATAGTTTGCTTGCACTTAAAAGAACGTTTCGCAGTTGGAATTCGATATAAGCGTAGGCCGTAGAGCCGCTGTCCGGGCACAATGTCCCTCATAGCAAACTGTACGGCGCACACCCGTCTTCAGTAGCCCAGTCGTGGCAGAACAGTAGGACATTAAACCCTAATTCATTTCATTTCTGTATACCGATCTTCATTTACTCAAATTATAGGACGTTGAACCCCATTTCATTCCTTTGAAGTCTACTCAATTTTTTTCACAGAGATATTACAAACATCTTAGACAATACGACAGCTATAGAAAATTGTTGGTAACGACGGGCAATTTACCCAAAATTAATCAGTTCTGTGAACTTTGACCCCGCGTGATTTATTACATGTCGGGTATTTTCCAATTACTTGATATCTAACACTGGATAACCATGATACAATTCTACTACATATATCTAGCACTGGATAATCGTGATACAATAATATTACCAAGTATTATATAGGTTTATTTCTATACATCAAAGGGACCGACTTCATTAAAGTTACCCATCTGTATATATATATTATACAGTCAATGTGTGTCAGTAAGGTTCAAGAGCACTCCACGGTTTATTTTGACCCTGGATTTTAAAACAAACTTGGTGAATGTTTAAAAGTCTGTATGTGGATGTTGGATAAATCAGGGGCGCTAAAACCATGGGAACCAGGGTATACAAATGGTACCCTGCCCTTTTCTGGGGTATACATGTATACCCATGCCCTAATGATGAAAGTTTCCAAACATTTTACTACTAGTCTATTCATTTCTAAATGATAGATATGCCATTGCTCTCATTATCATGTATTTTAAAGGATTTTATGTTTGATTTTGGAATTCTCCGAATTGACATATTTCAAAATTTTCTAGAAGAACCCACGCGCGCTTATCTTTTGGTACCCTGGCCCTCGCGCCGTTCAGGCGCCCCTGGGATAAACATAATATTATTTCATGTAATATCGGATATAAAGTACGATCGGTTTATAGGTACAGTCTGCTTTAATTCATTTTGCCGTAACATGAGCAACGGGTTAGATTCGAGTGAGGCTCGTTCTCTCTCTGTGTCTGTGTCTGTCTGTCTGTTTCGCGTTCTCTCTCTATCTCTCTCTCTCTCTCTCGGATTTAATGTTTAAAAGCCAGGAGAGAGAGAGAGAGAGAGAGAGAGAGAGAGAGAGAGAGAAAGATAGAGGGGGTACGGGTAAACGTCCACTCGACACAAATTAGGTCATTTCGGGAATAACATATGGTTCAATTTTAATTGGCAAGCGGTCAACAAGAAAGTCTCCAATGACGTCAATCACATCTATATTTAAAAGTAGTAAAAGTTTATCTAACACCGATATATGAACCAGATTGTAGGTCAAAGGTTATCTGGATATACGATTACATCAGCAGAATAATGTGCTTTTGGATTTTTATTGAGAGGGGGGGGGGGGCGAGAGAGAGAGAGAAGGGGGGAGAGAGAGACAGAGAGAGAGGGGGAAGAGAGAGATAATGAGAGAGAGGGGGGATTTAACGTCGACTGGACACAAACCAGGTCATTTTGGGACTAACACATGGTTCAATTTTAATTTCCATAATTCGCTTGCGCGTAGGGTCTTTAGCTGTGGGGGGAAACCGGAGGACCTGATAAAACTCCACGAGGTTGGACTGGAGACCCTACTCCTTGTCATGTACATGCGGGGATTCGAAACCCCGTGACCAATCGCACACGCGTTAACCATTCGGACACCCAACCTGCATCAAATGGAGAGAGCGAGAAATGGGGTTAACGTCCACTCGACACAAACTAGGTCATTTCGGGACTAACGTCTGGTTTAATTTTATTTCAATAATTCGCTTGCACGTAGGGGTCTTTAGCAGTAGGGAGGAAACATGAGTGCCCGGAGAAAAAACACGAGGTTGGACGCACCAAAGGGTAGGGGGCTTGTTTTATATACGATATATATAGTATAAAGTGATATATATGTCTTATATTAAAGGGACAATAACACTCTTGCTGGCTTGACAGGTCCAGAGTCTCTTTTTAGCCTTATTCTAACTACAAGATGTTTGAGTGTCCTACCTGTTGTGTAAATTATCCATTACAACCTATCTTACTTGTCCAGAGGGTTCGAAAATATGTTTAAATCCAAGTTGCATTTGAAAGTGCTTACGTAAGGCTTTTCAAACCATGTTACGGCATGTAGTTGAATTTTTCCAATTATTAAAATGAGGTGTGTTAAGATGAAATTTGTACCATTTTTTAATTGAGATATTGTAAAATAGTACAAATTGTTGACCAGAATAAAGTTTGGAACATATTATTCAGATACAACAAGAGTGGTATTGGGGCTTTAAACCAATGTAATATGTATATATATAATATATGTCTTATATTAAATCTAAGAGAAATTAATCCACGTGAAACAACTGTCAATAATATACCACAATATAATGTGACGTCAGCTACCAGACGACATAACCCATTGACCTCAATGACCGTGATTGACATTTTGAGTTAATTATTCTCACCTGTTGTAAATAAGACTTACCTGTATAAAGCACCCGTTCACCTGTTACTAATGTCTAATCACGGTCATTCTAATGGACTTTATATTTCCTTACCTTTTTTACACGATTTCAAATGTCATTTGCTAATATATTTCTAAATTTTAATTATATGCATCTACTGATACGATAAAATGGTTTTTGGTAATTTCTTAAAAGCCGGATATTTGGAAATGAAAATAAATTGTAATGGGGTTTTAAAACGTCCCACTGTTCTTCTCCTACTGGGATAATGAAGACGGGTATACGCCATACAAGGTTATATGACTGTAATGGAAATATGGTCTAATCTTATATGAAATTGCAGCTGCCAAGGGATCGTTTGCGTGCTCGTCAATGTATAAACAGGTCCTGCATTTTTCATACCATCCGAACGACTAGACAGCTGTCCTTGTCGTGCCCTCCATTCTTCATCCCTGACAAGAGGAAACCACGCCGGAAAATCTGGATGAACTTTCTCGGCCAATTCAGGGATCGAACTCCCGACCTCCAGGCTAGCTGGACAGCGGCTTACCCACTTAGTTCCCGTGGCTCCCGAAAAAGAGGGAGAAACGGTTGATGTAATATAAATGCCGCCCTGTGTACCGTCTTTCTCACTCCGGACGGTTCAGTGGAATGTGGTGTATGTCGTTAGGGCGTGAGGACGCTGATGGAGGGGTATACAAAATCTTGCTTTGTACCCTTGCAATAAGTAAATGTCCGACATCAGTCGTGAGAGAGAGAGAGAGAGAGAGAGAGAGATTGGAGATTATTGCAATAATTCGCTTGTGTGTAGGTGTCTGCAGCAGTGGGGGAGGGAGGGAACCCGAGCCGAGGTCCCGAAGGAAAACCCACGAGGTTGGGTAGGCAACCCTACTCCTTGTCACGTACTGGGGATTCGAGACCACACCAGCTGACTTAATAACAGACCTTATGATACAGCGTGCACGCTCTAACCATTCGGCCATCCTATCCGTTTTGTTTTATATAACTGGACGATAAGACTCCTTACATACGCCTCCTTATGTTAGTCTCGGGACGACCAAGCATTAGTCCCGAAATGACCTAGTTGTGTTGAGTGAACGTTAAACCCCATTTCTCTCTCTCTTTGAGGGGAAGTTAAACCCCATGCTCTTTAGGGGATTATTATTATGTTTTATGGCGGATTAATTGGGATTATGTATATACATTGTTTCACCTGTGTATAACGTATTAACCCTTGTAACCCCAGGTCAACATATAAAATAGTTCTTTAACATGTACCCATTACACGTCATTGATAAGCTAGGCCATTTGTTTTGTTTTTTATTATTTTGTAAAAATATGTGTACATTAAATGTCCCATTAATTGTATCGGATGGTGGCGTCAGGGGGTGGTGTCGGGGGTGGTGGGGCCGGGGGTAGTAAGTGCGTGCGCTATTGATTATAAGGTTTGTGATTGAATCAAATGGTGTACGTGGTTTCGATTACCTTCTTGTACTTGAGTAGGGTCGCCTGTTCACCCCCGTGGGTTTTCCCCTGGGCCCTCGGGTTTCCTCCCACTACTGCAGAACCCTACACACAAGCACTGTTGAAACAATATCTCTCTCTTTCTCTCTCTTTCTCTCTATATCTATCTCTCTCTCTCAAAAAGAAAATCAAAAAGCACATTATTATTCTGGTGATGTAATCGTATAACGAGATAACCTTTGACCTGCAATCTGGTTCATATATCGGTCGGTGTTAGATAAACTTTTACTGCTTTTAAATATAGATGCGATTGACGTCATTGGAAACTTTCTTGTTGACCGCGTGCCAATCTAATCATGTCCGCTACTATTACGTCATACCCCACTCATACCGTCCGAAATTATGACCGGAGATAAACGAGAGTTCCCTTTGATCGCGGAGAAAAAAAGGTCAACAGTTTCTCTCAGGGCAGAACTATTGAACTTCGCATTTTTGATTGATTTCCCCACAGACCAATAAAATAGGTTTATCCTTTTGGCGGTGATTTCTTAGATGTGGTTTGAATGCAAAGATAATGTATTATATTAATTGAGTTCACGTTATGCAAGGAAACGTCATCGATTGCCTGGCTACACCGTTTCCCCGATATATCTAAAATTACAATCTTGAATGAATGAAATGGGGTTTAACGTCCTACGCTTAAGCACATAACCTGGGCTAATTGAAGACGGGCATACGCCATACAGTGTGCTTTGAGGGGAAATTTTGCCCGGGCAGCAACTGAATTCCAACTGCCAAGGGTTCTTTTACGTGCACGCCAATGTGTACACGGGACCTCGGATTTCCGTCCCATCCCATCCGAACGACTAGACAGCTGTCCTTGTCAGGCCCTCCTTCTGCATCACTGACAAGGGGAAATCACGCCGGAAAATCGAGATGAACTTTCTCGGCCAATGCAGGGATCGAACACCCGACCTCCAGGCTAGCGAACCAGCATGTTATTACAATCTTGAAGTCAATCCTAGTTTGAATTCCGTTAAGTGAGTATGACGCTGGACTACTAGTATGGAGTTCTGGGGTTCGCTTACTGTGCTTGCAAAGAACGTTCCTTGGGATTTTAAAGAAGCATTGACATACAAACCCTAACCCTTTATATATAAAGCGGCTATCGTGGGCTTGTAAGGGTTAGAGTTAGGGTTAGTATTCCCCAAAATATAATTTATATAAATCGGCAATTGTGGAATTAGTTAATATCCGAACCTCCAAATCGGACTACAATTAGCCTCTTACAATTGTTTTTCAGAGGCTTAATTTATCTGTTTTTTTGTATTTTATCAATAAAATTTAATCAGAAAGGACTCCGCGAATTGCTATTATTTGAACTAAGTTTGGATGTGGCTCACTGATAAATCGGGTGCCAGCGAGTACCAGCACTGTTTACGTACTCGTACCCGTGCTAAGAACCATGTACCGTATATGCTAATCATTGACGTCATAAGTCATATATATAAAGTTAGTCCGTTTACATTCAAATCAACATATTGACTTATAAACGAAACGAAATCAATTTATGTAGATGTATTTTTAATAGATCGAAATAGTACCAGCCACTATCTTCATCCGCCATCTTGACTCTTGACGTATCAAAATAATGACGTCATCAAAACATACAACCTATTTCCGTTCAAGCACCTATAGTTATTTGATAATGGTGTTAAAAAGAAATCAACCAAATATTATGATAACTCCACCTTTAGATAAATTTGGTAAATTTCCACTCTATAAAAAACAATAAATATTAAGATGAGATTAAATAGTTTTGTTTTGATAAATATATCTACATCAGATCTACATCATAGCTTATACCAGGGGCGGATCCAGGAATTTTTCAGAAGGGGGTTTGCTAGAACGCCTGTTATATAACAAATCTTCCAGATCCTAGTGCTGTGAAAACAAGTAAAACAAAATGTTGAACTACAAAAAACGAAACGAATTCGGATATATGTGTTTTATTTAGATTGCACTTTTCTCAAAAAGTGTTGTATTACAATTTTTTTTATGTAGCTGAGCAGGGTGGTATTTTAAGCCCCCTCCCCCGCACCCCCCCCCCCCGCTTCTGTCCACCATCCCCCCTCCCCCGCACTCCCTCCCGCTTCTGTCCACGCCCCCCCCCCCCTCCACCTGTATAAAGGGTGGTTAGTTCAAGGTATGTGTTTTACAGTAGGTACCCGTAGCTTAGTAGGGTGGTGGGAACTTCTCCCTCTCCTGATCCGTCCCTGTATACAGTGTTATATAGTTGTGGTTTAGTACCGGTTACCTACCCCCCCCCCAACACACCCCTCCGGATCCGCCCCCTGTATATAGAGTTAAAGACGAGTGTTTAGTACCAGGTACCTACTGATCACTGATCTATATATTATAACTCCCGGCTATATATATATATATATATATGATAAATCATCAGGTAGTATCGGATCAATCTAATAATGTCGTTAATATATCTAGTTAACACAATTCTATTAGGGGTGGGGTGTTTTACTTTTAAATTGATCTTTTGTTTCAGGCCAAGTTAAACAAAGGGTTTTATGATTTGAAGTGATTGAAGGGAGGTATGTTTAATATAAGCTATGTCTCTTCCCCAATACCTATTCAGATAAATCGGAATAAAATATTACTTGGATATGAGATGCAATATGAACAATGGTTATGAGATGCAATATTGAATCACATGAAGAGAGGGGGGGGGGATAACGGGGGTTACCATGGTGCAACTGATTCAGCGACTGTAAACGGCGTCCCCGAAATGGATGAAAAAAATATTTTAATTCATATACAAAAAGGATGTTGACAATAATTTATGTTTTAAACATGTATTGTTACTGTTTATTTAATATTGTTTTATTTTCAATCACATTACTATCCTTTGATAATGCATTCGAAGACTGAAGTTTAGAATTTACCCAACTTTCAATCACTGTTTATAAGAAATATCTTCGATCAAGCAACACAAAACTTGCACATTGTTTCTTATTAGTGTATTTGATACATTAAAACAACAACAGTTTTTAAAGGGATATATTGTAGTTCAAAAAAGGCTTTAAAAAATTAACTTAAGTTTGGGAATGCTTTGTGAACTAGGGAGGCGAGATTTGGTAAAAGGGGAAGAAGGGTCAATGACTTGTATCCTAGTTTCCAGTCAGTTTGTCTCAATAACAGAAGATAATAGAATAAATATAAGAAATTATTGTCTACATGACGATTGCTAGAATATATAATATATGTATATATGAATAGGTAAAATGTGGTTAACCACTTAATGGTTTAATGATATACATAAGCTATATGATATATATATATACATACATAAGCTATATATAATATATACATACATAAGGATTTGACTATCGTGTGATATATCATATATATACATCATCTTCGTAGTAACAGGGGATAGAGAGTGAGAGAGGGGGGGGGTTAACGTCCAGTCGACACAAACCATGTCATTTCGGGATTAACATTGCGTGTAGGGTTCTTTAGCAGTGGGAGGAAACCGGAAAGGGAGACGATTGGCGTTTTGTCAACACAAATTTTGATCCTTTTGAGACCGATGTTTGGAGGTGTTTTTTTTTTTCTTTTGTAACGTCTGCCATGTTAGAGACTGAATTTGGTCAAGAAAGCAACGTTACCGCATACCCATCAATTCATTTATTTATTTTTTTGTGCATGTCATATTGTACACCTTTTTACCTAGGGTTTCTGCCTACTCTGACGGAGAAAGTTCCTACGGATTATCTGGCAAGGGGCTGATCTGCTCGTGCATGTATACATATTGGCGTGTACGTAAAAGAACCGTTGGCACTTGGCAGATGGAATTTGAAATATGAGTTGGCCGTAACGCCACTGTCCGGACAAAATTACCCTCATGGCACACCGCATGGCAAATGTCCGTCGTCATTATCTCGGTTGATACAGACAAGTCGTACGCTAAACCACATTTCTTTATTATAAATCAACTAGTGAAACCAGCGCCGTTTCGCACTGCGCCATCCCCAAGTCGAGAACAGTATATCATCACTGATTATAATCTGTGAACTGGTTTGCGAGAATGATTTGACAAACAGACAACCTATGAATAAACAGAGGTAAATTATAGTTAAGACATCGCCCCACTCATTGCGCCAACCCAAGCTGAGAACAGACTATAATCTGTGATCGGGGCCCTTTTTTCTCGAAATCTTCAGTGATACTTCAATATTGATTGGCTAAGCACTTCAATAAATCTAATATTATCCAATCAAATCTGGATTTTATCTTAGTTAAAATTTCGGGAAACAGGCTGCTGGTTTGCGAGGATAGTTTACCAAACGACCAACTTATGAATGAACTGAGACAAACCAGACACACCCACTTTTCGTCCATTCAGATAAAACAAGGTTTACTTTCCCTATTGTAGTCGCCAGGATATTTGAGACACTCTTGTTGGAAAAACATTACCATGTATTCCCCATTCACCTGTCGACGCGGCTTCCTTTGATCTTTTACCTATATACATAGATAAACATTGAAAAGGTGATTATCAATTTTTGATAGGTAACAACAGGGCCGTATGTAGTATTTTAAAAGCGGGAGTGCAGCAGGGTGGTGGGTGCCAATGTAATGCCCACGTTAATGATATTGATCGTAAAAAAAGTGTATCATTTTTTAATTGAAAGGCTGTCATATATTTTTGTGGAGGAGGGGTGGGGGGTCATTTCTCGGGGCGCCTTATTTTTCTGGGGGTGCAATGTACCCCCTGCACCCCCGCTAGATACAGTCCTGGGTAACAAAAGGTAAACTTACACCTGTTTGTGAAGTATGGTTGAAGCGATGAGCGAGGTTTAAATTGTAAATTTGGCCTGTTATTTATTTGTGAATAAACTAGGTTTTTATATAAGATTGTAATTAATGCGTATTTTGTAAAGGGTTTTCATCTTGATGGGTTGTATATATTGTTACAGACATGCGCCGAATACACTGATAAAATTAAATCGGTTAATCTTCCCTTCAAGTCGAGGATTGAAGCAACAAATAGTTCACTTAATGACACAGAGAGAAATGGGGCTTAACGTCCACTCGACACAACTAGGTCATTCCTGGACTAACATATGGTTCATTCGCTTTTGCCTAGGGTTCTTTAGTAGTTGGGGGAAACCGGATGACCCCTTGAAAATCCACGAGGATTGGACTTGCGACTCTACTCCATGTCACGTATAACCAGGAGAGGGAGAGGGAGAAATGGGGTTTAACGTCCACTCAACACAACTAGGTCATTTCGAGACTAACATATGGTTTCTAATTTTATTTCAATAATTCGCTTGCGCGTAGGGGTCTTTAGCAGTGGCAGGAAACCGGAGTGCCCGGACGAAACCCACGAGGTTGAGAAGGTGCCCCTATCTCCATGCCACATACGCTCACACCAGGGCTCGAAACTACAGCCACAAGCCAGAGATGGCCGGCCAGCTAGAGGTCGAAGCGCGGCACTCTAGACCACTAGGCCATCCCAACCCCACGCCGGGGATTGAAGCCACAAATAGTTGACCTAATGACAGGCCTTGTGATCTAAAATGTACTTGACATTGGGTTTAGTGGCCTACTGCTCTGCTCCGACTGGGCTAATGAAGACAGCCATACGCCATACAGTGTGATATGAGGGCAATGTTGTCGGACAGCGGCACTATGGCCTACTCTTATATCGAATTCCAACTGCCATGGATGAGTGAAATTTTCAATATATCCATTTTGCATTATCGATTTGTGAAATATTAGAGCGAGAACGACCAACTCTTTATCTAAATCTTACATAATTCTGCTTTACGGAATGTTTGTTAATGTTGACCAGATAGGCCGCATTGCCTACTGGAACCGAACAAGAATCTTTTCTTTTAAGTCCCCGATGGGGGGGGGGCTGAATGGTTTGCCCATTAGCTCTGTATCATAAGGTCTGTCATGGCGATTCCCAGGTCTTGACAAGTAGGGTCGCCTGTCTAATGTTGAATTTACCACCTTGTCGTTTTTATAGTGTATCCCTTCATAGAGATGATTTTCCTCCATACACGATACATGATACAACTGAGGAAGACGTCTTTGATATTTGAAACATATCATTAGATGAATTCGTGTGACATACTTTCGTTTCGTTTTAATATTTAAACTGAAGTTAAATAATGCACCTAGTCACTGTCTTGGTTGAATGAACGTCTAAAAGTATTTGGTTTGTACAAAGATAAAAGATGGGTGTTCACACACAAACAGAGACATAATTAAATACTTTTAAAGTAATAATATTACTCAGGCTGTTTGGAAAATCGGCTTTGCAAAAAACAATATGGCGGTTTAACACTCGGGACAATTGGGCAATTGGGGTTACAAAGTGTCTGTTTTATGGTCTGAACTACTTCGATTACAAACCACAGAATGATTGATTCATAGCCTGGACCACAGTCTAGACACTCGGGAATAGATTAGAAAACGAAAGATGGTTTAGATTTTAAAACTAAGTGTGCACGTTGCATCATAGGTTCTGTCATTAAGTCAAGTGGGGTTTCTACTGGTCTTCAAGACACCGTATCTAGAGATTTCTTGAATAACCGAGTATTTTTTATACTTTATATTTTGAACATTTGATTTTTTAATATTAATTTTTAACCCTGTAACGCCTTGGTTCATGGTTGTATTTGTGAATGATAAGCGTTATAAGTAATAAGTTTTTGTTTTTTGGGGAGTATTCAAGACACCTTTTCTAGAGGTTTCACATCTCCCCGCTGTATTATTTGTACCGTTCAACCTACAGCTATATTTAACATAAACAAGCTTTTAAAAAAAACTTACTGTGTGGTTTTATTATGAATGAAAAACAGTCCGTCGAATGATAAACATCAGTAATTGTGTATCCATAAAATTGTACCTTGTGTATATACGGTTCTTTTTGGAGGGGGGGGGGGTTCAAGGCACTTTTCTAGAGGTTTCTCGATGTATTATTGTTTGTACCGTTCAACCTAGAGCTATATTTAACATAAACAAGCTTTTAAAAAAACTTACTGTGTGTTTTTTATTATGAATGAAAAAAGTCCGTCGATTGATGAACATCAGTGTATGACGCACCTTATTTTATTGTTCACATGTACATATATCATTTGGTGTCGAGGTTTCATATTTCTATGGAACGCCGTTCACGTCATTATTACTGAAATAGGCTTAACGTCTTGCATTATTACTGGATGGGCTTAACGTCTTGCATGATTACTGGATGGGCTTAACGTGTTGCATTATGACTGGATGGCCTTAACGTCTTGCATTATTACTGAAATAGGCTTAACGTCTTGCATTATTACTGGATGGGCTTAACGTCTTGCATTATTACTGGATGGGCTTAACGTGTTGCATTATGACTGGATGGCCTTAACGTCTTGCATTATTACTGGATGGGCTTAACGTCTTGCATTATTACTGGGTGGGTTTAACGTCTTGCATTATTACTGGATGGGCTTAACGTCTTGCATTATTACTGGATGGGCTTAACGTCTTGCATTATTACTGAAATAGGCTTAACATCTTGCATTATTACTGGATGGGCTTAACGCCTTGCATTATTACTGGATGGCCTTAACATCTTGCATTATTACTGGATGGGCTTAACGTGTTGCATTATTACTGGGTGGGCTTAACGTCTTGCATTATTACTGGATGGGCTTAACGTCTTGCATTATTACTGGATGGCCTTAACGTCTTGCATTATTAATGGATGGGCTTAACGTCTTGCATTATTACTGGATGGGCTTAACGTCTTGCATTATTACTGGATGGGCTTAACGTCTTGCATTATTACTGGATGGGCTTGACGTCTTGCATTATTACTGGATGGGCTTAACATCTTGCATTATTACTGGATGGGCTTAACATCTTGCATTATTACTGGATGGGCTTAACGTCTTGCATTATTACTGGATGGCCTTAACGTCTTGCATTATTACTGGATGGGCTTAACGTCTTGCATTATTACTGTATGGCCTTAACGTGTTGCATTATTACTGGGTGGCCTTAACGTCTTGCATTATTACTGGATGGGCTTAACGTCTTGCATTATTACTGGATGGGCTTAACGTCTTGCATTAGTCGGGCTAATACGCCATTACAGGGGGTTATGGGGGAACTTTGTCCCGATAGCGGCACTACGACCAACTCATATATAGAATTACAACTGCTAATGCTTGGTCCCCACTATCACGATTTATTGAAATCGTAGAGTAATCATGGCGATCCTAATAGGTCTTATCAAATATAGAGGTCAGTCATAATGAACGTGTTGATCATAACGAAATTTATATTTATGTTTCCAGATCGTGGACTCAATGGGGACAATCCTATCACAAGACAGTGTGTGGGGGTGGGGGCGGAGAGGGGTGCGACGAGAGAGAGAGAGACAGATAGCGAGAGAGAGAGGGGAGAGAGAGAGAGAGAGATGTGGTTTAACGTCCACTCGAATCAAACTAGATAATTTCTGGACTAACATAAAATGGGTCAGTTTTATTTCAATGATTCGCTTGCACGTAGGGTCTGTAGCAGTGGGGGGGGGGGCAAGACAATGTTAACCTAGCATAAAAAAGATTATTATGGTCAATTTCAGCTTCCATATATTTACAGATTTGCTTCGTTGAATTCCCATTCACAAAAAAAAACAATGTCGTCAGGGTTTGAAGTTTCCCATAGCAAAGTGATATTGTTATAAATATTCATTCAAGTTTAAAGTAGTCCCTATCAATTAGTGATAGTTGAATGACCATATTAAGATAGGTAAAATACGTTAATCTCTTAGAGGGGTGTAATGACCTCTAGCTGACCCAACTCAAAATATATAAAACATAAATTAAAAGTGAACCAAACAAAAAAAATAATAATAACATGAAAAGAAAAAAAAAACATGTTGTTTTGATACAAAAAATATATTTTGAAATAATATTTTTAGTTGAGATTTACTGGACGTGGAAAAGGGAAATGAAATATGAAATGGGGTTTAACGTCCTACTGTTCTGCCCGGACCGGGATAATGAAGACGGGCAAACGCCATAAAGTGTGCTATGACGGAACGACTAGACAGAATGAATTTTGATGTTTTGTTCAACTTTCATTTTTTGTTGTCGATATTTAGAATGTTTAAAACGCAATTTAAGATTTGCTTTGGGTGGAAAAGGGCATTTATTTCTGTTGATTATAATAGTCTGTAATTAGCGTAGCTGGGATGGGATGTAATCATAGACAAGCAATTCTATATTTTATATTTTCTAGAGAGGGAAAATCAACGCCTGATCTGTATTAGTTCATGAGAATCACGTGGCTAAGTGGGTGAGGTGCTGGCTCCCTAGCCTTGAGGTCGGGTATTCGATCCCTGCCTTGGCCCAGAAAGTTCATCTCGATTTCCGGCGTGGTTTCCCCTTGTCAGTGATGCAGACGGAGGGCCTGACAAGGATAGCTGCCTAGTCGTTCGGATGGTACGAAAAAACCGAGGACCCGTGTACACATTGGCATTCACGTAAAAGATCCCTTGGCAGTTGCTTCCCGGGCAAAAATTTCCCTCATAGCACACTATATGGCGTATGACCGTCTTCAATTAGCCCAGGTTAGGTGCAGAGAAGCGTAGGACGTTAAACCACATTTCATTCATTCATTCATTATTAGTTCATCATGACTTTGCCAAAGGACAGGAATTGGTTTTAACAGAATCTCGATTTCTTACCCTCAGTGATAATTATATATAACAACATATTAATTTCTTTCTCTATACGGGATGAAAGGTCAGTGTGTGAGTGCTTAAAGATACATTATGAGAGATTAGATAACGAGTTGGCAGTTCTCACTACGATAGTTCAAAACTAGAGAATGTAAATGCAATTTTCTGAACATTTCAAATTGGTCCACTATGAACCGAGAAATAAGCGATCGAAAGTTCCGCATAGCCCCGATCATCATTACTAATGTCGACACGACAAAAATCATAGTCTAGGTTATCAATTTAATCGTTAGATCGCGAAGGAAAGTTATGCAGAAAATCGGATCATAAGCCAACCAATATGTTACTTAATGTCTAATTAATAGTTTATATAACTTTTCGGGCCTAAAGAAAGACCCTGCAATAGCCAGAATTTGCCCTTGCATAATGTACATGTTTAATATTTTTATTTGTGTGAAACAAAATACGTCTGTTACTTCCTCAATTAAATCTTGACGCAATGACAAGATAATTAAGTTTTGTAATAATTTTTTTTTAGAAACAGTCATGTAGCCGGTAGGCAAAACTTTGCTATCAAATTCATTGCAATCGCACTAAACGAAACTAAAATTTCAATATTTTCCCAGGGAGTGTAGGAGGTAGCCTTCGAGCACCAATACCTAAGTTTCGGTCATGGCTTTCGGCCATTCAAATGTCTGGTTACGTCACAACAGCCGCATAAGAGTTAATGGTGCCATCTTGTTTACACGGGACCTCGATTTTTTATCCCATTTCAACGTGTAGTCGTTTGGATGAGACAAAAAACCGAGGCCCCGTTCACAAATTTCCGTGAACGTAAAATATCCCATGACAGTTGGAATTCGATAGAAGCATATAGGTCTTAACCTAGCTGTCCAGGCAAAAATTCCCTCATCATAGCACACTCTATGGCTTATACCCTTCTGCATTAGCTCAGTGGGAGCAGAACAGTGGTATGATAAACCTCATTTCATTTCATTTTATGGATTTAGCGTTATCCTTAGTCCCAAAATGACCTAGTTTGTGTCAAGTGGACGTTATACCACCCTATCTGTCTTTCTACCTCCATCTATCTCTATCTCTCGCCGCTCTCGCTCTTTCTCTCTCTCTCTATCTCTCTCTCTACCTCCCTCTCTCTCTCTATCCCTCTCTATCTATCTCTCTCTACCTCCCTCTCTCTCTCTATCTCTCTCCCTCTCTCTCTATCTCTCTCTCTCTCTCTATCTCTCTCTACCTCTCTCTCCCTCTCTCTCTATCTCTATCTCATGCTCTCTAGGGGATTATATTATTATGTTTTATGGCGGATTAATTGGGATTATTTATATACATTGTTTCACCTGTGTATAACGTATTAACCCTTGTAACCCCAGGTCAACATATAAAACAGTTCTTTAACATGTACACATTACACGTCATTGATAAGCTAGGCCATTTGGGTTTGGGTTTTTTTTTTATTATTTTGTAAAACTATATTTACATTATTGCAATAATCTCTCGCTCTCTCGCTCGCCCTCTCCCCCCCCCCCCTCTCTCTCTCTCGCTCTCTCTCTCTCTCTCTCTCTCGTTATCCTAACTTTAATCTACAACCATTTATATCCCATCGGGTTTTATCTACACATATCAATAATGTAAACAAAGAGATATGGCATGTCAGCACCTCTTTAATACACTCGATTCTCTTTTAATAAATACCACGCCGAGCTTCTCATCCATATCTTAGAAGAAACGACAAAAAAATCGAAAAAAAGATTTCTTTATCACACTGGTCTTCAGTGCAAGGCGGTCATTTATCAGGTCTCCAATGTCCATATTTTTTTTCACAAAACTAATTTTTTCTTTAGGTTTTTTTTAACCGAGTGTCCAACTTTTTTTAAGTGGGGGGTGGGGGTGGAAGGGGGGGGGGGGGCCTTTTTTATTTTAAGTGAATGTTCATAAGTTTTTTTTCACAATACCAATTTTTTTATAGTATTTTTTCATCATTAACTGATATCTAAGATAAGAGAGTATACTTGGGTTATCAGAATAAATAATAAAATAGACCATAGATTTACACGTCTTTTAAACTGGTCATTTATGAGGTTTAATATCAGTTTTTAATATTGACATGTCCAAATAAGGTGTTGGTTCCAGATTTGACGTTGAACTGTGTTTGAAATAAAAAAAACAGGAACAAAATTATAATATATTATTAAAATCGGAATGAAATTGTAAACTATTATTAAAATGAGAATGAAATTGTTATCTACATGTATTATTAAAATCTATTATTAAAATCGTTAGAAATTGTAATCTATTATTAAAGTCGGAGTGAAATTGTAATCTATTATTGAAATGAGAATGAAATTGTAATCTATTATTAAAATGAAAATGAAATTGTAATCTGTTATTAAAATGAGAATGAAATTGTAATCTATTATCAAAATGAGAATGAAATAGTAATCTTCTATTAAAATCCGAACGAAGTTGTAATCTATTATTCAGTAATTGTGTATCCAGCTGTTGGACTAAACCGGAGGATCAGGAGGAAATCCACGAAGTTGCACAGGCGACCTTACTTCTTATCACGTACAAGCGGAGAATGGAAACCACGCCAGATGACCCAATGACAGGCCTTATGGTACAGCGCGCAGGTGCTAACCATTCAGACATCCAACCCCCATAACCCACGGAAGACCGGGGGAGAGGGCAAACACACGGGATTGTACAGGTGACCCTACTCCTCGGCAGGTACAACCGGAGATTCGAAACCACATCAGTTGACTCAATGACGACCTTATGATACAACGCGTATGCGCTATCCATAAACGATAAAACAAATTAATATGGCTTGTTACTTTTCTGATACAAAATAACCAAACACGTCACCTCGGTGGAGGTCAGTGTCGTGGGTCAACTGTTCTATTACCATGGCTTGACCCCTAAAATGACCATGTGAATGCCCTGCTGACCACCTACTGCGAGTTGTTATTAAAAATGAAACATGGTGTATAAATAATGAATACAATGTTTGAACCAGATTAGCCGGTTTTACTATTTGTACTGAATCCAGAACAATTAATTGAAAGTACATTTAATTAAGGAAAGTACATTTCGAATGTTCTTAAAGATGCATTACCATCTGTACTGGAGTTCGGACAATTAATTGAAAATGTTTATTAAGGAAAGTACATTTGGAAATTCTTAAACGTGCATTATGTAAGATTAGATAAAGTGCTGACATTCTCGCTATAATAGTTAACATATTTTAATAGTAAATGAAGGGGGACTGCACTACACACAAAACAAACAAACAAAAAAAATCTACAAGATAAACCTGCGGACAAGACAGAAAATAGCCATTGCAAAAACTAGTGAGTCTTTAACTAGCAATAGTGTTCTAATCCGTTGAAAATCAAAACCATCCAATGATCTGAATTGGACAGATTTAGCTATTACATAATGCAACTTAAAAGTATTTTCCAGGTCGCTATGAATGAATGAATCATTTGTTTGCGATATCACCCCGTGTGGAAGCGTACAAAAATACCGACATCAAGTCAGTCATGAGTAGAAATTAAAGCGCCGACAATATATGCCTACCCACCATTTAAAATCAGTATAAAGTCTTAGTACTCTCTCTCTCTCTCTCTTCCCTCTCTACCTCCCTCTCGCCCACTCTCTTTCTCTTCTCTCTCTACCTCTCTCTCTATCTCTCTACCCCTCTCTCTAACTTCTCTCTCTCACTCTCTCTCTCCCACTCTCTTTCTCACTCTCTCTCTCTCTCTCTCACTTCTCTCTCTTTCTCTTGGCATCGCTCTCCCCTGGTCTATCTCTCTATCTCTCTCCTGGCCCCCTCCCTCTCTCTACTATCTCTTTTATATCTCTCTTGGCATCTCTCTCTCTCCCTCCTGGCCTCTCTCTCTATCTCTCACTCCTGATGCCTCTCTCTCTCTATCTCTCTCTCTATCGTTGGGCTCTCTCTCTCTCTGTCTCTCCATGCCCCTCTCTCTCTATCCTGGCCTTTAAGCATTGAATCAAAATCAGAGAGAGAGAGAGAGTGGGAGAGAGAGTGTATGTGTGTGTACTAAAATAGACTGTATCTACAGATCCAATTGTATTTTATGATGTGATTATGTCGGTGTTTTAGGCGAGAAGAAGAGATTAATGGTTATAATGCACTTAATAAATGAGAAAAGATATATAAACCATATTCATTTATATGTACTGCAGGATATAAATCAACTTCTGCATGTCACTTTTCTTCTGTTACACAGGTATAACTCAGGTATAATACATGTATAATAGGAGATAAAGTTATTGTAGGTATAAATCATAACCTCACCTTTCTAGGTTTTCCCACGGCTCCTAACATCTACGGCTTAGACAATTAGTTCTCGATTTATTACTATAATATATATATAATAACATTAAATCACGGGGCTCATTTCTATTTCAAGAAACAAAACGATAAATTAAGAGAGTGATAGAGAGACAGTGATAGAGAGAAAGAGAGAGAGAGAAAGAGAGAGAGAGAGCGCGAGTGGTGGAGAGAGAGATAGAGAATAAGAGAGGGAGAGGGGGGAGATATAAAGAGAAAGTGGGAGGTTTAACGTCCAATGTCACAAACTAGATCATTTCGAGACTAACATATTATGATTCTATTTTATTTCAATAATTGGCTGGCGCGTAGGGGTCTTTAGCTGTGGGAGTAACCGGAGGACCCTCCTACTCCTTGCCACGTACAACCAGAGAATCGAAACTACGCCAGTTGACTCAATGACAGACCGTATGATACAGCGCGAACGAGCAAGAGCTAAATCTGCCTATTCCATAAAGTGTCTTCAAACTTCTGTGGTTTCGAGCCCTGGTGTGAGCGAATGTGGCATGGAGATAGGGGCACCTTCTCACCCTGTTGGGTTTCCTCCAGACACCCCGGTTTCTTCCCACTGCTAAAGACCCCGTACGCGCAAGCGAATTATTGAAATAGAATTAAACCATATGTTAGTCCCGAAATGACCTAGGTGTGTTGAGTGGACGTTTAACCCTATTTCTCTCTCTCTCTCTCTCTCTCTCTCTCTCTCTCTCTCTCTTCAAACTTTAAAGTGTACCTCTCCTTTTTTATTTATTTAGTTTCTCCCTGTCTTATTAGTGATATACCTTTCAAATTTATAAATGTCGTAATATTTTTGTACGATTTGTGACAGCTGAACCAAGTTTCTATCTGTTCTTTAACTGTCGACATAAATCACATTATTATGGGATTGTACTGGGTCTGATGTATTGCTTAAAATGCATCACCCAAGAACTAAATCTACCTATTGCAGGTCTTTCTTTAGGCTTTAACTGATATCTGAATTATTAATTAGAGATTGATTAGTTTATCCAGACCATAATCAACTCTCGATGTCATCGCTAGCCTGAGATATTTACTGGATTAAATCAACGCTCATTCGTGATTTAATCCAAAAATGGATAATAGAGACTATGTTTATTGACGTACCGATTTTAGTAATGATAATCGAGGCTAGGCCCAAAGTTCAAAATCAAAAATCTCGGTTCAGATTGGAGCAATTTGACTGAAGTTTTCAGCAAATTCCCTTTACATTATCTAGATTTTAACTGTGAGAACGGTCAGCTCTTTATCAAATCTCCCATAATTCTCCTTTAAATTTGGTTTTCAAAAAAAGAATTCATATTACGACTAAATGTGCAATTCGACAGAATAAGCGATAAGTGGTCTGTTTAGAAAGGTATCACATGACAACGGAAACCGGTCTGTTTACAAAGTTATCATATGATTACGGAAACCGGTCTGTTTACGAAGTTATCATGTGATAACGGAAACCGGTCTGTTTACAAAGGTATCATATCAGACAGACAGATACAGAAGATTATTGTTGTATAAAAGTGAACTTTTAAAACCGGAACTGATGTTATACCGACATGTTGTTTTTGGTTACGTAAATTACCCAATGAACTTTTGTCGTGTAGACATCAAATTTCCATGCTTTTAGATAAAGCAGGGTCGTGTGTAGGATTTTAAAAGTGCGGGTGCAGCAGAGCGGTAGGGCGATAATATAATGCCAAAGTTACTGACATTGATCATAATCAAGTGCATGATTTTATAATTGAAGACTGTAAAAAAAAAATGTGGAGGGGGGGGGCGCCATTTCTCGGGGTGTCTTATTTTTCTGGGGGTGCAATTTACCCTCTCGACCCCTCTTAGATAGACCCTGTTTTAAAGGTCACGACTGTATTAACAAGTTATTCCAGATCCCATCCTAGTTGGCAAGATCTTATATCAGAATCAGAGACCGGGTCTATCTTTGGTTCTATGAATATTAATAACAGGAGAAAGTTTACGAAACGAATTCCTGGTCGGTAGGCCTACTGTTGTTAGTTATGTTTATTTTTATCGTTTGCGGTCTACGACATCTTGTCCTCACCTGTTCCGTAAAGGTCGGATATCTCGTATTTGGTCTTTCAACGGACAAAACACAGGGAGAGAGGGAGAGAGAGAGAGGGGAGGGAGGGGGAGGGGAGGGAGGGAGAGGGGGAGGGAGGGGGAGGGGGAGGGGGGAGGGGCAGATAGAGAGACAGACATTTGGTATTTGGTCTTATATCAGCCAAAACAGGGAGAGAGAGAGAGAGGAGGGAGGGGGCTTTTGGGGGAGGCCTTGCGTAGAAATTGTAGTTCAATTTGTGCGTAGGGGGCTTTCTTTACCCGGAGAAAACTCACGGGGTTGGGCAGACGACTTGTCGCGTACAACAAGATTTGGATCGAAACAAACCACTTGACTTTAACCATAAAAGCACTGACAATCTGGATATGGGTACGGAAAATGTAAGTGACAGCCGATTTGTTCCATATTCCTAAGCAATGGCCCGAGTAATCCCTCTCTGGCCATTGCTGGATTGGCTTCTGATAATTGAACATTTGAGAGAGTGTGTCTATTCCTCCCGTTCAATCAAATCTATCCCACGTACAGCAACATGACAGTCCTTCGTTTAATCTGGGGACTTCCCCAAAACTTTGGGTGAAGGTCTGTTCGTCTCCATACAGTATCGTTTACTTTATGTCAATGTTGATAGCCTCGTTTGTCACGCAATTATTTTACTGCAATATTCTGCTATGCACTGGTTAATTGGGCATAATTAAATCGTCAGCCATGACGTAACGTTATGTAAACATATTTGGTCCAATTTGACACACTGTTTTGGTAGTTAATCGAACTATTGACCAATCATGATTTAGAACAAGAATTCTCCCTCTTTCTAGCAGTGAGTAGTGGGGTTGGCTCTAATCAAACGGAACACTGCGAGGAGTAGGATTTGTAATGGCATCCCGAATGGATCATGTAAATAGTCCCGCCCTGTCCAGATCTTTATGTTGATTGGAGTAAATCAAGATAAGCTAAAGCTTCAAGGGGCGTAGTATATATATACCATGCCTATGAAACAATACCCGACCTCAGCCCTACCAGGTCAAATTTGAAGTGAAACAATACCCGACCTCAACCCTACCAGTACAACTCAACCGAAGGTGAAAACCGCCTAAAACAACAGAATATCTAGTAAGATATAAGAGAAAATAGGTGTAACGCTTCAAACAATAAATGAAAAACAAATGTTATTGGTTTGACCTCGGATCGTATCCTAAACACGTGATAACACTGGGCCACTTCCATTCATAAAACCTGGGGTTTCCCAGTATCACAACATACGTCATAAATTAGCCAGGAATTCTATCCCCATATGGAAGCAATAGTTAATATTTTGGTACTTGTGTTGTTAACACGTGTGTACTTGTTGTAGTGGAATGATAATGTTTCCTTCCATGTTTCAAAGACATTTCCTAAAATATTTTTATATATTTTTAGACCTTTCCATTTTAAATGAAATGGGGTTTAACGTCCTATGTTATGTCAAGTTTTATGTTAAAATGTTGCTAACAAATGATTCCGCGGTTGTACGTGCCGAGGAATGTGGTTGCCTGTCCAACCTCGTGGGTCCGCCGATTTCCTCCCACTGCTAAAGACCCATACGCACAAGCGAATTATTGGAATAAATTTGAACCATATTTTAGTCCCGAAATGACCTAGTTCAACCCATCACTCTCTCTCTCTCCCCCCCATTCTCTCCCCTCTCTCTCTCTCTCTCTATCTATCTATCTATCTCTCTCTCAATTTCTCTCTGTAACTGATATCTGAATTATTAATTGGAGATTGATTAGTTTATCCAGACCATAATCAACTCTCGATGTCATCGCTAGCCTGCGATATTTACTGGATTAAATCAACGCTCATTCGTGATTTAATCCAAAAATGGATAACAGAGACTATGTTTATTGTCGTACTGACTATAGAATGGTGGTCGAGCCTAGGCATAAAATTCAAAATCTTAAATGTCGGTTCCGAGTGGAGCAATTTGACTGAAGTTTTAGCAAATTCCCTTTACATTATCTAGATTTTAACTGTGAGAACGGTCAGCATCTTTATCAAATCTGCCATAATTCCCCTTTAAATTTGGTTTTCAAAAAAAGAATTCATATTACGACTAAATGTGCAATTCGACAGAATAAGCGGTAAGTGGTCTGTTTAGAAAGGTATCACATGACAACGGAAACCGGTCTGTTTACAAAGTTATCATATGATAACGGAAACCGGTCTGTTTACAAAGGTATCATATCAGACAGACGGATACAGAAGATTATTGTTGTATAAAAGTGAACTTTTTAAAACCGGAACTGATGTTATACCGACATGTTGTTTTTGGATACGTAAATTACCCAATGAACTTTTGTCGTGTAGACATCAAATTTCCATGCTTTTAGATAAAGCAGGGTCGTGTGTAGGATTTTAAAATTGCGGGTGCAGCAGAGTGGTGGGGCGTCAATTTAATGCCAAAGTTACTGACATTGATCATAATCAAGTGCATAATTTTATAATTGAAGACTGTAAAAAAAAATTGTGGAGGGGGGGGGGGGGGCGCCATTTCTCGGGGCGCCTTTTTTCTGGGGGTGCAATTTACCCTCTCGACCCCTGGTAGATAGGCCCTGGTTGTAAAGGTCACGACTGTATTAACAAGTTATTCTAGATTCCATCCTAGTTGGCAAGATCTTATATCATCATCAGAGACCGGGTCTATCTTTGGTTCTATGAATATTAATAACAGGAGAAAGTTTACGAAACGAATTCCTGATCGGTAGGCTTACTGTTGTTAGTTATGTTTATTTTTATCGTTTGCGGTCTACGACATCTTGTCCTCACCTGTTACGTAAAGGTCGGATATCGCGTATTTGGTCTTTCATCAGCCAAAACACAGAGATAGAGAGAGAGAGAGAGAGAAATAGTTGGTCTTATATCGCAGCCAAAAACAGATAGAGAGCGCGAGAGAGAGAGAGAGAGAGAGAGATAGAGAGAGAAAGAGAGAAAGGGGGAGATAGATGGGGGAGGCTTTAACGTCCACTCGACACAAACTAGGTAATTTCGGGATTGCCATGCGTATAAATTGTAGTTCAAATTCTGCGTAAGGGTCTTTACCCGGAGAAATCTAACTGGGCTGGACAGGCGACTTGTCATGTACAAGATTGTGATCGAAAGCACACCATTCGACTTTAACCATGTGTGTACATGAAAAATTAGACAGGTTACGGTAAATTCGAGTGACAACCAGTGACAGCCGAATTGTAATGGCACTCTGGATAGTCCCTGTAAAGATAAGCATCAGTACCGGCGGAGTAAGGGGGCTAGGGGGAGATTTGGTCTCCGTCCCCCAATAATTTGGCCGCAAGTACTCCTTTATTCAGGTTATTGCGGCCCCTGGACCCTCGCCTATAGGGGCTAATGATCGACCCCCCCCCCCAATCAAGAATTGCTTCCCCCGGCCCTGCTAAAGTGGAAGAAAGCTTCAAAGGGCGTAGTATATATAAATATACCATGCCAGTGAACAATACCCGACCTCAGCCGTACCAGATCAAATTTGAAGTGTAACAATACCCGACCTCAACCCTACCAGTACAACTCCACGGAAGGTGAAAACCGCCTAAAACAACAGAATATCTAGTAAGATATAAGAGAAAATAGGTGTAACGCTTCAAACAATAAATGAAAAACAAATGTTATTGGTTTGACCTCGGATCGTATCCTAAACACGTGATAACACTGGGCCACTTCCATTCATAAAACCTGGGGTTTCCCAGTATCGCAACATACGTCATAGATTAGCCAGGAATTTTATCCCCATATGGAAGCAATAGTCAATATTTTGGTACTTGTGTTGTTAACACGTGTGTACCTGTTGTAGTGGAATGATTATGTTTCCTTCCATGTTTCAAAAACATTTCCTAGAATATTTTTATATATTTTTAGACCTGTCCATTTTAAATGAAATGGGGTTTAACTTCCTATGTTATGTCAAGTTTTATGTTAAAATGTTGCTAACAAATGATTCCGCGGTTGTACGTGCCGAGGAATGTGGTTGCCTGTTCAAACTCGTGGGTCCGCCGGTATCCTCCCACTGCTAAAGACCCGTTCGCGCAAGCGAATTATTGGAATAAATTTGAACCATATTTTAGTCCTGAAATGACCTAGTTTATGTGGAGAGGATGTTAGACCCCGTCTCTCTCTCTCTCTCTCTCTCTCTTGCTATCTCTCTCACACTCACACTCTCTCTCTCTCTCTCTCTCTCTCTCTCTCTCTCTGTAAGTAAGTATCGGTGCAAACCCTTCAAATAGTCAATACTGGTTCCGCCCCTGTTCTGTTTGCTTCGATTGCGCATCATGTATCAGCTTGAAATGAAACACGCGTGTTCCCATCTCTGAAAGACAGATAAATGTTTTATATCACTAAAGAGGGTATAACTCACAATGAATAATGTCGGGAGAGACTGGTAAATAATGATATTTGTAAATATATCAATTTATATTCTACGAACTTTATAAATAGATTAATTAGATTTTATTCCTTTGTCGGTTAAACGCGGATCGTTTATAATCGTTAAATGTTTCACAAACGGTCATTAATTACATGTTTAAACACAGAAACCATTCGTCTAACAACCTATCATTCTTCTGAATTTACATCATCATCCTCATTATCATCATCATCATCATCATCATCGTCGTGTACATAAATCTTCCACCGTTTTTTATGTTAATATGTTTGATAAGACTTGTGAAATAATTGAAATAAACCATAGTAATTGTTATTCATAGTTTGTAGAAGTTCTAGTTGGATTGTGTTTCATTTTAAAAATTCCATTCAAAGAACAATATCTTACTCCAATTTGTCTAAAAGTTCAGTTTTCCGGTTTCCTTATTTCAGGTGGGTTGGTTAGGTCGCGTTGAGGTGGGTTGGGTTAGGTCGGTTCAGGTGGGTTGGGTTTGGTCGGGTTCAGGTGGGTTGGGCTGGGTGGCCGAATGGTTTAATACGTGCGCGTTGTATCATAAGGTATGTCATGGTTTCGATTCACCACTTTTAAATTACAAGGAGTAGGGTCGCCTGTCATACCCCATTTGGTCCCCCCACACACACACACACACACTGTTAAATACCTTTATGCGCAAGTGAAATAGAATTAAACCATATGTTAGTTCTGAAAGGACCTAGTTTGTGTCGAGTGGAGGTTGAACACGTGACAAGGGGTATGCTCGTCTGTCTAACCTCGTGGATTTTCTCCCTCCTTCTCCCCTCTCCCTGTCTCTCTCCTCTCTTACTCTCTCTATCCTCCTCTCCCCTCCTCTCTCTCCCCCTCTCTCTCTCTTATATCCTCATCTGCATTTGCAATTGTGTAACCGTTTGTTATTGAATTGAAATAACGATGTCGATTTCATCACGTGTCTGCCAACATTTTAAACATGTTCATTGGTCAAAGTATATATCACGCAGTAACACAGTTGTTGGGGTGGGGTGTACTTCACACGGATGTTTTAGGAAGTATGAACACATTGTCAGCATTTTTAAAATGTTTTTTTTTTCACGGTCAGGAGATTGGGTAACACGGATCTTGGTTAAAATATCGGTGAACAGTCAAATCTTTTATTTTGGTCTTCTGTCTTGGTTTAAATATCGGTGAACAGTCATATGTTCTATTTTGGTCTTCTATTTTTATTTTCAGGTTAAAAATATAAAAACCTGAAATGTAGGGGTCTATAGTAGTGGAAGGAAGCCGGGGGGGGGGGGGTGAAATGGTTTAACGTCCTACTGTACTGCTCCTAAACTGGGCTAATGGACGGGCATACGCCATACAGTGTACTAAGAGGGGAATTTTGCCTTGGCAGTGGCGCTATGGCCTACTCTTATATCGAAATTCACCTGCCAAGAGATATTTTACGTGCACACCAATGTATACACGGTGAGCCGTAGTGTCGCTGCCGGTGTCAAATAAATTCCCCCATAAAGCACAGCATGGCATATATCGTCTCCATTAGCCCGGCTGGTGCAGAAAAGTAAAACGATAAATCCAATTTCATTTCGGGGGTTGGGATGGCCTAGTGGTCTAGAGTGCCACGCTTCGACCTCTAGCTGGCCGGCCACCTCTGGCTTGCGGTTGTGGTTTGAGCCCTAGTGTGAACGTATGTGACATGGAGATAGGGGCGCCTTCTCAACATCGTGGGTTTCCTCCAGGTACTCCGGTTTCCTCCCACTGCTAGTGACCCCTGCGCGCAAGCGAATTATTGAAATAAAATTAAACCATACGTTAGTCCCAAAATGACCTGGTTTGTGTCAAGTGGACGTTAAACCCCATTCTCTCTCTCCAATTTCATTTCACTGCCAACATAAGTCAGACATAATGGAATATAAATGAAACGCTAACCGTGAGGAGTCAACTTCGCTACGTTATTGTAAAATCGATAAGGGTTTATTGAAATTTGTTTATTAGATACGGTCGTGTGGATATTGAGTTAAATTGATTTAGTTTTGTTAAATTAGATCTTTGAAGAAAGCCACGTTATATCGAATACTTGTGAAGTACATACAGACAATCTAATACGGTTTGCAATTTGCATGAACAAATTTCATTTTCTTGCAGGATTTTGAAATAAAATATTAGATTGCTTACGTCCCTTATTTCATTAGACGAATAACTCAACTTATTTTTCTGTATATCAAAAGGTATCGGATTGATGCGAGGGATTTGGCATTTTGTGTATTTATATCTCATGTGGAAACAACGGTCGAATAATAAGTGAATGGAGACGAAGGGTCTAGTCCTTCAGATGGAACGAAAACACCAATGTCACTTGTACACGTAGGCGTTCACTTAAATAAACTGATTAAATTCAATAATGAGTATCGGGAAGATAAAAGGTCTGTCATTGAGTCAAAAAAATGGACAGGTATGTTAGTCCCGAAATGATCCAGTTTGTGTCGAGTGGACGTTAAACCCCAATCTCTCTCTCTCTCTCTCTCTCTCTCTCTCTCTCTCTCTCTCTCTCAGTTTTGTTGAGTGGATGTTAAATCCCATCATATCACTGCAGAACAGTAGTGTGTTAAACCCCGTGTCATTTAATTTCATGTCCTAATATTAGTATCTGACACATCGTTTGGATGGAATTAATTCCAAGCTCTCAATAAACTGAATTCAAAAATAGAAGTATATAAAAATAAGAAGTTATCTAATATCGGTTGTTTGGTACAGTATATAAAAATAGACTATTTACTATAAGATATATGAAATATGTTATAATTCCTATTTTAAGTACCGGTATTATATGAAACGTATTAAAGTACATGTTGGTACATGTACCAACATAAGTATATAGTTTACATGTGTTACCAACTTTGGCGTTGACTCGTTTTCATTCGCCGAGTCCGGGCAGAAAAGTAAAACGATAAACTCAACTCCATTTATCTCGCGTTGACGTACAACCCCCTGATCTTCATTTGTGGGAATTTAAATCGCATCCAAAACTATAGCGGAGCATATTCTTTTTATGAAAATGAAGGTTTTTAATAACCCCAAAACATATTTTTATAATAATATAGCAGTAGTTAATATGAGAATCATGCCATTTATTGCTTACTAAGCATGTGCTGATTGGCTTAATAGTTGATCAAAGGTCCCCACCAGCTAGCATGTCTTTAACGTGCAACCCACGCGCCAACTTCGTTTCGTTATATTTGTTATTGTGTAGAATATTAGTAAACAAAAACAATATTGGAGAAATAGGGGAAACGAAATGTTTATCTGATTTTCAATCAGGTGGGGTTTTTTTCAGTCAATCTTAAACGTCAGTCAATCTCTAACAACTTTTTGTGTTATCATCAAAAAATCAAGATGCCTCTCTTTATTTTTTAAGAATCCAGGAGTGTAAGGAATGTGGTGCTATGACGTCAATCTGGACGTTTGTTTATAGGCAATGGTATGTTTAATGGTTGACCAGATGATAAACAATCGGGGCAGTGGGTTCTGTTGAAACCAATCGCTATACTCCGTACTGCTAATTGTCAGACGATAATTGACATGTAGCGAACACGATGTCTTTTAGTAATTGGGCCACAGATGAAATTGTACGTTGAGAAAAGATCTCTACGCCGAATAGCCGCCATGCTAGAAAATTAGTTGTTTTTTTTGTTATGTCATTCAATACGCATAAATATTGAATTAACAGTTTCAACTTCAATTAAATGGAATCAGAATAAATATTTTTCAAATTCTCTATGTATACTTAGTGTTTTCGGCTAAATATCGTCGGTTTATGAATGCAAATGTCGGTCATCTAGCTTCATGTTGAATGATGGTGTAAGTCTCGTATGGTAAAACATTAGCAACAACTTAGTGTATTTTATTACTATGGTATGTTAATTATTTTCAAAACTCTCGAAGTATACTCAATGTTTCGTCGATGTATAAATGAAAATGTCGGACAACTAACTGCGTGTTTAATGATAGTGATAGTCTCGTATGGTAAAACAGTAGCAACCACTTAGTGTGTTTTATTACTATGGTATGTTAAAATGTGATTTAAATCACCTGGTCCAGTTACTAGATACAAACCACATGCTCGCCACTATATTCTACACTTCCGGATAATGGAAGGCTGTTAGTTCTCAACTCTCTGACCAGTGTAGGCAATAATCTGGCCAATTCCTCGGTCAACGGTTTATCCAGTCCGCTGACCCTTGAACAATTCATCCCAGATTACCGACCTTTCTGGTTTAAAGATGCTGATTTTTCTCTCTTTTTTTTTTGAAAAATACATATACTTTATCACGGCCAATCTGATTAAAATACAGATCTATATTTCGATTTCGTTTTTTTTTAAACTACTCGTTGTCCTACCCTTAATAAAGATCTAGCAAGTTATGGCGGGGGGGGCGCGTCAGGATTTATAGGAGCGACTTTCGACCCTATGACGTCAGACATTTGAGGATAAGGGAGGGCGGTGCCCCGAACGAAACTCTGTACCCCTAAGATATGACGAAAAACGGAGGTCCCGTGTACACATTTGCGTGCACGTAAAATACCCCTTGGCAGTTGGAATTCGATATACGAGTGTGCCGCTGTCCGGGCAAAAATTGCCTCATAGCTACTAAGGAACAGAACAGTAGGACATAAACCCCATTTCATTTTATTTCCATTTTTTTACGGATTATACCTGAACTTGATCTGAATAGTAACTCTACCATCCACGGTACTACACGGTGACTTTACCTGTTCACCTCACCACCATACTAAACAATCAGATTGTACTGGAATTCAACTAAAAGTGATGACAGTATACAGATGACGGGGATAGCAAGAAATTTACTACAATCTCTGTTAATCGGTTTCAGATAAGCTGATGGAAACCCGTACAACAAATACCTTTCAAACAGAACAGATGTGTTTAATCGTCTTGTGTGTATGTGTTTGTGTGTGTGGCGGGGTTTTGGGGCATTCCACATGCCCGTTCAATAATTCGCTTGCGCTTAGGGGTTTTGGCAGTGGGAGGAAACCGGAGTGTCCAGAGGAAACCCACGAGGTTGAGAAGGCGCCCCTATCTTCTTGTCACATACACTCACACTAGGGCTCGAAACCACAGCTGTAAGCCAAAAGTGACCGGCCAGCTAGAGGTCGAAGCGCGGCACTCTAGACCACTATGCCACTCCACCCCACCCCACCCCACCCCACCCACCCCACCCACCCATGTTGGGGATGGTTACTACATTTGAAGATTTTATCGAGACTATGCTTTTTATCGTGCTGACTTTAGTAATGATGATCGAGGCTTGGCGGAAATTTTAATCGCTTAATTCTCGGTTTATAGTGGATCAATTTGACTGAAATTTTCAGCATATTGGCTTTACATTATCTAGTTTTTAACTCGTTATCTAATCTCCCATAATGTATCTTTAAGTCTGAAAATGCTTTGAGACACCCCGGGACCAGAGGTTATCAACAATGAATCATCCGTGACTAAAAGCACCAACAACCTCCCCGTGTCTACTACCATTGCTAGGATTTATTATAACACATGTTTTGTATTGTTTATATTAGTTTTACATACCATACTTATCACTGACAAGACGAGATTAAAACATACATACAACCCGTCAATCAACGCGACTTAGTCTTTTATCAGATACTTTCACCTTGTGTTTATCTATGGAAAACTGAGATGGAGGAATGAGAATTGTCATCACCGTCGACCAATGTTTAGAGCTGATATGGCGACGATGAGATGTGTTGAAGCAACGATGATATGTGGTGTAGCGACGATGATGGTATAGCCACGATGATATGCGGTATAACGATGATGATATGTGGTGTAGCGACGATGATCTGTGATGTTGCGACGATGATCTGTGGTGTGTCCAAGATGATATGTGGTGTAGCAAGGGTGATCTGTGGTGTAGCCACTATGAGATGTGGTGTAGCGACGATGATCTGTGATGTAGCCACTATGATCTTTGATGTAGCGACGATGATCTGTGGTGTAGCCACTATGAGATCTGGTGTAGCGACGATGATCTGTGGTGAAGCGACGATGATATGTGGTGTAGCGACGATGATGGTATAGCCACGATGATATGCGGTATAGCGACGATGATATGTGGTGTAGCGACTATGTTCTATAGTATAGAGACGATGATCGATGATCAACTATAGATGCTGTGCAGCGACGATGATAGGTGGTGTAGCGACTATGGGGTATTGTATAGCGACGATCATATGTAGCGTAGCCACTATAAGATGACGACGATGAAATAAAATGGATTGGGGTTTAACGTCCTACTGTTCTTCTTCTATACTGGGCTAATGAAGACTGGTAACGACGGTGATATGTGGTGTTGCGACGATGATCTGTCGTACAGCGACGATGATATTTTCTGTTGCGACGATGATCTGTGTTATAGCGACGATGACATATGTCGTATAGCGACGATGATAGAGATTTATCAGTCAAGGTTGGTTGTATATATATGGTATCTATTTACTATACAAATTATGTCTTTCGTATTTACTTGGACTACTTTTATTTTCATATCAATTTCATCCGCTGAGTAGTTGTTTTCACTGAAGACAAGGTTGTGTTATTGTTGTTTACAACATGGCGTATGTTCATCTTCATTATTCTGTTTTGTGCAGAAAAGTAGGATGTTAAACTCCTTCTCACTAACCTGGAGGTCCCGTGTTCGATCCCTGCATCGGAATTTCACGGCTTGGTTCTCCTTTGTCAGTGACGGTGGCAGGGGCAAGAGACAACGTATAGTCGTTCGGATGGGACGAAAAGAGGAGGTCCCGAAATACGAGTAGGACACTGCATGGCGCATGTCCGTATGCATTATCCAAGCACAACAATAGGACGTTAAACCCCATTTCATTTTATTTCATTTCAAAACTCCATATGCCACTTCTTCAGAATATTCAATTGGAAAGTGCAGTCTTCATTTACCCAGTTGGTACAGAACAGTAGGACGTTAACCCCATTGCATTTCAGCTTTATTTGAGAAGTTCACAAGTCAAATCGTTATGTACTTTTGTAGGATAACAAATCGTGCCATCCATATTTAAAAAGGGGGGATATCTTTCTTTATTGTGCTGCCAAAAACAAAACTTAAAAGAGAAAGCTGAGTTGGTTCTCTCTTTCTTAGCGATGTTGACCTACCATATATTTATTATAAACTTAAACAGGTAACACGTATATTTTTAGACTAATTGGCCAATTTGTTTAAAGAAAAAGAGAGTTTGTGATACGGTTACGCTTTTGGTTTACGTGGGGAACAAACTTCAACATATAATGAGATATATAATTTACAAGTTAAAAGTACCGGTGTTGATAAACTGGCTTTGATGTTCTCGTCGACGTCTAACTTTCTGCCGCCGTAGTTACGTATAAGTTTGTTATGGTTTTGTACTGAGAGAGTGTTTAGGTTACCGAAGAAACAGAGCGGGCGATGTTTTTTTTTACCTCCACAGACGTAGTTTCGTATTCGTTAATAAATTGGGGGGGGGGGGCTAGGGGTCTAGAGTGTCGCGCATCGACCTCTAGCTGTCCGGTCACCTCTGGCTTGCGGCTGTGGTTTCGAGCCCTAGTGTGAGCGTATGTGACATGGAGATAGGGGCGCATTCTCAACCTCGTGGGTTTCCTCCGGGCACACCGGTTTCCTCCAACTGCTAAAGACCCCTACGCGCAAGCAGCGAATTATTGAAATAAAAATTGAAAACCATACGTTAGTCCCAAAATTACCTAGTTTGTGTCGAGTGGTTGTTAAACCCTATTCCTCTCTCTCTCGTTAATAAATTATATTTTCTTGTTCTAATATCTTGGTTCGGACTTTACATTTCAGTGACTTTGATGAAAATTGAGCAGTACCTGGTCTGATACAATGCAGATCTATATTTCCTTTCGTATTTTTATACTTTCGATGGCCTCCACTACATGAAGATCTGACCAATTATAGTGGGAGATCAGACATTGATTAATCAATCAGCGTTGACGTTTCTAATGGTTTACCCACAGTGCTGTGCAACAAACGGTCAAGAACTCGCCGTAACAGACCGTTTCATAGGCTAATCCCTCACACCATCTAGAATACGTCTATGATAACAACTCTTCCAGATCCTACTGTAGTAAAGACAAGTAAAACGAAATCTTGAACTATAAAAAACGAAACTTATATTTGAAAGTATTTTTGGAGATATAGGCTACGAGATTTCGGATGGGACGAAAACCCGAGGTCATGTGTACACATTGGCGTGCACGTAAAACATCCCTTGGAATTCGATAAACCCCCTTCATTTGGTCCGTAGTACGATCATACTTTTTTTTTAAAGTTATTTTAGTGAGATATAGGCTACCAGATAACATGATTGGGAGATGCTAATTGTAGGCCGGTTGGGGTGGTTCGGGTGTTCATGTTGGGAGATGCTAAGACGCCGGTTGGGGAGGTTCGAGTATTTCTGCTGGAGACCAAATGACCGCTTTATATAATTGAGAATTTCGGGAAATACTTATCCTAATCCTAGGGTTAGTGTTCGGGTTAGTATTCCACAAAATACTCATTCATATAAAGCCGCCATTTTGGACTCCGGAAACACCCGAACTTCCCCAACCGGCCTACAATCAGCATCTCCTGGCATGAATACCCGAACCTCCCCAACTGGCCTACAATCAGCATCTTCCAACATGAATACCCGAACCTCCCCAACTGGCCTACAACCAGCATCTCCCGACCTGAATACCCTGTAAGTGAGTAACCATGGTGTCATATGATATTTTATATAAATGTTTGCTGAATCTGTCTTAATATTATCTCAATACTTCTACAGATAATAGTCACGATCATCCATAAACAACATTATACCCTGAATGTCTATACTGGATGTTCGAGAAACAGTGGAAGTAACTTTGGCAAGAGATTCGATATCGGGGTTATTTTTGTAGGCTATGCACACCCAATTTACCAGAAACATAAAAATTTACATCATGACAAAACATGTCTTCTTTTTTCATACAGAAAGCACGGAACGGCCGATAGATATTAGAACCTCCATTCAGAACTGGGCAGAGGGAAGGGAGTAAATGAATGAATGGAATGGGGTTTAACGTCCTACTGTTATGCACTTAACCTGAGCTAATTGAAGACGGGCATACGCCATACAGTGTGCTATGAGGGAAATTTAGCCTGGGCAGCGGCGCTACGGCCTACTCTTATATCTAATTCCAACTGCCAAGGGATGGTTTACGTGCACTCTAATGTGTACACGGGACCTCGGTTTTTCGTCCCATCCGAACGACTAGGCAGCTGTCCTTGTCAGGCCCTCCTTCTGCGTCACTGACAAGGGGAAATCACGCTGGAAAATCGAGATGAACTTTCTCGGCCAATGCAGGGATCGAACACCCGACCTCCAGGCTAGCGAACCAGCGCCTTATCCACTTAGCCACGGTGATCCCCAGAGGGAAGGGAGACGGAGGGGTGTAATTGAGTCATGGAGTCGCCTGTTCATTCTCGTGTGATAGTCTCGAAATGACCTAATTTCTGTGGGGTGGACGTTAAACCCCATTTCTCTCTCTATCTCTCACTCTCATAGTATCATCAGTTTAAAGGCAAGGGGGGGGGGGGTGTACGTGGCAAGGAATAGGGTCGCCTTCCAAACTCGTGGGTTTTCTCCGGGTCTTCAAGTTTTCCTCCACTGCTAAAGACCCCTACGCGCAAGCGAATTATTGAAATAAAATTAAAACCATATGTTAGTCCCGAAATGACCTAGTTTGTGTCGAGTGGACGTTAAACACGTTTCATCTCTTAAAAGGCCAAGATTTGCAATAACATTGGCAGAGGGAATGCAAAAGTCTAGTTTGGTAGATTATGCGGCCTTTTATTTATACAATCGACATTCCTGGAAGGCAGATATACCTACATTTTGGTTTGTTCCTTCGTTCGTTCCTGGAACTTTACGTCCACTTCCACCTGAGGTGATATCGTAGACAAAATGAGTTTGGTAGATTATGTGACCTTTTATTTATATAAAAAAAACAAGTCTTGATAATCGAGATAAATTCCTGGAAGGCAGACCTACATTTTATAGGTCAAAGTTCATTAAGTAAATTGATTAAACAAACGTGTGTAAACACAGCAAGAATATGAGTAGGCTCAATAATATGTACAAATGTTAAACTTGTAAAGTATAGTTCATAAATCAAGTACGACTGTTTGTTTGACTTAATTCGTGTGAGTCAGTGATTCCTGTATCACAATAAACAGCATTTCTTCTCGTTTAGCTAATAATATATTATTGAAACAGACACGGGTATTAACTCCTGTGCGAAATAGTAATTGATGAATTTGTTCCTGTGCCATGAGTTAGTCCAACTAATATAGAATTTATCATCTTAACAGGCGAGATTCTGATATTATTTCATATTTGTGATGTTGATGGCAGTGGGTATTCTCATCGAAAAACTAGGTATTTGATACGTTGCCATGTAATGAACTATTTATCACGAAAACGGGGGGTGGATTCCATTAATATTTGGGTAATTGAAGGTGGCAATTGTTTTTGGGTTAAACGTGGGATGTTTTTATTTGGGTTTTTTTTTTGCACTTTTGCGAGTAACAAAACTGAAACGCATTTTCTAGGCACCAATGCCAATAACCCCTATGGCTCACTGACCGAGATGTCAAAGTTTCCCTGCATTAACATTGAACATAGAATACAATTAACAGTATCAAAATGGCACATTGGAGTGCACGTTAAAGAACCATTGACAGTTGGAATCTATATAAGAGTAGGCCGTAGAGCCGCTGTCCAGGCAAAATTCCCTCATAGCACACTGTATGACGTATGCCCGTCTTCATCACCCCAGTCGATACAGAGCCGTAAGAGTGTATGTCATAGTACTGCTGACAATTAGCCCAGTCGGTGCAGAACAGTAGGACGTTAAACCCTGTGTATATCTGATATAGGAGGGTTGGGATGGCTTAGCTGGTCGGTCACCTCTGGCTTGCGGCTGTGGTTTCGAGCCCTGTGGTTTCGAGCGTATGTGACATGGAGATAGGGGCGCCTTCTCAACCTCGTGGGTTCCTCCGGGCACTCCGGTTTTTCCCCACTGCTAAAGACACCTACGCGCAAGCGAATTATTGAAATAAAAATTGAAAACCATGCGTTAGTCCCAAAAGGACCTACTTTGTGTCGAGTGGACGTTAAACCCCGTTTCATTCTCTCTCTCGCTCGTATCTGATATAAAGATATAATGACGTCATGTATATAAAATGTAGTAGAGGGTAGTTAAGTAATTGATGTAATTGTCTCCACCCAAGATTTGATATATTCCTACAAGGCGCATGTCATCTTGTCAAATAAACGACGATTGATTGGTTAATAAGTATTGTTGTAGACTGTTACAATATAGTCACACCTAACATAAACATGACTTAAAGACCCAATACCACTCTTGTTGTAACTAAATAAGATGTCCCAATCTTTATTCTGGTCAACAAATTGTACTACAGTAGAATCTGTATGAGCAGCCACTCCTATTTAGCGACATCTCTTTGTAGGCGGTCACGATGAATTTCCCCCGTAAAAATTATATTGATGTCAGAACAAAAAACACAGAGATTTTATTAAGAGGCCATTCTCGGTAAGCGGTCAGTCGTGAAAATTCCCTTGGGTGGCTGCTTAATACAGATTCTACTGTATTTTACAATATTCCAATTAATAAATGATACAAATTTCATCTTAACACACTTCATTGAAAAAATTGGAAAAATTTAACTGTATGATATTGAAAGGCCTTACGTAAACACTTTCAAATGTAACTTGGATTAAAACATATTTTCGAAATCTCTGGACAAGTAAAATAGGATGTAATGGATAATTTACACAACGAGTAGGACACCTAAACATCTTGTAGTTAGAATAAGGCTATTTTTTCTGGACCAGTCAAGCCAGGCAGAGTGGTATTGTCCCTTTAATCTAGATTTCACCAACTCTATTCACGCCCTTGTATTGTTAGAGACGAGGACATGCACTCTGTTTGCACATCTTGTGCAGTACATATTCACTCTTAAATGTTACACCATAGGCGTACGAGGCCCAAAGTCGGGGAATCGTCTGTTTTTCGGTCAATGTATTCCTGTTTCTAGGGCACAAACATCATAGAATGAGATCATATATCATAGAAATATTATAATTGTAAAATGAAATAGCTCGCGGTATATTTTGAGTACTTAAAGACCTCTCGCAATAACATTTGTAGAACACTAAAAAGCCTCACCAGCCCCACCCCACCCACTTCAACAGAGATTGCCCCCCTACATCTATGTGTTACACACTTTCTTCCCGTTAATATTTAAACCATTTTTAAAACGTCAGTACATTTTGCGAACACGTCATAGACCTGTTAAAAACGTAAGCCCATTCTGTGTCTAAATATGAAAGTATAACTTGCGGATTTCGTTAAAGTCGCGAGATGTTAATGGGGTTAACGCTAGGTCCAGGGTTATCACAAGCCCGGTTTACAGGTAGTGACCATGACGAAATCTACAGGAGGCCTAACCATTGGCATATTTGAGCAGAAACTGACCGTGACGTCATCGCGGCCATCTTGGAATCACTACATAATATCAAAAATCGAAATCCGTCAACGAACGAGCATGCCTAGTTTCATTTCGATCGTTATTAGGCTTTTTTTCGAAGCGCGTCCAAAAGAACAAAAAGATGAGAAGCGTTCGGAATCACTAGAATTTCCGTTGTACAAATTAGTAGTGAACGTAGAAGATCACTTGGATTCGAAATACAAGAAGTGTGTTGGATCATTCTCCGGTCACTATATTGCCCACATAACACACATTCATTAGCCCATTAACAGTTGGTACAATTGGACATCTGGAACTAAATGAATTGAAATGGGGTTTAACGTCCTACTTTCTCAGCCAACACTGGGATTGAACATGAGACCTCCAGATTGGCGAGCCAGCGCTATGTGGGATACATTTTACCCGTAAAGTGCTCGCTAATGTGTACATTACCTCAGTTTGTTTTAAAACCATCTGAACGACTAGACAGCTGTCCTTGTCAGGTCCTACATCTTACAACACTGACAAATTGGAACCACACCAGAAAACTGATGAACTTTCTCGGCCAACGCAAGGAACCAACACTGGACCTCTGGGTTAGCGAGCCAACGCCTTACTCACTGAGCAACTGTGGCTCCCAACGTTACAAATAACCACCACTTTATAGTATTAATTAATTTATAAACAACGACTTCTTGCAGACCTTTCGAATCATCCATTTTTTGTTACTGAGATTAATAAAAAGTATACACGTTCTTTAAATTAATAAAACAAAAGTACGCCCCTTCAAATTCATACTTCTTGCAGACCTTTCGAATCATCCCTTTTTACCGAAAGTATCCTTCAAATTAATGTTTTTAAAAATGTTTAGGGTCTTCAAATAAATAAAAAAAAGTTTGCGTTCTTTAAATTATTAAAAAGTATGTCTCCTTAAAGTTAATAAAAAGGTATGTGTTTTTCAAATTAATAAAAAGTCTGCATCCTTGACATTTAAACCAAAAAAATGCGTATTCTTCAAATTTATATTAAAAAAAGGAGGCTTGCTTCAAATTAATAAAAGGAAACTCGAGTACATATTGAAGTAGAATATGAGTCATTACCTTTACATGTAATTCTATATCTCGAAATGGAGGTTTTTTTATTCTATTTTTTTCCCCTCATCAAACATGTTTTATCTCAGTTTTGGTAAAGAAAAAAATATACACATCTGTTTGTAGTGGAAAGTAGAAAGAGTAAAAAAATAGTAGAGTTACTGGATGCAATCTGTTTCTTCTGTTTTATTCCTGATTACACATGAATTGGTTACCGGGGCGACTGGAATTTGTGCAAGAATTGCGTCCCCTTGTGACTTTGATTCACATAAGAATTACCACTGTGAGTTGCTTAAGAATTGGATCCCATTGCGACTGTGATCCGCATGAGGATTACACATGACATAAATATATGGAATACGAGTTACTTGAAGAATTTATTTCAGCGACGTTTCAACGAGGGTTCTCCCGTCTTTATCAAGCAAAGAATAGGAATTGCAAATGCGATTAGATCAAAATTCACCTCGGCGATTTGCTCAAGATACGAGTCCGATGCGGCCTTAAGATATCGACCTTTTTTTTCTTAGGTATCAGTTGCAGTATGCAATCTTTCTAGTGCACCTTTATATATCAGATGACACAATGATATTACCATGGATTGACTGTCCATGAATACTTTAAATAAACTATCAATTAGACATTTATTAACATAAAAATACCTTAATCAACTATCGATGCCATCTTTATGTGTCGGTTTTTCACTGGATTTGAATCCGGTTTGCTGCTCAAGGCTCATTGGTGATTTAATCCAAAAATGAATAATCGTGGGTTTTCTCTGTGTCCTCCGGTTTCCCCCACTGCTAAAGACCCCTACGCGCAAGCGAATTATTTAAATAAAAGTAAACCATTGGTAAGTCCCGAAATGACCTAGTTTTTGTCGAGTGGACGTTAACCCCCCTCCCCTTTCTCTCTCTCTCACACTCTCTCTCTCGCTCTCTCCCTCCTATCTCTCTTTGATATTTACCGACAAATTCATATCAGACATGGTAACTGTTAGTAAGATCTGATATTTTTGATTAAAAGTGTAAACAGTAAGACACGTGTATCAACATCAATGTGAGTGATATATCATGTGTTATAATATCTAACAGTGTTATAACACATACCATTACAAAAACACACATCTGAAACTATAATTAAACTAGCGGATTGCGCGGCGCTGCACGAATTGAGTCTATTAACTATAAACTCCGAAACCGGAATCGTTAGGCCAAAGTCACTACGGTCCGAGCCACCGACTTTAGTACTGGGAGAACGCTAAATCGAAGACGGTCCTGTGCATTTTATGACGTCATAGGTGGATTGTGGGTTAGTAGAGGGGTTAGGGTAAGGGTTAGGAGTCTAAGGATGTAGACAGGGCTAACCCATACCCCTAACCTATAATCCACATATGACGTCATAAAACGCACAGGGCCGTCTCCCCGATCTGGCGTTCTCCTTAGTAATGATGATCGAAGCTAGACCTAAAATTCAGAGTGGGTCAATTTGACAAAAGTTTTCAGCAATTTCCCTTTTCTTTATCTAGATTTTACCTGGTATAATGAGAACTGTCAGCTCTTTATCTTATCTCTCATAATGTATTTGTCGTTCATACTTCCGACTTTAGTAATGATGATCGAGGCAAGACCTTAAATTCAAGCTCTAGGATCTCGGTTCATAGTGGATCAATTTGACTGAAATTTTCAGCAAATTCCCTTTACATTATCTAGTTTTAAATTTTAGGAGCAGAACAGTAGGACGCTAAACTCCATTTCATTTCATTTCATCTGGTTTTAACTATTATAGTGATAACTGCCCACAACCCGTTAACTAATCTCCCATAATGTATCTTCAAATTAAAGTATTGTTGCATCATTAAGCACTATAGAAATAACTTGCAAACTACAATTACGGTCATTTGACTGGACTGAATTCCGCTTGAAGTAATTTGACCTAAAATTTCAGTATATTCTCTTTATATTATCTAGTTTTTAACTATTATAGTGTGATCTGCTACCTTTTTATACAATCTGTCTTAATGGATCTTTAAGTAGGTCATAATTCTTCTATAATTTAATTCAAAGAAACATACCATTTTTTATATCATTTTTCTTTTATAATTGAATTGAAAGAAACAGGCTGGTTTTTATCGGAGTGGGTTTTTTTTATAGATATAAACCTAGTCTAAACACGAGATAAACGAAATTAAACAACACCGACCTACTACGTACGACTTCCCTCATTCTTTTTTATGTTTAACAGATAACAGATCGTCTGCTTTATGCTCTAATAACAAAGTTTTCTCGAGCGGGTTTTTTTCACACTTCTTATACAAGAAGCTGTGTGTTTTGTCATGATTTAACTCTATGGTGGTGAAAGCAAGTCATTATCATAATCCCGGTTGGTCACGTGTAGAAAAGTAAGACGTTAAACCGGTAAAAACAAGGCAGCCATTATATTAGAAGCGGTCAATAATGTGAGGAATTAATAGCTAAGTAAAGTCTTCGTTACCCCGGTTGGCGCACAGCAGTAGGACGATAAACCGGTAAAGCCAAGGTGGTAGAAGGGGGCGTGACAGTTGCAGGTATAGGCTAAATGAAAAGGGTGGAATAACCGTTTTCGGTCTCCATTAATGATAGAAGTTTAAAACAATTTAAAATGGAAGAAATATAACTGGTGGACATTTTGCCAATACAGCGGGTTTCGCGAAGTCTTCATTACATTCCAGCTGTCAAGGGCTCCTTTACGTACACGGGGCCGACAACGGGGGAAACCCAACTGGAAACCCCCGAAAAATTGGCTTAACCAACAACGGAATAGTAACCCGGGAACTTTGCCGGGTAATTTTGGGGCCAAGTAGGTCAAGCTATGATTAAACATTTCCGTGTTACTGGATGATAAGATATTTAATATTATTCCTCATACAGACATGAATATAGATACAGCAACTGTTTTACTATAAATATACCAAATACGACGATTTACATCATCTCAAATCAGTTATTCGTGTGTACATCGGCATGTGAGGGAGAGTGGGAAATGAGATTTAACGTCCACTCGACACAAACTAGGTCATTTTCGGAATAACATATGGTTTAATTTTATTTCAATAATTTGCTTGCGCGTATAGGCGTCTTTAGCAGTGGGAGGAAATCGGAGGACGCGGAGAAAACCCACGAGGTTGGACAGGCGACCCTACTCCTTGCTACGTACAACCGGGGATTCGAAACCACGCCAGTTGACTCAATGACATGCTTTATGCTACAGCGCACACGTGCTAACCATTAGGCCATCCAACCTCCCTACATCAGTATGTCGTTGGTACTGGAAACTTGATTACAGATTGAAATATCTTTCTTTATTCCGTGCAAGGGCAAAATTTGAAAAAGGCCTCAGGTCTAATTTGCTACCCTTGTAAAATGACGCGATTATTATTATTATTATTATTATTATTATTATTATTTAATGCTGCATGATAACCGATTGGTGACGGATGCTAACCCAACGCCGATGGTCCGACAAGTAACTTCAAGGGGGATGGATTGTCGAATGGTTAGCACATGGGCGTTTGATCACACGTTCTGTCATAGATTCAAATGGTGTGGTTTCGATTCCCTCCTTGTACGTGACAAGGAGAAGGGTCGCTTGTCCAAACTCGTAGCTTTTCTCTGGGTCCTCCGGTTCCTCCCACTGCTAAAGACCACTGCGCGCAAGCACATTTAGTAATAAAATTAGACCACATGGTAGTCTCGAAATGACCTAATTGGTGTCATGTGGACGTTAAACCTCTCTCTCTCTCTCTCTGTCTCTGTCTGTCTCTCTCTCTCTGTCTCTGTTTGTCTCTCTCTCTCTGCCTCTGTCTGCCTCTCTCTGTGTCTCTGTCCCTCTCGCTCTCGCTCTCTCTCTCGCTCTCTAACTTCAAGTATCGGTGAACTCGTACCATTAAACTAAATAACATCAGGGAATAAATCATTAACTAGAACCATATAAAAAAAGATTGGATTTAAAATAAAATATGGTATTAATGTACTAATGAAATCTAAATATAATTTTGTACTCGTTTTTCTGTATTTCAATTTAAATAAATATATTCATAACAGGTGTTGAGAAAATAACAAGATGGCATTTCAGGGGCGGATCCAAGAATTTATTCAGAGAGAGTGTTCGCCAGGTTCCTGTTAAGGAAATGGGAGAGAGAGAGAAATTGGGTTTAACAAACTAGGTCATTTTGGGACTAACGTAGGGGTCTTTAGCAGTAGGAGGAAACCGGACTGCCCGGAGGAATCCGGAGTGCCCGGAGGAAACCGGAGTGCCCGGGGGAAACCCACGAGGTTAAGAAGGTGCCCATATCTCCATGTTACATACGCTCACAAAAGGGCTCGAAACCAAAGCCGCAAGCCAGAGGTGACCGGCCAGCTAGAGGTCGAAGCGCGGCACTGTAGACCAGTAGGTCATCCCAACCCCCTTAAGGAAATGGGACAGTTGACAATGCATGATGTCATCATTGTCTCTAAATTACATATAGGCATACATTAAACTCATTGAGCATCCATTGCTATGTTCACACCTAATGCGCTTTCAAACCGCTTTCCGTAAAACGCCCTACGGAAGGCGCTTTCGTTACCACGGGTGGCGTCACACTACAAATTAAACCGCTTTCGATTCGCATTAAAACACGTCACACTCAATGCGCATTAACAGCGTGCGCCATCTATATCAATGGAACTATCAGATGGGGTAATTGTGATGCGCGTCAGTTATATCGCTTCAGCCAATGCGCATTAGAAATGCGGTTTCGCTAAAGCGGCTTATGCTGTGTTCACACTAGCCTTTTAATGCGCATCGAATGCGCATTAAAGCCTTAAGTCGCTAAAACGCGTCACACTCAATGCGCATTAAACCAAAACTAAGGCGCTTTAGCGAAACCGCATTTCTAATGCGCATTGGCTGAAGCGATATAACTGACGCGCATTACAGTGTTGAGATCGAACAGCGCTTGCGCAGTGCAGTACTTCCGTTTTATCGCATGGGGAAAGCTGTTAATGCGCATTGAGTGTGACGTGTTTTAAGTAAAAGGCTAGTGTGAACACAGCACTAGTGGTCTAGAGTGCCGCGCTTCGACCTCTAGCTGGCTGGTCACCTCTGGTCTAATAATGATATGGGATCACATTGTGATTTAATTTCATAGATGCAAGCCATTCATTTTTTTATGTGGCTGAGCAGGGTGGGGTTTGCCCCCCCCCCCCTAAATTGCTCCCCATTGCCCCGTGGATCCGCCCCTGTGGCGTCTTCATTGGGCGTGGTTGGTAAGCTGTGGTAGAAGCGTTGAAAATGAAATAACAGGGTTACATGATGACACGTCGATATGTAATATTACACGTTTAATCCTGATATGTGAAATATCTTGACGCGATGATGATTATGGAAATCTGTCAGTAGGTAAAAGGTTATAAATGATAATATTGTTCTCGATTAATGTATGTATTGTTGGAAATCACGTACAATTATATACTAGTATATATAATACCATTCCAATAAAACAAAATGTTACTTTAATACATTGATAGCGCATGCTAACCTAGAAAGTAACACCGTCTAGAAGTTCAGATGTGACGAAAGACCAAGGTCCTGTGGGTTCATTCGTGCGACTATCTTATAAAAATACAGAGCTATTTTTCCTTTAGGTTTTTTATGCTTTCCATGCCCTGCGGTTTCATTCATGGGACTATCGGATAAAAGTACAGATCTCTATTTCGTTTTTCGTGTAGAAATTATGAATTATAAAAAAAACGAAATTATGATCTGTGTTGGTACAGAGGCCTTTTTCAAATTTTTTTAACTGAGATAAAATCCAATTTTAGTAATTTAATTGGATAATATGAGATTGATTGTAGTGTTGAGCCAATCATAATCGAAGTATCTACTAAACTCCGTAATTAATATTTCTAGAAACAGAGAGAGAGAGAGAGAGAGAGAGAGAGGGGGGGATGGGGTATAACGTCCCCTCGACACAAACTAGGTCATTTTAGGACTAACGTGTGGTTTTCAATGGGCCCAGAATATATGTTCACTAATCTTTATCAGCTTTGGTAGTGATTCGTTAACTTTATGGGTGTTACTACTTGATTATGATTTATATTTCCTCCCTGAAAGAGTGAAGACCCTCTTCATGATATAAGTCATTTTTTCATAATAAATGAAATTAAATCAAAGCTCGAACACGGGACCCCCGGGATATCAAGCCGACAATTTACTCGCTTAACCACCATACCTCCCGACTAATCTTCTGAGTTTTGAGAGTGATTCTTGAACTAATAACTGGGTCACTTCATTATTATAAATTATCTTTACTAAAAGAGTGACGACCCCCTCCTAACTCCAGTCCTATTTCTTATAATAAATAAGATTAAATCCCAGCTTCTATCCAGCAGTGAAGTTAATACAAGTATTTAAAAGGGCCACTGTGATATTGGGTAATGTTTAATTAAATAGAGTATAGAACCACTTAAAACTAATATCTTCTTAAATGGAAAATTAATTTACTGTTGGAATGGCAAAATCTTTTTGTAACACGACTGCCAACATTTCCTCTAAAAGGGAAAATAATGGCGAAATCTTTTTGCAACACGACTGCAAAAATGGAAAATTAATATACTGTTGGAATGGCCAAATATTTTTGTAACACGACTGCAAACATATCCTCTAAAAGGGAAATTAATATACTATTGGAATGACAACATCTTTTTGTAACACGACTGCAAACATATCCTCTAAAAGGGAAAATTAATATACTGTTCTTATCCTAACTAGGCTAATGAACACTCCAGGTAAGCAAGGCAGTGTCCTGCTGACTGAGTCGCTGCGGCTCGCTGAACACAGATGACCAAGAACATCTGACAGTTGGAATCCCAGCTATTGCATTAACGAGAGGTTAAACGGGGTTGGGGAAATACACCAAAATTTTCAAAGCCTGACATTTTCTTTAGGCCATTTTCAAAATGGCGGAATATTTCAGTTTGTATTAATTCCTAGTCCTTTGCCTTATTTTCGCAATCATTTTACAAAAAAATATGTTGCCACCCCAACAGTATATTAATTTTCCCTTTTAGAGGATATGTTTGCAGTCGTGTTACAAAAAAGATGTTGCCATTCCAACAGTATATGTTAAACACCATTTCATTAATATCATCAAATATTTATTCAAAATAAAATAAAACCAAGTAGGGGAGAGCGGGGATGGTTCGGACGGTGGGATGGTCCGGACACCCCCCATAGTTTTAATCTTTACAATGCTATTCGTTTTCTGATTGGTTATTTACACACTAATGATCTCATCTTGTAACATGAAAAACACATGGCAGAGATAAACATTCAAATGTAAATGTAGATAAGCTTTTTCTATTTTTGACAAAGTTGATGTAAAAAATTTCTAAAGTTTAATGGTTAAATTTATTCGGTGTTTAACAAGTTTCTTTTTGGGGTACGCTGTCGCCTCTTTCTTCCTTCGCTAATTAATAGAAATAGATTGAAAATCTATCATATTTTCATTGTAAATACACATAATGGTGGTTTACATCAGAATTATGGGTTTGGGTACATCCGGACACAGTCCGGAATTACCCCCAAGTGCTCGGAGTCTATTTTCCATTCTTAAGTTCAAGGGCATGTGCATTAGGGGTTGCACAAATGTGAAAAAACCCAAAAGTGTCCGAACCATCCCCGCATTAGACAGAATTCGAAGTCCTAAAAAACGTTAGAGGCAAAATAGTGTAATCTGGCAAAATAGTGTAATCTGGCAAAATAGTGGCATCAGCAAATTGTCTTCTTACGTCATTTTGAATAAATATAAATAGTATACATGTAATTAATTGAGACAGATATGGACAGATATGGTATCTTCTTTCACTCCCTACAGGCTGTGTAAATAAAACTCTCTCTCATTGGTCCGTTTAGTTTTTATAGATCTGTATTTCAATCAAATTGTTCGTATACCAACTGATTTTGTTGCATGACATACCAACGTAAGCGATGATACGTGTAATCAAAGTATGTACATTGAATATTTATCTTGTTCTAGTTTGTTGAACTATCTGTCGAATAATCACAGAAATCGGGAAACGTGCCTGAAATCAGGTCAGAAATTGATTAGAAAGACAATAAGATAAGACATTTCCTAGTACCATCCACGAGAGGGGCAAGAGAGAGAGAGAGAGAGAGAGAGAGAGAGAGAGAGAGAGAGAGGAGAGAGAGAGAGAATGGTCGAAGAGAGAGAGAGAATGGTCGAAGAGAGAGAGAAAGAGAGAGAGAGAGCGAGAGAGAATGGTCGAAGAGAGAGAGAGAGAGAGAATGGTCGAAGAGAGAGAGGGGAGAGAGAATGGTCGAAGAGAGCGAGAGAGAGAGAGAGAATGGTCGAAGAGAGAGAGAGAGAGAGAGAGAGAGTGGTCGAAGAGAGAGAGAGAGAGAGAGAGAGAGAGAGAGAGAGTAAGAGAATGGTCGAAGAGAGAGAGAGAGCGGAGAGAGAATGGTCGAAGAGAGAGAGAGAGAATGGTCGAAGAGAGAGAGAGGGAGAGAGAGAAGAGAGAGAGAGAGAATGGTCGAAGAGAGAGAGAGAGAATGGTCGAAGAGAGAGAGAGAGAGAAGAGAGAGAGAGATGTTTCTAGTATCAACCAACAAATTATATTGGTCACGATATGATTCTAAAACCAATCTACCACACAACCATGGTATCATGGTACCTTCATCTACCTTGATTCAATATAATAAATGAAATGGATTTAAATCTTCTACTACACGAAACTTGGTTAATGAAAACTGACATACGCCATATATACAGTGTCACAGCAAATTGATAGCAATTGAATTCCAAATGTCAAAGGTTCATTAACGTCAACGCGACGTCAGGTTTTCAGACAATCCGAACAACTAGCCACTGTTCCTTGCAAGGCCCTCCGTCCTACAAAACAAAACAACGCTGTGAAATACCTGGGAACTTTTTCTGTCGTGATCGAACCCCGGGCCTCCTGGTTGCAATTATGGGCCAATGACTTACTCTTTGGGCAACGAGTGGTTAACACGTGCGCGCTGTGACATAAAGCCTGGCATTTAGTCAATTAGAATGGTTTCGAATCCCCGGATGTACGTGACAAGGCAAGGAGTATGGTCGCCTGTCCAACCTCGTCGGTATTCTCGGGGTGCTCCGGTTTCCTCCCACTGTTTAAGACCTCTACGCACAAGCGAATTATTGAAAAAAGTTTGAGTCGAGTGGACGGGGTGTTAAACCCAATAAATAAAAACTTGTTAATCTTGTTAATTGATTGTGATAACTAGTAAAATCTATAATCAAGTTGTGTTCCCTAATCACTAAATGCCACTTAATCGGAATTATCGATGCTACATCGTCCCCAATTATTGTTAAATTACAAGGTTTTCTACCGCGCAATAAAAACCTGCTGATCTTGGAATTTTCGTATATTGACATGAAATCTACAACATCGTCACCACTTATTATTAAATTGCAAGTATTTCTACCACGCAATAAAAACCTGCTGATCTTGGAATTTTTGTATATTGACATGAAATCTACAACATCGTCGTCTATAGTTGAGCGGTCACCTACCACGCAATAAAAACCTGTTGATCTGGAAGTTGGCATAAAATCTATAACAATCTTGTGTTATCTGGTTGGGAAACACGGCGATCATCAAACGCTATAATGTCAGCTATTAATTGAAGTTCCATGTTGGATTACCAGGAATCTGTTTATCTTATCCGACTGACCCTTGACCTTTGACAGCATTCCATATTGTACTACATGTGTCGACTAACAGGCAAACATGGCACCGTTATTTCTGGGAAATAGGTTAATAGGCCAGTGTGTGTGGAATTTAAATGGGGTTGGTCATTTGATACGGTTTAGAACATAGCGACGTTATCTCTGGACTATCAGAAGTGACCGGTAATTGGTCATTTTTAGAGATCTTCATTATTGGAACATAACGGTATCTATGGTTATCAGAAGGAAGGTGCCAGCACATTGTCCAATTTACAGGTTTAGAAGATGGTGCTGTCTTGCGGCACTATATCTGTGATAAGATTCTTTTAATGACATTTAGTTATTTAATTAAGACGCCGCTGTAGTGCCAAAAGGCCTACTTATCAAATCATTAGTCAATTAAGTTATGTTTCCTTTAAGGTAATCAGAAGGGACATCTCTGGTTGGTCAGTATTAACCACGTGATGTTGTTTACATGTATATTTTGTCTTGTTAAACCAGGACATTTAGCCCGAAACGCGTCTTGAATAAAATCTTTATATTTCCTCACAGACTTGTCAAGTTTGTTGCCAGGGTATTTTTTTGTTATTATTTACTAACAAGGAATGGTTCCTGTTCTTCCACGACTGCATCACTGAGATCCAAACTTGCATGTACGGAATCTTCCACATTTCTTTTCCTTCGAGTTCTTTTCGTCTCCTTCTTGGGATTATATATTGTCCTGTTATATCTCATATTGTTTGACTAGAGAGGCCTATGGTCTAACGGTAGCTAGGTAATAAACAGTAATAATTGTATTCCAGGGCGAGAGAGAGAAAGAGAGAGAGAGATATATATGGGGTTTGACGCCCACTCTACACAAACTAGGTCAATTTGGGACTATATGGTTTAATTTTAGTTCAATAGTTCGCTTGCACGTAGGGGTCTTTAGCAGTAGGAGGAAACCGGTGAACCCGGAGAAAATCCACGGGGTTGGACAGGTGACCATACTCCTGGTCACGTACAACCGTGCAATCGAATACAGGATCTCCAGGCTAGCTAGCCAATGTCTAAATAATTCAGGCACCACAGCTTCCGGTTTTTATCGAAGTAGGGCAAATACGTTGGCCATTACGTAGGTTTACGGGGTAATGTTGTCTTGGAACATAACGATATGTCAAGTTTGTCTAAAGAACGTGCCAACGTTTAGATAATTTGTTCTGTAAAAGTAAATAATAGCGGTCGACTTCCAGCACAGCGATATCTTGGAATATAACGATATCTTCTTTTTATCTCATAAAAGCTGCTGGTGTCTAATTATATGGTCGTCATATCGTTTCAAAGGTCTACAATAATTTATAAGAGAGAGAGAGAAGAGAGAAAGAGAGAGGGATATGGGATTTAACGTCCACTCGACACAAGCTAGGTCATTTAGGGACTAACATATGGTTAAATTTTATTTCAATAATTCGCTTGCGCGTAGGGGTCTTTAGCAATGGGAGAAAAGCGAAGCACCCGGAGAAAACCCACGAGGCTGGACAGGCGATCCTACTTCTTGTCACGTACAACCGGGGATTCGAAACCACGCCAGCATGTGCTAACCATTCGGCTACCCAACCCTCAAACCGGTTGCCTCCTGTAAGTGAACAAGATTCAGAAGTAGAAATAAGACGAATATGTTGAATGCATTTCCATTTTCTCCCCATCATCCTACTTTACGACTCGACCTTAACGATATCTCTTCTTCCCATACCCTCTCCAAACGTTGTCTAACCTTTTACCGTCTTGAATCACTTGATGTAAAACCTCTTATCACACAGTCTGAGATGTGGTATAAATATAGGGGGGTTGGATGGCCGAGTGGTTAGCACGTGCGCGCTGTATCATAAAGCCTGTCATTGAGACAACTAGCGTGGTTTCGAATCCCCTGGTGTACGTGACAAGGAGTAGGGTCGCCTATCTAACTTCGTGGGTTTTCTCCGGGTCTTCCGATTTCCTCCAACTTCTAAAAGACCCCTACGCGCAAGCGAATTATTGAAATAGAATTGAACCATATGTTAGTCCCGAAATGATGTAGTTTGTGTCGTCGACTGGACGTTAAACCCGAACTATCTCTCTCTCTCTCTCTCTCTCTCGCTCTCTCTGTCGGTCTCTCTCTCCAAATGTTGTCTAACCTTTTACCGTCTTGAACCACTTAATATAAAACCTCTTAGTCTGAGTTCTACTATAAATATACTGGATGTTAACCCTCTCTCTCTCTCTCCCCCTCTCTCTCTCTCTCTTCTCCCTCTCTCTCACTCGTTCTCTATGGGTGGATGGTGGCCTAATTATTGAAATAAATGACTAAGTTTGTGTCGAGTGCACGTTACAACCCCCCCCCCCTCTCTCTCTCTCCCTCGCTCCCCCCTTCTCTCCCCCCTCTCTCTATCTCTCTCTCCATCTCTCTCTCGATCTCTCTCTCCAAATGTTGTCTAACCTTTTACCGTCTTAAACCAGTTGATATAAAACATCTTATAGTCTGAATTGTACTATAAATATACTTCCTATACACAGGTGCTTCACTCGGCAAACCTCGGCAGATTCCGGTACCCTATACTTCCTATATTATACACAGGTGCTCCACTCGGCAAACCTCGGCAGATTCCGGTACCCTATACTTCCTATATTATACACAGGTGCTTCACTCGGCAAACCTCGGCAGATTCCGGTACCCTATACTTCCTATATTATACACAGGTGCTAGCGATATTATAGGACCGGGGAGTGACGTCATCAAAACTGAACTATGCAGGTCTAGACCAGTGATTCGCAACCAGGACTCTGTTTCTCGAAATCTTAACTAAACATAAAATCCAAATTTTAGTAGATACTTCAGTTTTATTTGGATAAACACTAAAATCAATGTAATATTATCCAATTAAATTACTAAAATTTGGATTTCATCTTAGTTAAAATTTCGTGAAATAGACCCAGAGATCTTCCTAAGTGTGCCGCAAAATTTTGAACGGCACACAAAGAAAATATGAAAAAACCAGGTGATCCCAATAAGGTATTCACTATTCTATTATGTGTTTATGACTAATGCGTGTCTTCCGTTGTATGCCGTAGGTCTATGACTCGCCATGTTTTTATTTTGCAAAATTCAAATATTTTTTATATTATATTTAGCCAGGTGTGCCGGTTTTTTTTTATATGTTCCAGCATTATAGGTGCTATCAAGATTATAGAACCGAGTAGTGACTGAGGTAACCATTAGGCAGCAGCATCATTAACAGGGTATGTCATTCGGGGCTCACTACACCCTAAATATTAAGATGACCAAAAATTCACTGAAATTGGTGCATCACAAATATTAGGAACTTTAATGAAATGGGGTTTAACGCCCTACGGTTCTGTTCCGACTGGCTAATGACGATGGTCATACGCTATACAGTGTGCAGTACGGCCTATACTCATATAGAATTCCAACTGTCAAGGGATCTTGTGTACACAGTTTGTCGTCCTATCCGAACGACTAGACAGCTGCCCTTGTCAGGCCCTCCGTACTGCACCACTAACAAGAGGAGCAGAACAGCAGGACGTTAAAACACATTTCATTTCCATTCATTTTTTGGTCTCTGGGGGCGGGGGGGGGGGGCGATTACAACAAATTAAACTTCCGTGTGGGTGTATTAACTACAATGGCCATGATATAAAAATCAAACATATAAATGCGTCATTTTAACGAGTTGGATAATCTTTAAATATAGCCTATTCAAATTCAAATATTTACAATTGGCAGGATCTGACTAATCGGCAAGTGACAATTCAATATCCATTTGATTAAAATTCAAATATGTATCTCCAATCTTCTAGGGGCAGCAAGGCGTCATTCAGAAAAAAAAACAGGGAATGTACGTGGGTGTTTTAACCATTACAACTGACTTGATATTAAATAGAAATAATTTATATTGAGCATGTTTATGCATACCCATAAAAATGTTTGTCTTTCTTATTGTTTGAGGAGAGGCCTACTGATCAATACTGAGTCAACCTCTTAATCATATACCAATGAATGAATGAAATGGGGTTTAACGTTTACTGTTATGCACTTAACCAGAGCTAATTGAAGGCGGGCATACGCCATACAGTGTGCTATGAGGGAAATTTTGCCCGGGCAGCGGCGCTACGGCCTACTCTTATATCGAATTCCAACTGCCAAGGGATCTTTTACGGGCACTCCAATGTGTACACGGGACCTCAGTTTTTCGTCCCATCCGAACGACTAGGCAGCTATCCTTGTCAGGCCCTCCTTCTGCATCACTGTCAAGGGGTTAATCATATAGCAACCGAGATTTCCACGAAGCTCATACCCATTTTATTCATTCGAATATATCTGAGACATTCTCTTTAAAGATTTGATTATATCCGGACAATCTGCCTGACAAACTCCCTTTAAAGTTTTGACTATACCCGGACAGAATATCAGAGCCACTCCCTTTACAAATTTGGCTATACCCGAAAAACGTATCTGACACATTCCCTTTAAAGGTTTTATTATACCCGGACAATATATCTGGCAAATTCCCTTTAAAGGTGTGTCTATTTATGGAAAATATATCTGACACACTCCCTTTAAAGGTTTGACTATAGCCGGACAATCTATCTGACAAATTTCCGGACAGAATATCTGGGACATTCCCTGTAAAGGTTTGACAATACCCGGACAATATCTACCCGGCACATTCCTTTTAAAGATTTGGCTATACCCGAAAAATGTATCTGACAAATTCACTTTAAAGGTTTGACTATACCCGAAAATGAATCTGACACATTCCCTTTAAAGGTTTGACTATACCCGGACATAATATCAGAGACACCCCCTTTAAGGATTTGACTATATCTGGACAATCTATCTGAGACATTCCCTTTACAAATTTGACTATACCCGAAAAATGTATCTGACACAATCCCTTTAAAGGTTTCATTATACCCGGGCAATCTACCTGACACATTCGCATTAAAGATGTTACTATACCCGAAAAAGGAATCTGACCCATTCCCTTTAAAGATTTGACTATACCCGAAAAATGTATCTGACAAATTCCCTTAAAAGGTTTGACTATACCCGAGCAATCTATCAGACACATTCACTTTAATGGTTTGACAATACCCGGACAAAATACCTGACAAATTCTCGTTAAAGATGTGACTATACCCGGACAATCTATCTGACACATTCACTTTAAAGGCTTGACTATACCGGGACAGAATATCTTGACACGTTCCCTTTAAAGGTTTGGTTTTAATCAGACGATGTTTACATCAGATGTTTGTCATGTCTATTTTTAAACTCTGGTATCACAAATAACTCTCCTCTCTACATCATATATCTTTGAAGAGCTATTAATATTTTTGTTTACAAACCACTCCGTATCCATTTTTTTATTTTAAACATACATTATGCAAGAGCTAAATCTGCCTCTTGCAGGTCTTACTTTATAGGCCTGAAATGTTATTTAACTAATAATTAGACATTAATTAACTTATCTTGATCATAATCAACTCTCTATTTGCTACTCAACTTTCATTAATGATTTAATCATGAATTAGATAATCGAGACTAGTATTTTATCGTACCGATTGTAGTAATGTTGATCGAGTTTAGGCCTAAAATTCAATCCCTACATTCTCGGTTCTGAGTGGATGAATTGGACTGAATTTTCGGTAAATTCCCTCCACATTATCTATTTTTTTCAAAATCATTTTATAGTGAGAACTGCCAGCTCTTTACCTAATCTCCCATAATGTATCTTTAAATTCCCTGAATGCTAATTTACGCCAAAGAAAGGTCAGACATATTTACGACTTTAAATTATGTTATAAAACATCTCTAAAATTAAACATTTGAATTAAAATATAGATGAGACAATTCGGTCTAACCCCCCCCCCCCCCGTCCTCATTAGCCCAGTTTAGGGGCAGAACAGTAGGACGTTAAACCATTTCATTTCGTTTCATCTCTCTCTTTCTCTTCCTCTCTCTCCCTATCTTTCTCTCACTCTCTCCCCCTCTCTCTGTTCTTCTCTCCCCCTTTCTCTCTCTCGCTCTCCCTTCGACCATTTTGTTTCATGAGGTTTCCGACCATTTTGTTTCATGACGTTTCCGACCGTTTATTTCTATTAATAAATTGACAGTACTAAAGACCCAAACGAATTATTGAAACTGTCTATCTGTCTGTCTGCCTCTCTGCCCCCCCCCCCTCTCTCTCTCTCTCCCTCTCTCTCTCTCTCTCTATTATATCGTTTATCTATTAAGGACACTTTGAATGTCGTAACACCAATAGCGACACACCTGAAAATTAAATTTAAATTTTGAATGATCGGAAGTAAGGTTACGTGAATGTGGGTTGAAGATAAAGAAATAGATTTTGACTTTGAGTTCATAGAATACAATTAGAGCGCTTAGCACGAGACATTGTCAATTATCAACGACTTTCTAACGTTGAATGTCAGCCTACTCGTTTCAACATTTCACTTTACAATGTCTGGGTATGACTCAAACCGTTTAAATAAAGACACCGTTTTTAACACAAACAAAAGAAATTCGACTACGTCTACATTGTAAAATGAAATGAAATGAATGAATGAATGAAATGGGGTTTAACGTCCTACTTTAAAGCACCTAACCTGGGCTAATGGAAGACGGGCATACGCCATACAGTGTGCTATGAGGGAAATTTTGCCCTGGCAGCGGCGCTACGGCCTTCTCTTATATCGAATTCCAACTGCCAAGGGATATTTTACGTGCACTCCAATGGAAATGAAATGAAATTGGGATAAAACCTTCCTACTGTTCTGATCCGACTGGGCTTATTAAGACAGACATACGCCATTACAGTGTGCTATTGGGACTAATTTTGCCCGGGCAGCGGCGCTACGACCTTACCTCCTCTTTTTTCGAATTCCCTTATAGTACACCGTATGGCGTATGCCTGCGTTCATAATCCATTCAGTAGAATGTAAGGATGTTAAACCCAATTACATTTTGGCTTGTTGCTCTTCTGATTCGAGTTGGGCGGTTGAGATGGCCTAGTGGTCTAGATTGCCGCGCTTCGACCTCTAGCTGGCCGGCCACCTCTGTTTTGCGGCTGTGGTTTCGGGCCCTGGTGTGATCGTATTTGGCATGGAGATTGGGGCGCCTTCTCAACCTCGTGTGTTTCCTCCGGGCACTCCGATTTCCTCCCACTACTAAAGACCCCTACGCGCAAGCGAATTATTGAAATAAAATTTTAAAAAAACATATGTTAGTCCCGAAATGACCTAGTTGTGTTGAGTGGACGTTAAACCCTCTCTCTCTCTCTCCTTACTCTCTCTCTATCTCTCTATTTCTCTCTATATCTCTCTTTCTTTCTCTCTCTCTCTCTCTCTCTCTCTCTCTCTCTCTCTCATTCGAGTTTTATCTCATAAGAAAATAATATTATAAATGTAAAGTCATCTATTATTCCGAGCAGAACAGTGGGACGGTCCATTTCATTTCTATTATCCCAAGGACTACATGTGATGATTCCACTTGTTTCATAGGGGTTCGATTCCGATGTTGGCCGAGAAAGTACCAGCATGGTATCCCCTTGTCGGTGGTAGCCTACAGAGCGACAAAGAGAGTGAGAGAAACGGGGTTTAACTTCCAATCGACACAAACTAGGTCATTTGGGGACGTATGGTTTTCAATTTTTATTTCAATAATTCGCTTGTGCGTAGGGGTCTTGAGGTTAAGAAGGCGCCCCTATCTCCATGTCACATACGGCTCACACTAGGGCTCGAAACCACAGCCGCAAGCAAGAGGTGAAATGCTAGCAAGAGGTCGTAGCGCGGCCAGTGTCTAATTTAGCGGTTTGGACAACAAACCATCATCGTGCATGTAAAGGAAACCCTGACAGTTGGAATTCAAAGAGTAGGCTATGAAGTATTTTCAACCGAGCACATTGCATGCTGTAAGCTTGCATCCCGGTTGGTGCAGAAAAGTAGGTTGTTAAACCCCATCTTATTGCTACATAGGTCTATGCATATTCCTGAAGCAACGGCCCGAGAAATCCCTCTCTGGCCATTGCTGGATTCGCTTCGGATTCTTGACATTTAGGTAAATGTGTCTATTCTTCTCGTTCAATCAAATCTACTACTTACGTACAGTAACATGACATTCCGTCGTTTAATCTTGGGTCTTCCTTAATATTTTGGACAAAGATTTAAGTTATTAAAAACGTTAAAAGTCTGTTCGTTACCATACCGTAGTGTTTACTTTACGTCAATACCGATAGCCTCGTTTGTCACGCAATTAGTTTTGCTGCAATATCCTTGTTGTTGAAATAGCTTTATTTTACGTCCGCTTCCACCGAGGTGATATCGCAGACAATTACATGTTATATATACAAAGTGATAAAATTACATAGTGGATTGATTGGATAAAAGAAAATATTTTTATATATATATAATATGTACAAACAGAAAGTTAGTTAAGTTTATCCTGCAATATCCTGCTATGCGCTGGTTAATATAGCATAAAAAAAAACGTGCAGCCATGACGTAACGTTACGTAAACACAGTTGTCCTAATTAAACGTCTTGTTTTAAAGGTAACACCTTTGTAACGAATTCAGTGATTGGTCAGTAATAAGACCACTGGCCAGTCATAATTAGTGACAATAATACCCACTCAGTCCAGCAGGGAGTAGTCAGATTAGCTCTAATCAAACGGAACACTGCGAGGAGGATGAGGTCTATGCTACTATTATTTTTCATCTTCTATAGTTTCGGAAAATTATGATGTTAGGCCTACATTGTGCTACCAACTAGGCTACACCAATACGTCACCCTTCATAATTTGACCCAGAAGCCTTATCAAGCATCTAAGAAAACTGTTGGTTCAACGATCACAAAAGACACATTTCTTAATAACATTAAATCGACATAAACCTCACATAATCTCACCTTTACGCTAGAAAAATAACTTTCAATGGCTTAACTTTTCTTTTTTAAAATTGTTTAAGAAAAACATGAAATGCGTCACGTGTTCTACAAAATCAAACATGGCGGTCCTGTCGCAATGTTACACAAGACAGCTCTGGGTTTGTTTTTAACTTCTTCACTAGAAACTCCACGATGTTTATTTTTTCGATTATCCGGTTGTTGACATAACCTTTGGTTGTAAGCTACTGGTCTACATCGGGGAATAACAGTGGAACATACCTACACCAATCACGTTCTTAAAGCCTCGTGCATACATTACCTATTCGTCAAATTATGCAACGTGACCCTCTGTTTTTATTCGAGTGTTTGTTCTTTTAAGAAAGGGTTTCTTTTTTTAAAGGTTTGCTGTTTTTAAAATATGAACTGTATCTAAAAATATATCTAATGTGTATATAAAGGATTGCCCAACTTTAACCATATTTTTTCTTGTTATTATGCAATCTCGTTCCCAGAGTCAGCCGCGGGGCCGGAGGCCTCTGGGGCCAAAGACCGCCCATTATCTTCTAATTTTTTAATGTGTAAGCCCCGCCCATGCTGACCTCTGATTGGACAATCTTTTTGGGGTCTTTTTCTCGAAAACAAGATGTCGGATCGTCGTTTTGTTTGTTGTGAAATGATTCTTGAGTCAAAGTCAACTCGCTGACATAACAAAAGTGGATCCTAAATGTAAAAATTTAAGTTTTCTTAAAGATCTATTTTTCTACGCGTGTGTATATTTTTAAGTGATTCGGTCATCCAGACACTTAACATAAATACATGTCTCGTGACAGTCGTGTGATTCGGCCCTTCCGGGAAAATGGCTACCCAGTGTCACCAGAGAAATTCCTTTCTCCAAAATTTTTCTGGTTCGAGATTGGTTATTATGTCACTGGACAATTTTAAACAACTTAAAATGATAACGACGCCATTAAACGTTTGAACATAGGCTAATAAAGATGGCGGACCGACGTTTTGGTGACAGGGATTAAGACCACAGGAGTTAAAGGGGTGCTGACTAGTGCTAATAAGAGCTAACTTTTTAGTGGGTGGGGGGTCTACCTGCAATATTTTTTTATAGGCAATATTTTATTCAGATTTGTATCTGAATAGGGATTGGAGAACATAGCCTATATTAAACCCCCCTCCCTGCAATATTGTAGGCCTACTGGCGTCCTGTCCTATCCGCGAAAAGAAACAAGCATGTGTTGTGGAGTAGGCGGCTGAATTGTTAACGCGTGCAAGAATGGTTAACGCGTGTGCGTAACATCAAGTCAGTCATGGGTAGAAATTAAAGCGCCGCCCCTATATATGCTCATCCACTATTTACAATCTCTCTCTATCTCTCTCATCTCTCTCTCTCTCTCTCTCTCTGTCTCTCGCCACCTCGCTGTCTCCCTCTCTCGCTCTCCCTCTCTCTCTCTCGCTCTCTGTCTGTCTCTCTCTATCTCTCTCACTCCCTCTGTCTCTCTCTCGCTCTCTGTCTCTCTTTCTCTCTCTTTCATGTATATACACAAGCAATAGCGAACATTCATCATGCATTTTAATTCATCATTCGTCAACATGTATGAAAATTTACATAACTATTTTATTTAAGACAAGTTGACATGTATGACTGTAGGCTAACATGACATAAGTCAAATGTTTAAAACTTGTTTGTCAAAAACAGAAATCTTATGAATAAAAAAATAAAATCAACTCAGCGGTGTCTTTTGTCGACATATATTTCAGTTTTGAAATTATAAAGAGCTGGAAAAATCTTATCTTTTGTGTTAGAAACGGGAAATTTAGATTATCAATGTCCACTCAACACAATCTATGTCATTTCAGGACTAACATATAGTTTAATTTTATTTCAATAATTCGCTTGCATGTAGAGGTCTTTAGCAAAGGGGGGGGGGTCTAGGGGACCCAGAGAAAACCAATGATGTTATCACGTACAAATGTGGGTCGAACTCACACCATTTTACTCAACAGCATCCATCCCCAAACCCCTACACGTGCACGAACTCAAAAATAACACGATAAACAGAGAAAAGAACCACTTCTTGACTAAATTGTAAAAACGGCCATTCTTTTGTTGAGAACAGGTGGACAATGAGATTTATTGTTTTCTACGCGAAACTGGGGCTAATTCCGATAAAAGCGAGTCACTAACGTCATTATCGACAACAAATATTGACCAATTTTATTGGAACCGTCTGACTTCTGGCGGCGGATTAATAATTCCATGAATATAAACAACAAGGCTATTATTAGATAATTTTATTGATTTCTAATAACCACATGACATTGATCTAATTAATTCATATACCACGACAATTCCAATATTGTCTCGCACCAACAGAAATAAATCCAGACTTTTGTTGACATTAACAATAATGGCGCCTTTGTTTTGTCACGATATCTTGACGCAAATTTATAAGGTAAAAAAAATAAAATATCTAAGTCTCATCCGTCCAAACAATCGGTAGGGAGAGGGAGTTGAATTTACAGTCAACTAAAATGAAATGAAATGGGGTTTAACGTCCTACTGTTATGCTCCTAAACTGGGCTAATGAAGACGGGCAGAAGCCACAGTGTGCAATGAGGTAAATTTTGCCCGGGCAGAGGCGTTAAGGCTTACTCTTATATCAAATTCCAACTGTCAAGGGATCGTTTACGTGCACGTCAATGTGTACACTGGACCTTGGGTGTTCGTACCATCCGAACGACTAGACAGCTGTGCCTGTCAGGTCCTTCGTACCGCATCACTGATATTGTTTTTGGTCCACACAAAAGCCGATGTCTCGATAACGTGCACGTTAAAGACAATTGATTAAGATTAAGCATAAACACCGCCGTCTGGCAAAATCTTCAATAGCCGCGTTGATATAGAAATGTCGGACTTTAAACCCCATTTCGTTTCATGTCGTTTAAGAAGGCACAGAAACCCCGAAATTAAAATACAATTCACATATTTATTCAGGCACTCGTCATTCTGATTTCGTTTTTATAGGATACTTTCGATGGCCTGCACTACATAGAATCAAGTAAAACGAAATTTTGAACTATAAAAAAACGAAACGAAATAGGATCTGTGTTTTAATCAGATTGGCAACCATATAAAATAAAACTCTGCAACGTTAATATTATTGACATCTTAGTTCTGCCGGTTTGCTGCAGATGTTTTCTGACATCTGTAAAAATCAAGAGTCTGTTTTACTCATGGAGCCACAATGGCTTCATTCCCTTTCACAAAACTATACGTGCAGAGACTTTAATATTACGAACATCTGCATATATAAATATGCATAAGAATTTATAGAAAGTGCTTTCGGCAAATGCATATGTTCCGTTGATTTGCTGGAGATATTCTTTCTGACCTCTGTGAAAATCTACACTCTATGGTTTTACTCACTGAATCTTGATTCCCCGGTTGTACGTGACAGGGAGTAGGGTTGCCTGTACAATCTCGTGGCTTTTCTCCAGTTTCCTTCCACTGTAGAGACCCCAACGCGCAAGCGTATTTTTGAAATAAAATCGAACCATATGTTAGTCCCGAAATAAACCAAGTGTGTGTCGAATGGATGTTAAACCCTCTCTCTCTCCCTCGCTCTCTCTCTCTCTCTCTCTCTCTCTCTCTCTCTCTCTCTCTCTCTTGTAATGTCACGTGTCCTGTTGTTTTGCTCGAGATGTTTTCTGACCTCTATGGAAATCTAGACAGTCTGTTTCTCTATCTTGGGCTATTGATTAATATTATAGACTTAACCCTTGATCTTGGTTCGCCGAGTTATTCATAACTCGATAAATATATATATATATATATATATGTTCAGTAAGATTGATTCGTCTTATTACCATAATCCATCACCACGCGGAAAATATGCACGTGATGTGTATTAACTGACAACACCCTGTAATAATATTCGAAGAAATTTGAAAATAAAAAAGCCAAAGTCGTTTAAAGATACATTATGCAAGAGTTAAATCTGCCTTTTGCAGATCTATTTTTTTGGCCTGAAATGTTATCTAAAATAATTAGACATTCAGTAACATTAAAAGACCTTAATCCTAACTCTTGATGTTATCTTATGTGTCGTTTTGTCATTGGATTTGAATCCAATCTGATGCTCAATGCCAATTATGATTAAATCAAAAAAATGTTTTTCAACTTACCGAGTTTAGTAATGATGATCGAGGCTAGGTTGAAAAATCAATCTCGATTCAGAGTGGATCAATTGGACAGATTTTCAGCACATTCCCTTTACATTATCTAGTTTTTAACTAGTACAGTGAGGACTGTCAGTTCTTTATCTGATCTTCCATAATGTATCTTTAAAATGCCAATCACAGAGAAACATTCCATCGAAGATTTGATTTCTGCTCCTTGATAGGAATTCCAAATACACCTGTCTTCATTTAATTAGCCCAGATAGAGCAGAGAAAAAAACACATCAAACCGGATTTCATTTTATTTAACTGAATAAATCTGCTGCCTCGGACATGAAAAATAAAACTCTATCAAAATAGACCATTATCATGAGGTAGCTGTTCTACTTCTGGTACTTCCCCTGCTGCTTTCTTGTACAGTTTATTATGTCTGTATTTTGTTGTGCAGTTTTCCTGCTAATACGTGGTTCTTAAACAGTATGGCTGATTTGTCAAAGTGAGTTAAATCTAGAAATTAACACAAAACTTATGAAATGAGAGTTTAACGTCCTACTATTCTGTACCAACTTGGGGGAAACCGGTGGACTCGGAGAAAACCCACGAGGTTGGAAAGGCGACCATACTTCTTGTACAGCTAGGCTAATGAAGACGGAAACCCTTTAATGAGTAAAAAAATGCATTTTTTAAAACATTAGCCTCTAAAGTAGATCAGCTACATAAAACAAAATATGTGAACCTTTCCGCTATTAGTCAACTTGTTCGTTTATAACATAAGGTTCCTCAAGTAAATTTCAGCTTCATAAAAGAAAATATGTGAACCTTTCAGCGAGTATTCATTTTGCTCGTTTATAACATTGAGTTTAACATCAAGTTCCTGGTGTATTTTAGCTGCACATGTTTTTATTATAAAGACGATTCAGGCAGCTGACAAGTGAAATGAATTTACTGTCTGCCGTGTTGTTGTTAATGGCAGTAGGTAAACGTGGGATGGTTTCAACATATGTTATGTAATATCAGTCAGGATGAAAAGGTAAAATAACAAACGTGGAGATAATATCACGGTTTTCTAGATTGTATTAAAGTAAGGTAAGATTAGGTAAACAGAGACGAGCTCACCTTTAGTATGATCGTATACACAGGTACTGAGAGAACGAGAGAGAGAGAGGGGGGGGGATAGAGAGAGAGGGGGGGGGAGATAGAGAGAGACTTTAGTATGATCGTATACACAGGTACTGAGAGAGAGAGAGAGAGGGGAGGGGAGAAGGAGAGATAGAGAGAGGGGGCGATAGAGAGAGGCTTTATGATGATCGTATACACAGGTACTGAGAGAGAGAGAGAAAGATGAGAGGGAGAGATAGAGTGAGACTTCACCTTTAGTATGATCGTATACACAGGTACTGAGAGAGAGAGAGAGAAAGAGGAGAGGGAGAGATAGAGTGAGACTTCACCTTTAGTATGATCGTATACACAGGTACTGGGAGAGAGAGAGAGAGAGAGAGTCTTAACCTTTAGTATGATGGTATACACAGGTACTGAGAGAGAGAGAGAAAGAGAGAGAGTGAGGCTCCACCTTTAGTATGATCGTATACACAGGTACTGGGAGAGAGAGAGCCAGAGAGAGAGAAGAGAGAGGGAGAGAAAGAGAGAGACGTCACCTTTAGTATATGATTATGTTCACAGGTACGACTGACGGTTCACGGGACGCATTTCAGGATAGTTTAAGTTTACCGTTAAATTTATGTTTTGCTAATTCCGCGAAGGAGAGGGTGGGGGAAGCAGGGGATTTAGGGGCTCCAGGAGGTTGGTGGGGCACTCAGCTAAATCAATTAGAATATTGTAAAACAACGCTTTCTGTTTTGCTAATTCCGCTAAGTTAATTATATATTTATATCATTTTTACGTGGTCTTTCTCTTCTTACCACCGGTAATACGGTAATACGTGGCAAGGAGTAGGATCGTCTGTACAACCTGGTGGATTTTCTCCTGGTCGTCCGGTTTCCCCCCACTGATAAAGATGTTAGTCCCGAAATGATCTCGTTTGTGTCAAGCGGGTGTTTGACCCCATTTCTCTATCTCTCTTTCTCTTTCTCTTTTTACTGTTTTTAGGAAGTGTTTTGTTGTAGTACCATGGGAGTTTCTGTCTGACATGGAGAGCGTGAATTGCAGACCGGTCGCCACATTCTACATACGACCCATACATCTTTCTATTTTAATAGCCTTGGGATCGTCTAGAATTTCTCTCTAGCTGTCTTTGCTTCTGTGACGTGATGTGTTCACTTAAAATAATGATTGCTCCCCAGTGACGTGTTCTGTAAGTAATGACGTTCAATATAAATGTTATTCACTAAACCATTGAAATATATTTCTATGACTAAACTGATTGTCTCCGTTCTTTTACAAGCCCCACTTAAAGTACATTGGTAATAGAGAACAACGCAACAGCTTCTACTTCACGTTGTGTAATAATAAAATGAAACAAAGTACGAAAAATCCAAACCATTAGACAAAATTCGAAGTTCTTTCTGTTTTCTTAAGACGTTTGTCTTCTCAGTTATAACAATGCAACAGTTCTTTTTTACATTTTGTATAACATTGCCAAACAGGAACTGGCAGCTATACAAGGACAGACAGGAACTGACAGTCCGCTCAGAGATAGTTCCTAAATCGTCCACTCAGAGACAGTTCCTAAATGGTCCGCTCAGAGACATTTCCTAAATCGTCCGCTCAGAGACATTTCCAGAAGGAACTGCTACCATATCGTCATTGTTTACATAATGTCTGACAATGTCACAGATTAGAATGTGATATTTTAGCCAACCATGTTTTAATGAATATATGTCAGCCATGTGCATAGTACCGGTGAATGATAATATAGCCCTGTTGCAGGAAACAACCACACTGGGGCCTGTTTCACGAAATTTTAACTTAAGATAAAATCCAAATTTTAGTACATACTTAAATCTGATTGGCTAAGCGCTAAAATCAATCTAATACTATCTAATCGAATTACTAAAATCGGATTTTTATCTTAGTTAAAATTTCGTGAAACAGGCCCCAGGATAGACCAACAATTGGGAAAGTCTTCATACATGTAGCATGGTGGAGATTTAGAGACATGGTATCATCAAAAGCTGGTTCAACACCCAGTATTAATATTAAAATGGTGCAGTTTTTATTTCTAGGTTCGTGTATACATTATCCACCTAAATGGTTTCATTATAAATTTCATATATATTGATCTCAAGTTTACTAAATGTCATTGTGCTTGATAACGATAAGAGGATACTTGTCGAAACGTCGTGCTGTAGAATAAACTAGTGATTGTATCCCAGAAAAACTGTGTTCTGTTATTGTGTATACATTGGCTTGCACATAAAAGATCCCTTGGCAGTTGGCCATAGTGCTGCTCCCTGGGCAAAATTTTCCTCATAGCGTATGGTGTATGCCCGTCTACATAAGCCTAGTCCGATGCAGACCACTGTAGGACATTATCAGAATCCATTTCATTTCATTTCTACGGCTGGATCCGGTTCTGTTTAACTCACATTAAACAACTAAGCTGGTATATATAATATTTTCAGATTTTTTCATGGGTGTTGTTCGAGAGTTTGTCAGTATTCAGAATAGCTCATGCTAGAGCTAACAGCTTCATATTATTACCATGTACTACCCAGCTCATGAACGTAACTATCGCTACAAAACTGTGTCCGTGATACTTCTCCCCAGGTCGCATGTCTTTTATGTTCAGAATCCTGTGTGCCACGTTGATTTTAATGACTAATGAGAGGGTGAGAGGGTTCAACATCCACTTGACACAAACTAGGTAATTTCAGGACTAATATATGTTTCAATTTTATTTCAATTCACTTGCGCATAGGAGTCTTCAGCAGTGGGAGGAAACCCTACTTCTTGTCATGTACTAGTGGGAAATTGAAACCACACCAGTTGACTCAATGACAGACCTTATGATACAACGTGCACACATTATTCATTCGGCTATACCCCATTCTGTTTCGACAGGCGACTCTACTCCTTGTCATGTGCAAGTGGGGAATTGAAACCAAACCAGTTGACTCAATGACAGATCTTATGATACAACTTGCGGGCATTATTCATTCAGCCACCCCGTCTTCATTAGCCCAGGTCAGGAGCAGAACAGTAGTACGTTAAACCCCATTTCATTTCATTTCATTTAGCCACCCAACCCCACCCAACCCCCCTCTCAGGTTGGACAGGCTGGGAATTGAAACCCATTATTCATTCAGCCACCCAACCCTCCTTCAAGGACCACACCCCCTCTCAAGGACCACACCCCATTTTGTTAACCCACTCCAACAATAAACAACCAAGACAGAAATTAAAAATATTATTTCTTTTATTTGACCAGGAAACGAAAACAAATGACCAAAGCAAGGCATCTTAATTCATCTAATTTTCAAAACAAAAAATATTCAAAAAAAGGTAAAGCTACCAATACAATATTTAATCAAATATTTATAAATTAGGTAACCAAAAAATAATCGTCACAGAAAATAAATAAATCTTGTCCATAATTTACAATTTACAGAATTCAATATCGATTTCCTATACGTTCATGTATGTATCTTTTCTCAAATTCAGTCTTCTTATCATCACCAGAAGATTTTGAATAATCAAGATCTTCTGGCGAATAATACAATTCAGTCATCAGAATTATTATAAGATAAAAGTTGCTGATTGCCATCTGAAATTACAATATTTTCAAAATTGAATCTCTGATGGGATTTAACATCCACTCGACACAAACTAGTTCATTTCGGAACTAACATACATGTATGGTTTAATTTTATTTCTATAATTTGCTTGCGCATAGGGGTCTTTAGCATTGGGATGGTAGTCCAGGGGGACCCATAGAAATATTCCTTGTCACGAATAAATTCAGATATTTTATCACGAAATTCATATACTGTAATTATTTATCACGAAAATTTGAAAATGCAAGTGATGTCTGGATAATAAGAATTTTGTAAAAATGTATCACATCGTTTTTCTCGTCTTGACGAAAAAATCAAAAAAGATCTCTAAGATAATACGCCTTTACCAAAAGCTTAATGAATACGAAAAAATAACAAAAAAAGAAGCTGCATGGGAGCAAATTCTTAGAGAATAAAAATAAGCCGAAAATGGTAAGCTTTTAATTATATACAAGATAGGGTTATCAGGCAACGAAAAAATACGCCAACAGCAACTAAATTGTCCAAGCACAGGTAATGGGAGCAATTACATTTTTTTTACAAATGATCAAGGGCAAAAACTTATGAAGTAATTTTTAAAAATTTGATAGGCTTCTCAAAATCAAATTAAATGCTGGTAATCAGATTAAAACAAAGTATTCAAGCTATCCAAAATTGTTGAAAATCAATGACTTCTTTTATAGGCTTCATAAACCTAAAGACTGAGTATAAATTTTAAGCCAAACAGGTGATAACTTTGACCTTTTGAGCTTCCACAAGACAAGAAAATGTGGACGGACAGACAGGAGTAACAACAATATACAACCACATTTCAAGGTGGGCTTTTAAAAACAGTTTCAGACAAATCAAGTAACAACTGTAGTAATTGTTACAAGAGAGAGAGGTGAGGTTTAACATCCACTCGACACAAACAAGGTCATTTCGGGACTGACATATGGTTTGATTTTATTTCAATAATTCGCTCGCATGTAGGGGTCTTTAGCAGTGGGAAGACCCAAAGAAAACCAGGGGAATCGAAATCATGCCAGTTGACTCAATGACAGACCTTATGATACAATGCCCACATGTTAACCATTCCGACATCCAGTCCCCTCAAGGATAATGGTCTGTAGTGCCGTTAGGTCATTCTAAATGGTTCCTTATACATTTTACCGTGGAAACAAGATAATATCGTATCAATGTAATACTTGAAGACAGAATTCCTGAAAATTCATTTAAAAGGACTGATCTCTTGGCTTCTTTGTTCTCAGAATAAATAAATGAGAATTAGGTTTAATTTTATTTATATAATATTCAAAGACAGAGCCCTGGAATATCCATCAAAGACAGAATTCCTGAATATCCATCAAAAACAGAATCTCTGAATATCTTAATCTATCAAAGACAGAATTCCTGAATATCCATTAACGAATAGGCTTAGCCAAGAGAGAGTTCTGTAATAATGTTATTTCTTTATCTGTGTGTGGTTTAGAGAATGCAAACACACAGAATTGAGTACACCATTTCTATACCGTAACAATAATATTAGGATTACTGAGGTATTTCTGACAATGGAAGCAGAAATTATTCTGTTTGACTCAATAATACTATTATTATTTTCAGTATGTGTGTGGTCATAAATATACCATATTAAAGCCTGCAACTGTTGACATAGAATAAATTACGCAAACGAAAAAAAAATGATTCAAAATTAAAAATAAAAAAAAAACATTTACAAAGTACTAGAATTTCTATGAAAAAGATGCCTTTTAATTGGAGAATTTATTATGAAAGCACAAACTGGTCAAATATTTTTTTACCAAAAGTTCATGAAAGCACAAAATTTGCATTATTTAAATAAAATAAAAACGCTTATAAACAAGAAAAAACATTACTTAAAACAAAACGAATCCATCAACAACTCTTGTAGGATGGGTGTCGCATTTATTGTGACGTATTCATATAGATCCCAATCGAAAAAATTTAAGTATAGTGTTCTTTGTGGGACATTTTGGACAATTATTATTTGACGATAGTTGGCTTTGATGATGGCTGCCATCTTAGATAACGAGACAGTCTTGTCGGTCACATATTATTCATTAAGTTTCTATTCACTTTTACGCCACTCTTTTTTTTTTTTACGAAAAAATAAATCCATAGGTCACACGTTAGTATGTTCTTCCTTCCATTTTGAGCAATGTCTATTAAGAGTTTAAATTAACAAGTTTCATATACTACATAACAATTTCACGATTCGGAGAAGATCCAAAACTACAAAAAATCCAACCCGAATCCTATCTGGACACGGTTCTCGATTTTCAATTCCAAATAAGGATGAAAAGTCTTAGATTCAATTCCTGCACAGGAAGCAAACACTCCATCTCGTTCTCCCAAAAAAGTTGCAAGATTTGATTAAATCGTAGAATGAGCCAAATCATGAGCGACTTATATCGGAGCAGTGTTTATTTCGATAGATAAATAATTTTATTAATATTTACAGCACATTTGGCTTTCTAATTGTTTTAAGTTTCTTCATCCATTTCTATATTACAACACTCTACACCTCTCTTATTGCCACAACGATTTGATATTTGTTTTGGAAGCACAAGGCGCCGTTTCTATTAAATTATCACATGAAACAGCAAAATTTCTTCCAACCAGTCTTTTTGGCGTCGGAAGAATTCACGTCTGGTGGAGTTTTCGTGTCGATCGAGAGTTTACTTCGTTTCGATCTTCTACTAGGGGTACGTTTTAAGGCACTTGTCAGTTTTAAGGACACAAGGATCGACGTGTCAAACACTTCCTTAAGGTTTTTCTGGGTGAGAGCTGAACACTCTACGTATTGCATGGCTCCAATATGATCCGCTAAATGTAAGGCATCAGTTTCCGACACGGGAACTTCTTGATATCGCGCCAACTCGATGAGAACTTGGACGTCATTTCGGAGGTCACCTTGAGTTCCGACTAAAACAATTGGTGTTTTGGGTGAATGTTTTTTGATTTCCGGCACCCATTTTTCCAGAACATTTTTAAAGGATGTTGGTGAAACGACGCTAAAACAAACTAGAAAGACGTCCGTGTTCGGGTAGCATAAAGGCCGCAAAGTGTCAAAATCATCCTGAAAAATACAAAAAGAAAACAACATTAGTATTCATAATAACACAACTTTATAGATTTACTACTTCTTAGTCAATTACATGCAACTTTTCAATACTCTTACAGGTATCTTTATCAAGCAATGATCAATAATGAATACATGTAACAACCTACATCTATGAGAAAGACAATTAAAACATCACATTTTAAATTAAGAGTTAAAACACCAACATTTCCCTTTTGAACATGACTTCACAATCTCTCTTATTGATAGATTAAACCCCGGGACTGAAGCTTACTAAAACTCATAATAATTGCAAATTAGCTAAATCGCTCTCCTAAATATTGAGAATAATAAACTACTTTCAGTTTTTGTTTACTTTTAATCTGCATATATTCAAGGTATCAGGAGCTTTTTATGGCTTCCACACTATTTTATAAACGTGAAGGACTGCGATCTCTTCCCTTCTCCCTTTCTCAATTCAGCTAAAGAAATCTTTGGTGTACTAAGATAACCTATTTTAACGCTCTAGAAATCCTGTTAAATATCACCGGGAGCCATCAAAGTTTATTCTTAATCCAACAACAACCCATTATCATTCAAAAACAGATATCAAGCCGTGAAACTTATTCCATCATAAATCCTACACAATCTTTTTAACAGACTTTTAAAAGAAAAGATAATTTTCGAGGATAACTCTTAACAAACCCCAGTCAAATAATTTCATTATGAATGAATAGATTTGTAATTTTTCAGGTGGTGATTTTTCTTTGTGTGTTTATAATAAAGTAGGTCCTTATTCAGGCGCAGTGATTGTCCGAACAATACAAGTTAATCTTTAAAACCAGTTTCTTTAGCAAACACCGAACACGACTCCGCACACCGAGTTTTCGATCATAAAGGACTCCAATATCCACCTGGTTTATGAATGACTACACGACTCTTTAAATACAAAAATTATATTCACGACAAGACACCCAGAGGCTTTAACTTTTAATTTGATTTGACCTCAAGAAAAAAAAAACAACTACTAGCCACACAAGATCAAATCAAATATAGACAGAGATCAGAAGCGGTGGTCGTGGTGGTACAATACGAGAAGTTTTCACAAATCTTAGAATAACACAGCGCAAGGGATTATGAATGAAGTAGAGTAACAAAGTGACCCTGGGTGGTGAACTATTATGAATCGAACATCAAAGGTGGCCGACTTCAATTAGATCGGATGTCTATGTTTTTTTAAAGCAAGTAGCAACAAGTATTTTGATGATTTACTAAGGTTGATCAGAGAGAGAGAGAGAGAGAGGGAGGGAGAGAGAGAGAGAGAGAGAGAGAGAGAGAGAGGGGGTTTAACCTCCACCCGACACAAACTAGGTCATTTTGGGACTAACATATGGTTTAATTTCGCTTGCGCTTAGGAGTCTTTAGTGAATTATTAAAATAAAATTGAGCCATGACTAGTCCTGGAATGGCCTAGTTTGTGTCTGTGGGTTTTCTTTTTGTCCTCTGGTTTCCTCTAACTGCTAAAGACCTCTATATTGCTTTTCCAAAGCGAATTATTAAAATAAAATTGATCCATATGTTAGTCCCAGAATGGCCTAGTTTGTGTCAAGTTGACATTAAACCCCATTTTTCTATATCCCTCTTTACCAACAATAAATATTTCACTAAAGATTGTCAGTCTGTAGGATGATGGATGACAAGAGAGCTACGTCTAAATTTCCACATAAAAATAGCCCACAAATTGATCAATTTGACTTAGTGAACATTGATTTAACAATTAACGGATATTAACGGAAGACAACATTCATATCCTGATCAATATTATCTAATTATCTCCCTTGAGCATAAAACATTATGGATGGTATGTCTCCTCCAGATAACTATTAATTAATTACCATATTTGGAATATTCATTTAGAAATAAAATGGAGTCAATTGACTGATCATAGTAGACATTTTTTCAAAAGAATATAATAAACTAAAACAAAAACATGTTGGAGTTTAGTCAGACCTTAATGTTAGACTTTCTTACCAAAACTTAGGATAAAAATTTAGACCGGGGCCTGTTTCCGGAAATTTTAACTAATTAAGATAAAATCCAAATTTTAGTAATTTGATTGGATAATATTTAATGTAGATTGATTTTAATAGTGCTAGGGAATCAAAATTAAAGTATCTACTAAAATTTGGATTTTATCTTTAGTTAAAATTTTGAGAAACAGAGTCCAGAATCTAACAATAATATTTGAGATGAGGGCTGAACATTACTGTTTGTATTCAAAGGCCAAACTTAGAGCATTGTTTTATTTAAAATTTCATAACCTGAAAAAAAAGCCTTGAGAAAAGCAACCAAATATTAGTAAAATACTAGTAGTTTGGCCTAGGTTCACAAGGAACATAGCTGGTGGTCTTGTGGTAGCCCATTCACTAACAACCCATTTCATGTCACCGCGTAACGCACAACAAGAACAAGTCTTCTTCTACCATACTACTTGACTGATTTCATTCACGCTTAGTGGTTTCTACACAAACACCTTATTAACGACCTCAATACATGGCCGATTCAGATAAAGAAAATATAAACTCACGCAATATATCTCAATAAACTTGTTTTAATATTTAAATAAAGTTTGAATTTCATGCTCCAGTTTTTATTCTTTGTCAATTAATGGGTTAAACCAAGTGAAATAAGAGTTTGAAATTGTCTTTATATTTAAATTAACACCTGGGCTAGAGCTAGAGAAGAAATTATTTTTAAAAACGAGAGAATAATATATAACTCTATAGTTGTGTTTTCAATGAGAGAGAGAGAGAAATGCGGTTTAAGGTCAACTCGACACAAACTAACAGTGGGGACTGGGGAGAGGAAACCGGAGGACCCAGAGAAAACCCACAAGGTTGGACAGGCTACCCTACTCCTCGACACGTACAACCGGGAATTGAAGCCATGCCAGTTGACTCAATTCTTTAAAATTCCAACTGACAAGGGATCTTTAACGTGCACTGCCCAGATTTTAATAACAACTAATCCTACTTTAATTTCCTAATCGAAACAAAAAACAACCTTTTATTTGAAATAACATGCCCTAGTTTTGTTGTTTACTTCAAGTAAACACCGCATAATTCATAACACAATTGTTCAAACGGTGTTCAGCTCACCCACCAATGGCTATGTCCTATGTAATATTTGCCTTCTATAATAGACTTTCTATGTCTAACCCTAGATTGCGATATTTACATTTTTGTCAAGTTCGTTATTTTTTGTCCTGTGAATAAACATAAGGGTATCTGGCAGGTCAGGTCGTAAACAAGAAGACAAGTTTGTAATGGCTACATGTTGAACAGAGGGCGAGGGTTGATCTCTCTCCCGGTTGATCTCTCCGAGGTTTTGACAGCCAAACCCAACAATTAATGGCGGCTTGTCACAAATTTATGTCATTTAGAAGATCTACAAAAGAGTTTTATGTCACAACATGTGCTACTACCCATCAACACTCATCTCCTTAACTCACTATCTCAATATAACTGACAGATTTTCTTTTCATAAAAGACATAAACAAATAGAATTTATCACAACCTCCAGTCAACATAAATTTAATATTCTCAAACCAGCCCCCCCCCCCGACCAAAACCACAAGACAATAACGTCAAAATGAAATGGGTTTTAACTTTAACGTCCTACTGTTCTGCACCTACTGGGCTAATGAAGATGGCTATAATACTACTATATCAAATTCTAACTGCCTAGGGATCTTTTACGTGCATGCCAATATATACACTGGACCTCGGTTTTTCAATATTTTCATCAAACCAAACCACTAGACAGCTGTCCTTGTCAGGCCCACCTCGTTCTGCACCACTGAGGACCTGCAACACTGACAAGCAGAAACCACGTCGGAAAATCCTGATGCACTTTTCAGGATTTTTCGGGGCAATTCCCACTTATCAAGGTTAAAAGAGTAGGCCATAGTGCTGCTGTCCAAGCAAAAAATCCCTCATTGACACACTATATGCATGTCTCTATGACCACAACCGGAGAATAACAGTAAGACTTTTTGGCGGTGTTTTATCAAATTTTTGTTTTTAAAATAAATCTACACCTGTTCATTTCCCCGTGTCCCGTCGGCCACGTGTTTCTCAAATAACACGCGCGCACGAAAACCTGCAATTTGATGCATTATCAGATGAGAAAAGCCCTTTCAATAACATAACATGGATTTTATTTTCACATATAATTGTAGGCTAATCAGCAGCATGATATATCATTTCTTTTATTCGAATCAAAATTCGAAACTAGTCGTTAACTCATAAATATGAATTATAAGGTATTCTAAAACTTTTTATTCAATTCAAAATACGAAACTAGTTGTTAACTCATAAATATGAATTATAAGGTATTCTAAAACTTTTTATTCAATTCAAAATTCGAAACTAGTCGTTAAACCATAAATATGAATTATATTATCTTCTAAAACTATTTGTTCAACAGTCCATGAAAAAAATTGCAAAGATTTTTTTTCTCCTGATCGTTGGGTATGTGGGCGAGAATACGGTAATAATCGGGTGTTTTATTTCTATAGTATAAATAGGTGGCGATGAGTCATTATGAAATATAGGTTTCAATTTTGAATATTATGTATTCTATTTCAATTGCTCGTTGACACGCTACTCGGTAATATTCCACTGTTAATATACAACCAAAAGCTTTTCAAGAGTCACTCTGTTTAGCGGTATTTTATTACATTGACTTGCATTGCAATGTATTTATTTATAACTCAGCCATGTGAGGTTAAAGAGAGAGAAATGGGTTTAACGTCCACTTGGCACAAACTAGGTCATTTCGGGACTAACATATGGTTCAATTTTATTTCAATAATTAGCTTCCGCATAGGGAGGAAACCAGAGTACCATAGAAAACCCACGAGGTTGGACAGGCGCCCCTACAAGGGAATTAAAACCATGCCAGTTAACTCAATGACGAACAACGCACACACGCTAACCATTCGGCCGTCCACCCCACACTCAGCCATGTATCGTTATGTATTATTAACTGAAATCAAATGGGGCTTAACATCCTACATTGCTGCTCCAACTGACTCCACGAAGAATATCTTCGGAAATTCACAAGAGAGAGTCGTACGTTAGACGCTCGTCTAGTGTTAGAAGAGAGAGAGAGAAATTGGGTTTAACATCCACTCGACACAAACTAGGTCATTTTGGGACTAACATATGATTTTCGTTGCCCCTATCTCCATGTCCAATACGTTCACACTAGGGCTCGAAACCACAGAGACAAGCCGGAGGTGACCGGCCAGCTAGAGGTTGAAGCGCGGCACTCTAGACCACTAGGCCATCCCAACCACCCTAGTGTTTGAAGGATTATAGGAGAGGCTTATTCTCTTTAAATAATGATATTTTACAACTCAGATAATTTATCACCAGAAATATTATGACTACTATTTAATGGGGTATTATCATATTTATAAGAGTGGTCAATCACCTTTAATCTCTATAATCTATGTTGCTAGGCAACCGATAATAATATCTATAGGAACGGGGCTGTATTAATACACATTACATATTAAACTTGGTAACTCTGCCAGCTTTTACGCAGATTAAAGTAGCAGTTTGATTACAGATAAACTTTCTTATATAATAAACACTGGTTAGTCAAGTCTTAAATAATAGTCTGTATTATCAAGTACCTTGTACCTTTTATTATGTTGCACCTATTGTTTGATTAAGTACCAGAGAGAGAGAGAGAAATGGGGTTTAACGTCCACTCAACACAACTAGGTCATTTCGGGACTAACATATGGTTTTAATTTTATTTTAATAATCCCCCTGCGTGTAGGGGTCTTAAGCAGTGGGAGGAAACCGGAGTGCCCGGAGGAAACCCACGAGGTTCAGAAGGCGCCCCTATCTCCATGCCACATACGCTCACACCAGGGCTTGAGTACCAGACACCACCAGGATGGCTACCCATCATGCCCTTGGATCAGTGTTGGGATTTTGCCGTATATTCCTGACTTATTAATAATTGCCTATGTATACAACTTTAATACAAAGTTTCTAATTTCGTACTACAATTAGCTCTATTGCCATGGCAACAATAGTTTTCGTTAAATTAAAGCAGAGGATTAGTATTGAGATCATCCCATTTTCGTCTCACGTGAAATATTTAGAATTAATCTCGCGACTAGCGTATCGTATATATATTCATTTTCCTGATTACTAACGGCTTGACTGTCATCAAAATAATTAAAAGACCCCAAAATATCAATCGGGAAATCGATGCGACACCGGTTGATTTAATGACGGACCTTATGATACAGCGTGCATGCGCTAACCATTCAGCCATCCGACCCCCCTTTAGGGATTTTAATATATGCATCCTGATATGAAAGTTATGAAACACTGATAAATAAAACTACATGTCTTGGTGTGGGAAAACGTTGTCTACTTGAATCTGATCCCCTACAAATATAAATATAGGTCTCCACTTGAACTGAGAGACGATCTAAATATAGAAGCTGAAACATAACTACCCTGTTAAAATTAGAACATATCAAGATAAACTTTTTATTTAACAACTTTGGACAGATCAGTTTTCATAGAAGTTTAATACAGTCCTACACACAGGCCTGGTTTTGATACAATCAAGCCATATAAGGACAAAGAGAGAGAGAGAAATGGGGTTTAACGTCCACTCAACACAACTAGGCCATTTCGGGACTAACATATGGTTCTAATTTTTTTATTTCAATAATTCGCTTGGGCGTAGGGGTCTTTAGCAGTAGGAGGAAACCGGAGTGCCCGGAGGAAACCCAGGAGGTTAAGAAGCCGCCTCTATCCCCATGCCACATATGCTCACACCAGGGCTTGAAAGTTTGAATTCACTAATAAAGACATGTAGGCTGAAAATTGAAAT